>OU612045.1:13121518-13721518 GCA_914767935.1 Coremacera marginata | reverse complement strand
CATAAGTAGGCTTTTGATATTTAGCTAAATTAGATGAAAACCACGCCCATCTCCCATATAAATTGGCTTTATTTAAAACATTAAATCTCTTAAAAATCTGCAAAAATTTAGGAAATGTCTTGAAATTTTGCACATAAGCTTTGATATTTAACATAAGCCCATCTCTATGAAATTTGGCAAAATCGGATGAAAACCACGCCTACTTTCCATACAAAGTGGCTTAATTCTTAGCGTAAAATCTCTTAAAAACCCACAATAATTAAAGAAATATCTTGAAATTTTGCACGTAAGCTTTGATATATAACATAAGACCATCTTTATGATATTTGGTAAAATCGGATGAAAACCACGCCTATCTTCTATACAAAGTGACGTCATCAAAAGAGAAGAACTTTCGTAAATATATTTAACTGAATGACATCGTGCCTGTATGCATCCAAATTCCGCCCACAACATTTAACCAACAAATAGATATATTCTTCTATATAATGTGGAGTCTATAGACTAGAAAAATGTGTGCGGCATTTTACTTTTAATCGAACTTCTGTTACACCGTGTGTCTGACTTCAACCAAATTTTCATTATCCTTGGTAATTTGAGCAGCCTTAAGTTTATTAAATTGGGTGTTACTTAACAGGAGGCGTGGCACTTTATTTTTAAACTAGCTCTATCTACACCTTTTGTCCGATTTCAATAAAATTTCCTATATATAGTCTTTAGTATAATGAGAAGAAGTTTTTTTAAGCCTACAAAAGTGGGTGCGATTGGATAAGGGGCGTGTCAATTTAATGCTAAACGAACTGCCTCTACACCGTTTGTTCAACTTAAACCAAACCTTGCAAACATATTATTTGGCATAAGGATCAACCTGTAGTTTCTGTAGATCAATTAAAAGCGGGCGCTACTAGACGGGGAGCGTGGCACTTTATTTTTAATCTATTACCATCTACAGCGTTTCTCCGATTTTAACTAAATTTCGCACATAGTATGTTTATATATTTAGTATAATGAAAAGTTTTAAGCCTACTAAAGTGAATGGGATTGGACAAGGGGCGTGTCAATTTAATTCTAATGCAACTCCCTCTATACCATTTGTCCGATTTGAACCAAATTTTGCACATGTTTTCATTAGCATAATGAGCAGTCTACAAATTACTCTATGTGGCAGCTACCCAGCCAAATTAAATTAAGTGTACACTCAAAAAAAAAAAAAAAAATTGGGATAAAAATAGGAATCTTTGTAGAAATACGAACGTAGACTATTTGTAGAATGTACAAATGCTTGGTTCATAGTAAGAACATTTGTAGTGTTTTAAAAAATAACAAAAATTTTTAAATTCGTACATTTTGTGCATTCACGAATGCACATTTGTAAAAATCTGCAATATAACATACAAATATGTGAAATGTACGATTGTCGTTTCAAAATTTTCAAAATTTCGGTAGGAGTAGTATGTAGTATGTACAAAGCCCTTCGTAGGATGAAAAGGGCAAACAATTTGTGAAATGTAATAAATATTTCGTTCGTAATACGAAGTTTTTTTTTCAGTGTGACATAAATATTTTTGCTGATTATACATAAACATTTTATAGACGGCTAAGGACTTCGAATATACTTCAATACGGCCGCGGGGAGGTATTTTAGCTTCGGTACACTACCGAAGCTCCTATCCATACTAGTTTTTTATAAATAAAAAATTTTTAAAAAAACTTGATGTCAATCCTTCGTATTAAGTGTGTACATTATCAGGATTTCTGTTTTTTGACGAATTTCCCAAATCCGAGTTATCCTACCCGTCAAAATAGACCTTTTTTTTTTGGTCTCTTAGCGATTTAATTATTACGAACAAATTGCTTCAAACAAAAATACACAAACATTTTTAAATCAATATCTTTAACCGTAATTTTCTTAATCCTCTCGTCAAACACACCTAAATTTTTAACAAAAATTAATAAAGTTCCCTTGACGTAAGCACTTTTTATTAATTGAATTTGTTTATATCAGGGTTCATTCCCGCTCTTCGGAGTTATCTTTTGCTATGAATTATCATTTTCAAAAAATCAGCTGTTCGCTCTCGTTTGAACTCTTCAACTGTCTTCCTCGCTCATTCTGTAGTATGCTAAGGAATTTTAAATGAGCGCACGTCGTGTTGATGCGATGTTTTGGATTTTTTGTCGCTCGCGAATTTTTAAATGATAGCTCATTGCAAGGCTCGCTTTCATTTGATGCAAATTTTTATACATTTTTAAGCTCATCCATTTGACTCAAAAAATATTAGAATAAAAATACGAATATAATCTTCATAGAAATACGAACGAAGACTACTTGTAGAATGTATGTTTGATAAATGTACATTTGTATATTTGAAACATTTGTAAAGTTTTCAAAAAAAAAGTTTTTGAATTTGTTCACTTTGTACTCTACAAAAATCTATTATAAAATCTATTATATTTAAATATGTATACGAATTTCTTTTGAAAATTTTTGAAGTATCGGTAAAATATTTGTATATTCGTACAATATACAAACGTCATTCATATATTAAAAATAATAATTTTTTTTTCGTAAAATATACAATTTTTCTTTTCGTGCTATGTACAAACGCTGAAAAGAAGAAACAATTTTTAAAATGTAATATTTCGTTCATAATACGAAGTTTTTTTCAGTGCAGTGGTCAATTCGGGAGAGATATGAACTCTAATCGACATTTTTGGTGTTTTTTGTATTGGGACCCAAAGAAGAGGGACATATAGGGGGTAGGTATGTTCAGGAGAATTGTTGAACGGCAAAAACTAATAAGACCAGCTCATACATTTGATCCCTCTAGGGGTCAATTCGGGAGAGATATGAGCACTAATCGACAGTTTTTGTTTTTTTTTTTTATTTGGACCCAAAGAAGGGTGGCGGATAGGGGTAGGTCGTGATCAGAACAAATGTTGAGGGACAAAAAATAATAGGACCAGTCTATACATTTGACCCCTCTAGGGGTTCAGTTGCGGATGATATACACCATTTTCTGCATTTATCTTTTTTGTGCTTTTGTAGGAGGACCCCCAAGAGTGTGACAGATGACGGTGTGTATGTTGAGAAGAAATTTTGGGGGTGAAAAAATAATAAGACCTGGTCTTACATTTTACCGGGGGCACTCCGCGGGAGCTACGAATACTTTTTGCCAAATTTTTTCCCTCTTAGGACCTGAGCGAGTACGCATCAAAAGCATAGAGCGCTCTTCAATTCAGTTTTTTGAGGAGCGCAATCTATGAACGAAAACTCTTTAAAGGGCATGAAAAAGTCTTTATCACTCTGAACATTTAACGAAAGAGCGTTCATGTTTTGTTTCTTCACGAATGAGGAAAGTAAAGTAAACCTTTCATAAATTGAATAATAATGTTGAGGAGGAGTGTAATTTTGCTCTTCACTTAAGACTTTATCCGAACCCTGATAAATTTTAAATTTCGCAAATAGATTTCTATCACAAACTCATCATGTAATAACGTTCACTCAGTTTGCCTCTTACAAAATCCTTAATTTTAAATAAATTAGCATTTATTTCACATCTACAATTTGACGACAACTTATAGCTCTTGGGTATTGCTTATTAATCGAATTGGCACAGTTGGAATCCGCAGAAACTGATTGCGATCGCGTGAACTCAAAGATTAAGATGCAAAACTGTGATTTATCGAAAATTTGCATATCAGCAATATTTCATCAGCACAGCCGAGATGATTCTTCTCATATGCACAATGACTGCAAAGAGAATAAATTGCATTTTCAGCTTTGCATAACGAGCGGGTAAAAAAATACAACAAAAAAAAAAATAAAAATAATATGTATCCTGCAGGGAGCATCAGCATATTGCTGTCTGAAGTCGGCTGTAAGGTAGCATAAAATTTAAATCAGAAAAATAATACTGTTTCTTATCATTACCCGTTGTAGATATAACAAAAGTCTTTTGCTTGTTTTAGGTAAAATCTGGAATAACTATTTACTAGTGCATGATAATGCTTAATTTTAGAAATAAATTTTGAATGCAACTGCAAATATGTCAAAAAATTCACATATTCACTATAATCGTTATAAAGCTAATTCGATCAATCATTAGCTGCACAAATATTCTTCTCTATACTATACTAAAAATAAACAAATCCCTGAACTTCTTTGATAAAAAACCGCCACTTCATAATGCGCTGAATGTGATTTGGTTGACTGTGGCAGCTACAACCGCATCATCATCATCATCATCATCCTCACCAACAACAGAACTCAGTAGATGTTGGCTGCTGAAACGTTGTTATGACGGCTTATTACAAAAAATCACTGCAAATCAAAGTAAATCGAAGCCAGAATGGCAACAACAACAACAGCAAAATCAGCAAGAAAAACAACAATAGTTATAGAATAACAACTACAACGACAAGATCAAGCGCTTAAAGAAAGCGAATGCGAACTCGAACAGATCCATCAACAATGTGCTGACTGACTGAATGACTGACTTGCTGACGATTGGTAGCAGTCAAGTAGCTGACGGACACGGGCTTTGAATGAACGCATATTGCTTTTAGTTTGAACGAGACTAAAGGCGATCAAAGTGAGATCAAAGCGCGGCCAGCATGCCACAAAACCAATTCCACACAACCACACACACACAAACATACACACAGCAAACCTAACAGATAGAAGAAAAGAGCAACACAAAAAATAACTCAAAATATTGTGCACGAATTGGCGTGGTCTTAATATTTAAACGCTAACGATTGCTTCATTTGCGCACAGTACGACAGTCTTGGGGAAAAGTTCGACAAGATCAGGAAAAATTTTAACAAAATTAAAAATATTATTAATTTAATTAACAGCAACAGCAATTGCTGTAGCTTGTCTTGTGTCTTGCTTCATACTCACAGCTCTTCACTCACACTCAGCTCACACTGTTTATTTTAATCGAACATTAATATTTTCACTGCCTTTTTTAATTTCGCACACGAACTTACTTTTAGGGTAAACAGACAAAAAGCATCTTATGAGCGTTGGTAAAAAAAAAAAAAACAATCTTTTACTTGTATCGACTACTGCTGCTTCATCTACGCCTTTCAGCGGTTCTCAGCACATACCATTCTCTAATTTCTCAACCGAGTGCACATTAAAACAAGCGCCGCCCTCCCTCCCCCCCACCCAACAAACTCAACGCATCGTATTTGCATTCAGGGTTAAACTCTGCATTACGCTTGTAGTAAAAATACTTAAAAGCACCAACAACCACAGCTAAAAACTAAGCATTTACAATAGCAATTAGCATGCAGATGATTAACATACAATTAAGTGCAGAATAGCAGCGTTTTACGTAGAAATTAATTTGAAAAAACATGCGTGCTGCGTGCACTAAAGGAAGGTGCTAGGGAGGGGGAACAGCATGCAGTTGCATTTAAAGCGTATTGCATGCAAAATATTGCAATCTAACGAAAAAAAAAAAAACAATCGGTAACAAACGCAATTCAATGCGCTGTAATTAGCTTCACAACAGACCGAAAAATATTGTCTAAACGTAGTGCAGCACTAAGATACGTATGCATAAGTAGAAAACATAAAACACATTTTTATGTGAGCAATTATAACAGCGCATTTTTTGAGCAGCTGCATTCTCTTGTTTTACTTTTTTTGCACATAAAAAACTGTAAAACTAATATAGAAGATTTTATCACAAAATAATTTTTTTTTTATAATAACCTCTTTTAAATGCAAACAAATACTTGACGTAATGATAGTTTTATAAAATTACAACAAAAACTATTAAACTATTTACATAAAACAATATTATATATTCAAATTAATTACAACTTTAAATAAGAAGTAGCAATTAGAAGCTTTCGAGTTTGTGTCTTAAGTCTTTTGTTTTTACAACATGCCTGACTTCAAGAACCGTTTAATTTATTTTTATATAAACATTAAAATATTTTACTATTAAAAATTGTAAATTTATCATGTTTTACGTTGGGTTTTATTTTAAATCATAGCATCACATTATATTATCATAATTTTAAGACATCGGAAAAACATGTCAAGACAGCAAACATGTGAAAAACGCATGTGAAAAACGTATGAAATGCTCAACATAACAATAGTGGTGGTCTTTACTGTTAAGTTATGTTTATTCTATTTAAAATTACAAAAACTAACTTACGCATCTTATTGAAGACAGCTGATTTAATGCAACATTTAAAGGTTTAAAAGTTGAAGTACCAAAAATTCCGTTACAATTCATAAATACAAATTAAAATCTTTAAGACTTGTTATTCTACAGTAACAGAGATGTTCAAGAATAATGTTCACAGTAAATGTACAGTAACTAATGATGTTCAAGTAAAAAGAGCCTCATCTCAGGCACTCTTTTCATAGTGAGAATCACATCTATTTCAATGCAAGTAATGTACATAACAGCTTAATAAAAAAACAACAATCTAATCCATTTAAGCTTATAAGTTATGCTATACGCATAAGCTTAAATGGATTTAATTATAATAAATAAAATAAAATTAGTTACACATCATTTTTGAGCAATATATAAAATTGCTATTGCAATATATGAATTATAGCATAGCTTATTAATTAACATATTTGAAAATAGAAAAATAATATATGAACTCATATAAATATCGCACTTAAACAATAAGTTTATCATAAAAGTTAATTAAAACAAGAAAAGAGGGAACAAGGGAAGCAATACATTAGCGGAAAGTGGAGGTAAAGTAAAATATTCAACAATTAAAAGCTTAAAGATTTCGAAAAATTCTTTTGACAAAAAACAGCCCATACAGAACAGAATCTTTTAATGCAGGTAATGTGGACAACGCAAATATATTATCTTATGTAGAAACATGCAATTTCTTGCTGCAAAAAATATATACAATAGACCAAATAGACGAAATAGACGACCCTAAGGATCATCATCGATCAGGTCAACGAATGGCAAACGTCACTTCACCTCGAATATATTGACTACAACACAGCCTTCGACAGCGTCTCGCGACATTCTATCAGGCGAGTACTCGTGAAGAGAGACGTGCCAAGTGAACTGACAGCGTTTATAAAATCCTAGTATGAAGGCTTCAGATGCAGAGTTGCAGAACCTTTCGGCACAAACTTCGGCGTTCGGCCAGGCTGCCTGCTTTCTCCGCTTTTGTTTCTAATTGTAATCGATCAGATCCTTTACGATACTGTCCAGGGGGGTCCAGAACAGGGGTCTTTTTTTGAAACTTTGCAGAAACTCTTGAGGATCTTGACTATGCCAATGACATATGTCTTCTCTCTGTGAAAAATTCAGACATGCAACAAAAGCTGAACGACCTCGTTGTCAATTCCGAGAAAGCTGCTCTACACATCAACAAGACAAAAGCGATGTGGGTCAACCCCACAAGCATTAACTCAGGCCTTAACATCGGCACGGAAGCAATTGAGTACGTAGAAGACTTCCAATATCTCGGCAGCATCCTATCCCCTAATAACAGCGTGTTAAAAGACATACAAGCAAGGATAGGAAAAGGTAAAGGTGCTTTCGCCCAACTGGGAAGCATTTGGAACTCGTCTCTACTCTCTATCCATACCAAGCTCCGTATTTTTAAGTCCAATGTGCTGTCAGTTCTTTTATATGGTTGCGAGACTTGGCTCACGACAGAGGCGCTAAAGAGCAAAATACAGAGCTTCGTCAATCGTTGTCTTCGCCGCATTTTAAAAATTTGGTGGCCCAACACTATAAGCAATGACAGCTTGCTAGAAAATGTGACATGCTTCCGATAAGGCAAACGATCAAACTGAGGAAATGGAGCTAGATAGGCCACACTTTGCGTAAACCAAGCTCCCGACTGGAACCCGCAAGGAAACCGAAGAATGGGACGCCCTAAACTGACATGGAGGTGATGCCTGGAAAAAGTGGTTACCGATTCGGGATATTTCTGGGGCCAACTCAAACAGCTGGCTCAAAACAGAACGAGATGGAAAGGGGTTGTTGAGGCCCTATGCTACGCCTAGGAGCTCGAGGAAACGATGATGATGATGATGATGATGAAATATACGAAATAGACAACCGAGTAATTTGATTCGAAAAATTGATGACCGAATTTTTTTAAACCATAACAAAACAAAAACAATACGGTCAGCATTGTTTAGCAACTAGTAACTTATGTGCAGTGGTGGTGAAACATGAGTTGGCACCCGGTGCGGCCTTCTATTGAGCACCTCCAAAATAAAACAGCAAATACTGAACATATTTGCGTGACTTTATTTTGCTAAAATATTCGATCACATTATCAAAGTTACTTTTGTATGTGGATCTTAAGTAAGATTTTATCAACTTCAATTTAGAAAAGCTTCTTACGCACGAAGCCACTCAAACACAAATAATTAAAAAACCTTATGCTCAGATCTAGACTCGAAACAGATTCAGAATAACGCCTTTCATGAATCGTACACCATGAAAAAGCTTATGTAAAATTGAAAAAAGCTTAGTATAATTTATAAGATGGCTTTGGCAGTTTTCAGCCTCCCAAGCACTTCATCAAAACGCCTAAGTTTTACATGTTAAATTGCCAATTTTTATTTGGGTGATAAATTAACCAAGTATTTGGAAATTTATACATTATTTAAAAAAAAAATTGAATTTCATATATATAACTTTTTTCCGGGTTTTGTTTTTTTTTCTTTTCCTTTTTTTGAAGCCACCTCCCGTTCTGTGATTTGCTTTGCTTGACTGAAATGGGCAACTACACAAATTTTTCTTTTATCAACACCGACATTGCTTTTATTGTAACAATAACAGCCTTACCAAAAAGGGATTTTAATGTACAACATTTACGTGTGTACACAATGTACAGCAAAAACGGTACCAATAAAAACTTCAAGCCTGTTTTAAATTTAAAAAATTGCCAGCTCAGAAAATACACAGATTTTCCATGTATTTTATTTTAAAAGTGGCTACTTTTTAACAATCAATTTTGACAGATAATTTAAAATTATTTTAAAATTGAAAAATTAAACATTATTGACCCTGAAAGTTTATTTATGAGCAGAGAAATTCTGACGGACTATCGGGCTATAAGATTTGTACAAGATTTATACAAAAATTAAATATTCAACAAATCGTGGAGCCGCTATATATCCTTAAATAAAGTTATGTGCATATTTAATATTTGTCGCGAAGGGTTTTTATCTGGAAGATTTGCGTAGGTAATACCTTTTTTCTTTTAAATTACGAGAGTAAAAATACATTTCAAAAATATTAATATAGCCGCACTGGAATATGGATTTGCACAACTGTGACTCTACAGAGTCATTTACCGCAGTCATTGTCATATCTTCAATGGATGGCGAGTTTGGCTTTGACCCACCACTCGTGGTAGACAACTCACTCTTATATGATGTACTGGCTATCTTGGCTGCCAGCTTCATACAAGCTTACATCTCTTTGCACCTATTCGCAGAAGCCGACAATTCATAAGCAGTCCACAGGTCAGAAACTCGCTTTACGTCTTGTCCTTTTGCCAAATTGTTTCGTTGACGTTTTTCGAGCTGTCCAAGACACTTTTTTGTCATTACCTGAGGACCACCTTGTGCTCCTCACTCCAATTAAAATTTGTATTTTTCTGTAAATTATGATTTACCTTACCTTTCATATTTTTTCATCTTAATAACTTTTTTTCTGAATTTTTTACTTGTTTCAAATATTTTCTTTTTCCGAAAAGTGTTAAAAATTATAGAAAATTCTATCAAAATTGACTGTGTTGTCATGTTTTTAGAATATCCCTATTTTAGCTAAATAATGTTCGACCCCTTTTTTATGGGTAGCAAACAAATAGTGTATAGCTTTAAAAAAGTAGTCAGTTTTAAGTAAAACCGATTTTGAGAGAAAGTGTGCGGCTCTTTATTGGTAAGGCTGTAACATTTAATAAAATCAAATATCAAATTTAAAAATTTTACCTTCGCCTGCCGTGGAGACTTGAACCCACACCCACCGATACCACCGATTAAGAAGTCACTACACTACGCATCGAGCCAAGCTCCTTCGTTACGCATAATGATTGAATTAATATAAATTACAACTGAAGCTATGCTGCAGCATAACACGATAATCTAGATTTTTGTTGTTTGTATATCAACAGAATACTGTGAGTTACTTTATCTGTTAATACAGCATCTGTTAACATAGCCGCAGTTATGTCAGTAACCAGTAGCAAGGCTTTTGGACCAGTGGGTAGAGCGATGGACTGCCGGGAACAAAAATTAATTTTTTTTCTTTTTTTTTTCATTTCTTTTTGTTGATAAAATGTAATAAAATTTACTGGTGCGAATATTAAAATGTGATTTTTAATTTACTTTATGTTATTTTTGGATTTTAAAAGTTATTCTATCATATTACAAAAAAAGAAACATTAAATTATCAAATCTTCTCTTCCTTCTCTTGTGTGGAAGAGACACACCAACACCTTCTCTCTTGTGTCTAACGACGCACCTGTGTTTTTTTTTTTTAGAAGATAGCTCAAAACTATGCTTAAGCCATCCATGCTAGTTTTTTTTAATGTGTATTTTTGGATTTTGGGCTTAGGTTTATCAAATATGTGCTTTCAAAGCAGTGTATTATACTATAAATTTCTTAGGTGAATAAGCATAAGTTTAAAATTCCCATACAATTATCTTTACCCAAGCCGACTTAGGTGATTTAACTATTGCTTTTTTTCTCGGTGTATAGGTATGCGGTTTAAATCTTCGAACACTATTTCTGATAATAATTTATCTTCATGCAATTGGATTTCTTCGGCTTAAAAGAGTGATAAGAGAACTTTTTTCTTTGAATTCTCTAGACTCCTTGAACACATTTTAAAATACTATTAAAAATTTGAATTTAAATTTAAACATTTAACTGATGCTGAGAAATAAAATACATTCAAATTCAAAAGAAAATTTTTAAAAGTTTCCAAATTTTTTAACAATCCAATGCTTCCACCGAATTACCCAGATTAGTCGTAAAACACGATTAAATTTGTACCCTACAAAGAGCATTGGGCTCACAGCTATTAGAATCCTTATCACTACAAATCAAAGAATAATTTACCAACATAAACCAAAATTAGTAGACTTAAATAGACCGCAAATTATTAGTAGACTTAAAAACTTTTTAGAGGCACTCAATACAAAAATCGTATGCACTTCTGCAAAAACTAAAAAAAAAACTAAATTTTACAGAATTTTTTAAAGAGCGTTACAGTGATTTTTGATTCTATAATAATTTTCACAACAGCGGCCATGCTTAAAACTGAATGCTATTAAAGTTGAAATGTTTTAAGATTTCTCTGTCATATCAATATTTTTGAAATTCACCCATAAACATTGCTTTATTAAAGAAATATATGCAATATCGGACATCGGATCTATTTTTTTATATGTTTTTTTCTTGAAATCGTAACATTTTGGTCAAACATCAGATCATCGGATTCAATACTGAAAATCGTAACAAATTCGATATATTTAATAATTCACATTCCCCGTTACATACCGTTACATACCGTTACCATTACGTTCACATACCGTTATAGTAAGAATTATTTATTTACTTAAACTAATAAATACCTAAATTATTTACACCGTTTAAAAGCTTTCATTTTTTTCAAGGCTCCTGCTGCTGCTGTAACTTATGCTTCTGAAAAATCAAACAGTCACAGCATAAGCAGAAGCAGAAAACTATAGTTTCAATAGTCTGCAAAGTGCTTCGGCATTGACAACTTCGGCAGTCTTCGTTTTGATTAACTGAAACTGTTCACAAAATCGAAAGTCGAAGCAGCAGCATTTGTTCAACTTTCGTAAGTCGACGCAGCAGCAGTTTTTCAACAGTCGTAGCAGACTATTTTGCGCTTATGATTTTTGCTTATTATTTCAAACTTTTGTTTGATCGCTCGCTTTATTAAATTTTTTTCAATTTTACTATGATTATGATTGCATTATTATTATATTTGTAGAAAAGTTAGAAAGAATAAGCAGGAATTAAAGGCGCAAAACGACTGTTTAAAAACTTATTCCACTTCGACTTACGAAAGTTCAACAACTGATTCTGCTTCGACTTTCGTTTTTTCAACAGTTTCAGTCCATCAATACGACGACTGCCGAAGTTGTCGACTGCCAAAGCACTTTGCAAACTATTGGAACTTATTTTCTGTTTCTGCTTATGCTGCAACTGTTTGATTTTTCGAAAGCACAAGTTGAAGCAGTCGATATGCTTTAAAGTTATGAAAACAGTTAGTGCTTAAAAAAGCAATAATTTTATGACTTTTGCTATTCTGCCTGCAGCAATTTAATCACTGCTTATTTACATCTTTACAACACAAAAGCAAGTTGTTTTACCTTTCATTGTTTCAATATAATTTTGATATTCATGTTTCTTAATTTACTTCGAAACGCGTATCTTACCTACAAAAGACAATTGGAAACAATTTATATTTTAAAAGCATGACTAAAGTGCCTTCATTATAAAAAACTAAGCCTAAGTTAATTTCATTCTTAAATAAAGATTCTTCAATCATTCGTAGATTCTCTGCAAACAACATTGTAGAAAAAAAGTAAAAACGGTTTTAGAAGCTCAACTTTGGAGACCAATCCTTGGGATCATATTCCTGCCAAAATGTTTTTTTCACATGTTGAATATATACATATTACAAAAAGGAGCAAAAAAAGGTAAGCCCCGTAACTTCGAAATAACCCTGAATGCAACGGTTTTGTCTATATTTCTCCCATTTTCTTCAAATATTAAGGTGAAATTGATTTTACGGCAGCTTTTATTAATTTGAAGATCTCCATTGTCAGTGATTTCTTATAACTTCCATTTCTTCTAACATTTTATTTCTTAATGGCATGACAGGAATCTATTTTATTTTTGGTTTTAAGTTCTTACTTTTAATTGTTTAAATAAAATCTTAAATATTGAATTATATTTTTTTAGTAATAAAACCATGTTTTTTAAATAACGTTTGTTTAAAAGAAATTTCTAAGCTTTGCTATAAAATTGTGACTTAATAAATGTTATCAATCTTCTGTTAAAATATAGCAAGTTAAAAATTAATTTAATTTAAATATGGCAAATTAATAAAATAATTTCAAATGAAAAAATAACGCATCAAATAAAAGCAAGAAATGCAGCCATTATCCCCAAACCATATACTAGCCAACTCTAACTGAGTTCAACTCGGTATGGTTCGGTTCGCTTCATTTGGAGGTGGCAATTTATGTACGAGCGCACATTACAGGGTAATTAGCAAATGGTAAATTACCACATTTGTTGTTATTCTTGTTGTTGCTGCTTCTTTAAACTTTAATGTATGATTGTATATTTGTATGTTTGAACTGACTTTTGCCTCAACTAATTGCTTGCTGCTGCAAAATGTTGTCTTTTCATCGCTGTTGTTGCTGCTGCTATCTACTTTTTTGCATTGCTATTTTTTTGTTCTGTTATTGTTGCTACTCCTGTTGTTGCTTCTTCAACGATAGCTATTCGCGTTGTGCCTGTCAATTAGTTTTGGCTTTTGAACATATACCAAGAATTGCACAATACTAGGTAGATGCGTGCTGCGTTTTTTTGTTTTTGCTTATATCTATTTCATTTTCTTCGTTTATTTTTAATTACAGCTTATTTGCTTTAACTTGTGTTGTTTTTTTGCATTGTTGTTAGTTTGTATTTTTTTTTTTGTTGTTGCTTAGTTTCCTTAATTTGCATGTGCAATATGCAATAAAGAATTAATTAATAAGCAGTGAAATACAAAAAAATAAAATATCAGCAGCAATCAACAATAATTTTTTTTAACTAGAATGCATGCAGTTGCATGTGTAGCCATCTAGCGGAAAGTAGCTCAAGCTGCTTGAAGGGTAGCAATAATTTGCGTAGTTGTTGTTAGATTTTCCTTATTGGTAAAACAATTCTAATTCGACTCAATCAATGCTATTTTCTATGTTCGATTAGAATGTAGTCAGAATTGTAGCCAGCAGCGAGTTTGTGTCTTAAGTCTTTTGTTTCTCTGAGTTTGAGCTTCAATAGAGCAGTTCAGTGCTGTTATGAGCTGAATATTTCATTTTTTGTTTTTAGTATTATTATTTGATTCAATAAATTGTATTTAAGTTAAAATATTTTTAAGTTTAAATAACTCGAAAATTCAAAAAAAAAAAAAAAATATAAATATACAATAAAAATAATTCAAGGCAGTGGCAAAAATTAAGGTCAGCTGTTGTATTAAAGATTGTCTTATATGATTTATTTTTTTTTTTTTGTGTATATACACACTGTTTGAATTATTTTTTTTTTGTGTTTTTTTTTTCAATTGTTTTCTAAAAGCCTTTATTAAGTAGCACACTTCACACTAATAACAACAACTGTCGTTAAGTGCCTGTCTGTGATTCTGTCTATCTGGCTGCACGTTGTCTGCTTTGGTCCATCAAAGATTACAACAATAACAACAACCTCTACCCTGTATATGATTCATCAACAAATGCTGCTGTTGTTGCCGCTACAGCGAGTGTTAAATAACAATTATAATTTATTAAGTAATTTATTTCTGCTTTTAGTGTTATTGTTGTTATTGTCTGTTGTTATTGTTTGTATTCTGTGCTTTGTGTCGTTTTACATTTTTTTTTCTCTCTTAATTTCATGTTGCTGTTGGTGTTATTATTTTGCACTTTGTCTGCAAGTTACACCCAAACCTGCTGATGCCATGCAACAATATGTAGCAGCAACCACAACCTGATATTTGTTGCCATACAAAGTCACGTTGTAATTTGCACTGGATATCTCAATTTGTTTACTGTTTAATAATACTGTGTGTGTGAATTTGTTTTTACACACACACATACACACACATATGATTGCCTGATGGCTGATGCTGCTGCTATTTCTTTATAATTTTTCAACTGTTATACACATACAACATATTTATGGCGTGAAAAAGTTTAATTCATGGTTTTCAATGCCACTTGCCTTTGACTACAATTACATACAATTAACAATTTTTGAATTAATTTTTTTGGAATTATGTCTGTTATTATTAGGAAACGTAACATAATTTTATCATCGCATTTATTTATTTAGCTCTTTTGTTCAGAATAATTTCGAAAATAATTGCAAATTTTGAAAATTTTAAATTATGTAAACATAGTTTTTGAAATGTGTAAATCATCATGTACTTAAAATACGCTCCGCCATTTTTGTTTTATTGCGAAAAGAACTATGTGCTCCAATGTGCCCAATATGTGCTATCATGTGCCACATTCAAAGCAAAATTTATTCAACTAGAATAATTTTTAAAGACGGTGTGCGTTTTTAATTATAGCTTAGCTGTACCAGTGATTAATTCATAATATTAGGAATTGTGCTGTAACGTGCCTAGGTTGTGCTGCAATATACCATCGAGCGATTAAAAAAAATTAGCATGGAAAATTAAAGAAATTTGTTTTTACATTTTAAAAGCACAACCTAATGAAAATTATACTATAAAAACAAATTGTATTTCCAAAGCAGAACATGAAAGCATACACCAGCAGAAATCAAAAGCCCGGCATAGTCAAATCCAGATATCTTGGTGGCCAGACAATATCTTTTTTTTCGTTCTACTATTTGGGCGAGTTATTTCTTCGAACCACACGTTGCACTATTTCGGTGAGTTCTTTCTTTGCATATCGCTGCATGATCGACACCAAGGTTGATTAGTATAGACTGATCCACTTGAGAGAAAATCACTCTTCTTTGCCTTTATTCGAATTTTAAGCCGTTAGCTAAAAATTGTACATGATCAATCCTCCACTCTGACAGATCGACCGAACAAATTTCAAGTGATTTAACCTATATTAATCGAACTTCGTTGAAACTGTACTGAACTGATATTTGCAAAATGTGCTTGATAACACCGATCAGTCGAGAACTGTCAACGTTATTCAATAGTTCCAATGAATATGGTGGAAATGCTGGAGGAGAAAAGAGAAAGAAAAGCAAAGGAATGCTAAATATACTTTGACGTCTACCGATATATGAGATGAAATGCAAAGAAAAATAAGCTGAGAAAGCCACTTACTAAGGAATGAAGAGCCTTATGCTAAAAGCGTATACTTCACACAGAAAAATACCTATGGTGTTTTGCTTAAAATGACTTGGGTAACTATTTTTGCATGCAGCCTAAGGAATTTGTGCAAATTTCATAAGTTTTTTGTCAACTTAGTTATGCCAAAATTGTATAAAATGCTAAAGATACTTGAGCAAAAGCAAATTGGAGTTCTTACTATCTTTTCTCTCATTGCTACTCTTTCTGTCCTACGCGGTCATTATTTGCTTTCCTTTTCTTATCATTTGTACTGACTTGCATGCAGTTCGCAGCAATTTATTCGTTACATTGACGAAACAAATAGAACATAGAACAACGTAATGGACTACAACGAGAATCAGGCAAGACTACTGATGAGTTTACATTATTAAATAAAAATTGAGTTGATTACAAACAGAAAAACAAAGAAGTGAAAAAAGTGTCAAACATAACTGAAAAGGTGAAAAAAACATACATATCATAACAATATCATAACAATGCAAGTGCTTCTTTGCAATAAGCACTTAGGAAATCTCCACTAGTATAAGTATAACTTACCTAAGGTAATGATACCCAAGTTCCTTTTTTAATATAGCCTAAAATCTACGACAACCCATTTTCGCAGAAGGTTGCCTAAATTTTCTTTGATGTATTATACAAATACTTAGATAACCTTTTCTGACCGAAGGTCTTAGGCAAATTATACACGAAAATTTTATAATTTTACACTATTTTTTCTCTGTGTGTTGGAAGCAAATCCTCTGCCATCATATAATAATCTCCTATAACAGAATAAAATTTAACAAGATTTCTTTTCCTATTTTTTACAGTATTTTATGAGCTAATGATGTTTAACGATGATGCTAACTATTGAAACAACTGTTTGCAATTGTTAATCGGTGAACAAGGGCTCTTGTTACCAAAGAAGTAAGCTTAGCAAGATTTTTCCTATCTTAACAATTTTAAGTGTAATAGCGGATATGTGGAATATGCTGTCATCTACCACAAACAGGTTTAGAAAAGCTGTTGTCCGTCTCAATAATGAAGTAAAAATAGTTTCTTTAAATGGTCAAATCAAATATCTTTAACAAAATATTGTCCAAAACCATCTGTGAACAATAGGAGTAATTTGTCATTGAGTACAAATTGCTATTAATTGACCTCCTATACACTGCAGCATCATATAAATCGTGTTTCTGACAACAATAACGTATATGTGTTGTTTAAAATTACTAAAGGATGCGTTAGCCGTATGCGTACTCATCTTACCATAGAATTCAAACAATTATCGGATTTTTATTATATGTAATCTTATAATGGATTCCAGTTATCGTTTAACATCATCTCTGAGGACATTTATTATTACTATGTATTCCCTATGTCTAGTATGTATATGCCGTTGTACGGTGCAAGAATAGAAAATGCGCAATCCGTACAAATGGCACAACATTGGCCCGATTGCATATTTCCTATTCTTGCACCGTGCAATGGCCATAAACTAGACGCAGAGAATACCCCTATTATAATGACAGTGTATTCATCTTGTATGCGGCGCACAATACACTTGCTTTGAAATTTGCTCAAAAAGAAATAAAATCGAAAAAATTTTTGAACGGAATTTTGAACTGTCTTACTTTAAAATTCCAAATTTAATTAAACTAATTTATGTTTTTGCCAGCTTTCTATACGATATATGCTTCAAAGTTGAAATTTTTCCTAAATTTTTAACATTAGGAAAAAATTATTATTGGTTTTTTTCAATTTGAAAGAAATTTGTGAACAAACAAGAATTTTTTTATTAATTTTTTTTATAAAAAGTATGTATTTGACTTATGTGATTTTAAATTAATTTTTTCTTTAAATAATTTACAATGAATTAAGAACTAAAACCCTTTTTCAGATTATTTTAAAATTTCATCACACTTTAAAAATTTGGATTCGAAAAGGATTCAAAACGACATACATCACAATATGCACTGATGTATTGACTTTCATGGAAAATAAGTTTTTTTCCAGGAAGTTCCTGATTTAGAACAAGGTATCCACTTTTATTAAAAAACACATTGAATTTTTTAGATATTTCAGAATGTATGAAAACTTTGCCATAAATCTGTTTGACTTTACCGGTCGCAGAAATACACACAAATAAGAAACATATTTTTGCTTTATAATTTTTATTTTTTTTTTTTTTTTGTTTTTGCTCTTGCTAACTTTGCTCATGTTAACATTCTTTGTTTACATATCGTGACTGGTATAAAATGTTACTTTTTCGACAAGCCAAAAATTGGAAAATGTAGAAAATCGATTAAAATTTTTTGAAAAATTGGAAAGCTATAAAACTGTTATTGCAACTAGATAAAAACAACAACGGAAATGCAATACTTGGATGCTTTTCTAAGCTATAGAGCATTACATATGTAGTCTTACCATGCAAGTGTAGAGTAATTAAGAACCTTCAGTGGCTAGTAAAAAGTGACTGCGATTCTATTAATTAATAACAAAAGGACATAAATTCAACTCTTCATAAAATTTTTTGACACGGGTAGAAATTAATAAAAAACGATTTTTTCCAATTGGTGAACTATTGAAGGAAGCTGAAAAGGCCGAAAATAAGGAATAGCGTGAGGTGGGGTAATGTGTACCATGGGGTGATGTGTAACAGGGCAATTTTTCGTACAAAATGTTAACATATGAGTGAATAAACAACTGCTATATAATTCTCAACTAGTTTGTGTGTTAGAAGTAGGCATTCATTAGAGTTCTTAAAAAGCGTGAAAAATTTTTGTCAAAAAGTTTTTTTAACATTTATAAAAAATAGCGTTTCGAATAAAAATTTGTTCAGATTTTAAAAGTGAGTAGATGTAATAACAAAAGATTTTACATTTTTTTACGTTGTGGTAAAATTCTATCAATTAGATAAAAGTGGCTTACATTGGAGTGATGTGTAACACTAAAGGTGGGGTGATGTGTAACATATCTTACACATTATAATTGCCATTACAGAGGTAACAATGTCAAACTCTGAAATATAATTACATCAACGGCATTAAAAGAGATCGGCCCGTGCATACAATTCAGCCTAGACCAAAATTCAATCGTGGTAGGAAGTCAATAAAAGCTGTATTCTAACAACGCCACAGAAATGTTTACAGTTTTAAAAGGTGCAACAAAAAAAAAAAAAAAATATGGCAAAGAAAACCGCAAAACCGATCGGCCGCAAAACCGGCGCTCTTCGTCGTCATCCAAAGAAGATCCAGATTTTTGCATGATTTGTTGTGGCTTTATTATTTTATGTGAGCCATTTTATTTGTGAGAATTGTCACTTCGATATGGATATTTCTAACGAATAATCCTTTTACATTTGAAATGTATTTTTTGCAATTAATAAAGCCATTCACTTATCCTATTGAAGTTAACTATCAATTTTTAATTTCAACGTATATATATGTGTGTGTGTGTGTGCGTGTGTATTGAGAATTATTTAGATTTACGAGATATTGCTATTATTTCATTAAGTTCTTATCATAATACTATGACTAAACATAAAAAGTCAGAATAAACATAAAAATTTAAGTAACTGATCTTTAAACTAACATTTTGTTGGTGTTACACATCGTCCCACTGATTAAAAAAAAGACAAAAAAACATATTTGAAATTTTTGTCCTATTTCATCCATTCCTCAAAATATTCAATAGCCTTGAAAGCACTTCGAATTGTTTCTTCTGCAAGGGAACTAAAATCAATCAAAAATTCAATTACTTAACACTTTTATTGGAGCAAATAGAAACGTGTTACACATCACCCTACTTCAGCCAACAAAAATAACAGATTAAGTCATACATGAAAAAATAGTAGGGAGAACAAAAATACGGATTTAATGATAATGCTTATGATCTCATCGGGTGCTTTAATAAAGTCATTGCTACAAAAATATATAAAAAAACAAAAGTTTTTCCCAAGATAAGCTTGATGATGTGAGATTTTTTTTATTGGAAATTAAAAAACTGTCAAAAATTTATTCAAATTTCAGTTTTATTAGCTTAAAGTTTCTCAAAAATAATATAAAAATTTTGTTTTTTTTTATAAAATCTAACAAATTTTTCAAAAAACTAAAATTGACTAAATATTAGCAGCAAAACAAAATCTATGTTAAGAACAACCCTGTCAAGCAACCCGCACAATTTTATACTTTTTATTTAATGACTATATAGCTTTATTTTCAGCAAAATAAAAAAAAAAAAACGGATTGGAAAATCTTCAATCAACAAAAGTTATCGATTTTAGACCAAAAATTGTACAAAAAACGTGACATGTGTGGCAGCTATAACTACAAGATGACTGACTGTATTTTTGAACTTATTATTTATTATTATTTTTTATTATAAGCTGCTAAATTTTATTTATTTAAATTTTATTTATTATAAGGTGTCTTCATCGGTCCGACTTCAACCATTCTTAAATTAGCAAAGGATGGAAAAATTCAAAATAAAGCTACAAATAATAATAATATTTTAATCTAGTCTAGAAGTTAATTTAAACTAATTTCTTTAAAATAGCTATCTCTGATATGCATAATTTTGACTAGCTTTAATGACTTAATTCAAAGGCTTTTTTTCACTCCATCCATGACTTTTCTGTCTATAAGTTGATGTAAAAATTTGATGCATAAATTATTTAATAAACAACTTCTGGCCGAAGATTCTGGTTAAAAGGAAAAAGTTGATATACCAAAGCGTTTGTTTCAAACAAAAAATTTAGTGAAATAACTTTTTAAGCAAATCTATACCTGTGTACCATTAAACTACTTTAAATCAAAATAGTTTAATCGACAACATCTCGTACCATGGGAACAATTTTGAGCGCAACTTAAACGCTGATTTGATTTTGTGTAAAATATTAAAGGTTCCCACCCGCTCATAATTAGCATCTCAACTCAAAGAGCTGCACCAACAACAACAACAACAACAACAATAGCAGACGATTTTCAAAACTAATTTCAGATATGCATCTAAAAATATTGTAGGCATACATTTTTGCATTACTTGTTTTTTGCTTTGTTTTATTTTTCGGTGCAACACGCCTTCGCGCAGACAACAACGTCACATGGGCACCAGCAGCATCAGCAGCAGCAACAGTTTCCAATGTATGCGCTTCTGTTGCTACAACAACCAACAAACGCAAATCCAATCACGGACAGCAACATGCAGATGCAACAACAACAACAACCAAAAGATACACAAAAGTAATATTCGTCATAAAGGATAATGATACCCTTTCAGAGCCGTAGTTGCGGGAAGGCAGCAACAAGTCATGGCTTAAGCCAACAACAACAATCAAACCACCGAACAGAGCTGCTGCTGCTGCTGCTGATTTTGATGATAATGATGCAAACGATGATGACTCGCTCAGCTCAAGCCGTGCAACTTGATAAAGTAAGCAGTCAGCAGTCGGCACAGCCAACAACTCAGCAGAAGCAAGGAACACCGAGAAGAAGAAGAAGAAGAAACAACAATTTAGTAGCCGCCACAACGAATGCAAACGAAGCAACAGTTGTTGTTATACTGCGCGTTGCAGCATTTTGCATCGCACGATCCATGCAAATTAAATGAACGAATTTTAAGTCTAAAGGAAGACACAAAAAATTCCCATGACCGAAGACCGACCCAGAGCAAGTGAATTCAAGTCGCTGCTTCTGCGCATGCTTGAACGCCTCATTTTCCCATTCATGCATCCATTCATACGAACAGCCATCCATCGCAGCTCCGTCCAGCTGTGGCATGCATGTTGGTGGTGGTTCTGTTGAGTTCGGTACCGCGCGGGTGTCATAAATCCTTAGCGATAATAATATGCACCTTGCTCGATCTTTGATTTTGAAAAACATTCAAGTATTACTCAAAATAATTTGCTAAAGATAGAGAGTGCAGGAGTGGCAAACAGTGTTGGTGACTGGCGGTTATGGGTGTGGAATTAAAAGGGAGAAGGGGGGAGAGGGTAGCGTAAGTTAAAAATTCAAAACTCTAGCATTTATTTCACATGATGATAAAATGGAATTTTTACGAATTGTACAATTTTAATATTAAATAAAAAAATGTGTTATATTAAAAAAACGTACCGAGATCGAATGAGTAGTTTGTAGACAAAGCTAAAAAATTAGAGAATGACAACAATATTTTAGATTGATAAATATTTATATAAAAAAGTATTAATATGTATGGAATTAAAATATGTAGTGAAAAAAAGTCGAGAATACAAAGAAGCTGTTTTAGAACAAGTTGCTTATGAAAACAATCAAATGTAGTCAATTTTAATGTATAAATAATATAGTATATATAAAATTAAGAGTCAAACAGAAATTCATATATATATGCAACTATTGTGCAACTATTTACGGAGCTGAAAGGTTATGTCGAGCTGAGCAAAAAATCGTATGGGAGGGGGGGTCTATTTTCACATTCTTAGGAGCTACAGGGTTAATTAATATTTCACGACTTTGGTTGGCGTTATTCTTTCTAGCAGAAAAACTACCTTACATAAAACTTATTTTGATAGCTCATTTTAAAGGCAATGAAATCACCTTTCCAACACATTTCAAGTGAAGATGAAATCAATCGGGTGAAACTAGCAAGTTTCAACTTTGAGTGCAAATTTCTTAGAATTTCGCGTAATAAATGAAATTTTTTTTGAGATCAATTTTGTAATTTATTCAATTTTATTTTCAATGACACCAAAAACATAAGCATATCTTAAAAAATAAAAAAGTTGGCTGTACTAAAAACATTATACTTATTAGAAAATAATGATGAATAATGACATTACAATTAGTTATGCAGTAGATAATATCATTGTTTTCTAATAAGTATGTATAATTTTTTTAGTAAAGCCAACTTTTTTCTTTTTAAAGATATGTTTATGTTTTTGGTGCCATTGAAAAGAGAATTGAATAGATTACAAAATTGATCTAACAACAAAATTTTATTTATTACGCAAAATTCTGAGAAATTTGCACTCAAAGTTGAAATTTGGTAGTTTCAACCGATTGATTTCTTCTTCACACGATCACAGCTCGGTAACGGTTAAGTTGGTGGGGTTTGTCTGAGAAATTTGCACTCAAAGATGAAATTTGGTAGTTTCAACCGATTGATTTCATCTTCACACGATCAAAGCTCGGTAACGGTTAAGTTGGTGGGGTGTGTTGATATACCGATGAAAAGGTGATTTTATTGCCTTTAAAATGAGCTTCAAAATAAGTTTTATGTGTGTTAGATAGTGTGACCCCCCCCCCCCCCCCCCCCCTTCCATACAATTTTTTACTCAGCTCGACATAACCTTTCAGCTCCGAAAATAGTTGCACTCAATTGCGGGACACCCTGTATATTAAGGTGGGTAAAAAAAAACACTTTTTGCGACACTCATATTCTATGAACTAATTTCAAGTAGATCTTAAGTCCAAAAGGATATCGAAATCGGTGGAACCGTCGCCAGCGGTTTTGATTAAAAAAAATCGCTTTTTTGCCAAAAATCAACGGTTTTTTCGCGGTAAGTTTTTATAAAGTTAAAATAACTACACAAAAGTAGGATGCAAATGATAAGTATCTAAGACCCCAAAGTTCTGAATAGAAAGATTGATAGGAAATTCGAGAATTTTTTAAGTACAACAGTGTTCAAAAGTATGTCCAAATATTTGGTATTTTTCGCAAAAAGCGCTATAAATCTGCTATTTTTAGGTAAATTTTAGAAAATTTAGTATTGTTCAATAACACTTGATGTAGTATTGTTGAATATAAAAAAAAAAAAATTCAAAATAGTGGAATCACGAAGAGATTTCTTAAATTCAATGCAATGACTTCCAATGAGAATTCATTGGAAAAAAAAAAATACTTAAAAACTTACATTCTCTAAATATTCAAGATCTGATATAAAGATGGCTCGAGCCTTCACATTAAGTTGAAGAAACAAAACTAAATAAAAACTATAATAACTATAAATATTTTTACATCGATCATAATCCCACACGGCACAAAATCCGACTTCGATATCGAGAATTTAAAAATGTACGAGTAGTTCGCGATGATAACAATCGAATTCGAAATCGATTACGATTCGAAAAAGATACGTTTGTCGGACGTAGCGATTACTTCGTAATCGAAGGTTCGCTTATGCTTCGAAAAATTATTCGTTTACAATTCCAAAGCGATTAATTCTTCAACACAATATTTTCTACTTTTTTACTATAAGGTGGATACTTTCGGATAAATTTTTTGTCACTTTCAGACTTATTTTTATTATTAGTGGAGCGATAACACTGGTATGAAATAACTTTCGATTTTTGATCGCCAATTAGAAAAAAATACGAAATTTTTCTTCGATAAAAGTTCGTTGCAAACAAACTTTCGCTGTAAACGAGATATATGCCGAGTGGAATCATATACTATATGACTCACATATAGTACACACACACAAAATCGTATAGTTAAGCAATGCCTTCCGGCTTTTGTAAAAACTTACTATATTTACCATATTGGCTTCAAATCGCTACCTTAATATAGAAAGGCCCTAACTCAATTTTTTTTACATTATAGGAGAAGAAAAAAACTTCATAAAAAACAAAGTTCTGCAATTTCTACAGTAAAAAGAATTGTAACATCGCTACATCACTTATAGTTTTTAATAAAAAAATTTGTTTACAAAAAATTCGAAACTACAGAACTTCATTTTTTATTAAGTTTTCTCCTTCTCCTATTGACTTAGGGCCTTTTGAGATAGGGCCTTTCTATATTAATGTAGCGAAATGCTCTCTAAAACTGATTTGGTTTATATAGTTAGAAAAATGAAAAAGAAATTGATTTTGATAAATTACTGTCATACATTGCCGCAAATTTTGGCCTTTACCCATCATATGTCTTAAGCTTAATTTTATAACGTCTCAATGTAACCTTCATGCTTAAAATCCACATAAAATCCAAAATTCTTCCAAAAATGCAGTTTAATAATAATTTACGCTAACTTTAGCGTAACTTAACTTAATCCAACTACACATTCGACGCTAGGCGTTCATTCAATTCGTGCCTTTTAATAAATTACTTTTTTTTCATGTTTTGCTTTTACGGTGACCCGTCAACCAAAAGAATCCACCAACATACCGTACACCGTAACAAGACCAACTGTGGAATTGCTGCTGCTGCTGCAACAACCTGTACGCTGGGCCAGAAAGTTTTGCAAAATTGGAAGTAAAAATGCGCCGCATAGCCAGAACGTGCAATACATGCAGCGCATTTTTATGGAAAACAGTTCAAGAATGGAGCACAGAACGCGTCTGGGAGCGCGAACTAGTGCATAAGTTTGGCGCAGCGAATGATTTTAGTTAAGTGGAGCTACGTGATGAAGTTATGACCACAACGCTAGGTAGTATAGCATAAAATATGATGCAGCATAAAGTATTTGAAGCTATTATATTAAAAGAAAAAAAAATGTAAGTAAAAATAAGCACAGCAACGGGGCAAGGGTGGGACAGGCCATAGTAGCTTACATTTTTGGGATATTAAATAAATTCACATGGCTAACAAATATAGACAGTAAAAACAACAACTCTGATAATTTTTTTTTTTATAGCTACAAATAACTTTCATAAAATATTCAATCTGTGCGGCATGTAAATGCCTCGTGATGACCCAAAGAAGTAATCTATCTAAAAGCTTCCTGAACAGCCCTGAGTTTGTATTCGACTTATGCCCTCAGAGTATCACGATCTATGCAAGAATTCATTCTAGAAGCTGGCAGGAAAAATAGCAATTAAAATTTTACAACCATTTAATGCCACATAAGAATATAAAATGCAAAATTATTTCAGTCAAATTAAAATATAACTCAGAGGCATAAAGGGAGCAGCCATAAAGAATGCTAAAGAAAGCACAGCCAAAATTCTCAATGCTTTTTATGACAAAATCATGAATTTATTTGGGGGAAAATATTTAAAACATGAAGTAGGTAGTATATAAGAATCGGCATGCAGCACAGTTGAGTATGAAGAAAAATTAGGTCCGACAGTTTTAAGCAAATACTATAAATATTTTAAGCCTAACTTTTTTATTCGTTTTCTGCCTAAGTAGCTAGCGGCGCTTCTCACATGAACTCACATGAAATGAAAAAAAATCTACAACAAGAACAACTGCAACGAGCATGCAAAATCCTAATTTATTAGTATCGGAATCTGAGCGCAAAACAAGAAAATTTTCTGCACTCAATGCTGAGAAAAAAAAACCAGACTGCCTTGCCGCATGACTTTAAAAATGTTGCCTTCGGGGCGGAGCTCCCGAATTGCGAAAACGATGATGATGATCAAACGCTTGAGATAAGCATAGCGAAAGGCAAAACTCATCAGCATGACTAAAGCAGCGCATCATCAGAGTCATCATCACTGTGATGAGCCTGAACACAATCCTCAAGCTTATGGTCGTTATGATGTGCACAACCACACTTGCACAACCTTCAATACAGCATCCTCATCGATAGCCCCGCCACTCAGTGAGAACTGCCTGAGAAATTTTGATGGAGCGTAGCTTCCATAAAAGAACCTGCCTCGAACCTAACCATATCGTTCGACAGAAATCTGCATGTGCGTAAAGCCAAAAGCGCAGCAACGGAATGCAAACGAGCTGCTCTGCAATTGGCAGTCAGTCCTTGTTGAGCCTTAAAGAAAGACATAAAGCAGTTCTTTTGGTGATGAATTGCTGAGGGACAAAGAGACGTCAGTCAAGAAGGCTGGCTTTAGTAGCCAGAGCTGCAGAACAATGAAAGTAACATTGTATTAATAAATGCTGCTAAGAAAATCTTGCTTATAGCTTGCTTTATAAATAGAATTTCTGGCAGTTGATTGTTTGGAAATTTGGTTAAGAGCATATTGTTCAAACTTTTAAAAATCGGTTTCACAATATTGAAAGCTTAAGTTAATGATTTTAATGATTTTAATATTAAAGCAAAAAGCAATTCTCCATGGAAGCAGATTTGTTATGAAACCAAAAGTTAGAAAAGTTTTTTGACATCGATTAGGTACAATCAATACTTTATTGGAACTTCTATACAAACTGCCACATCTTGCTATCCTACACCAAGAAAAAAAGCAATAGTTAAATCACCTAAGTCGGCTTGGGTAAAGAGAAAATTGTATGGAAATTAAAAACTTATGCTTATTCACCTAAGCAATTCATTGTTTAATACACTACTTTAAAAGCACATACTTTGATACCCTGTCAAAATAATTATATGATTCAGCTAAGCCAAGTATAGAATATATTAAAAAATATTGTAGGTAAATCACCGAAAAGTTGACACTTTATCCAGATGGTATATAAATAATTTATCATCGAAGCCATTTTCTTTATTATACATAGATTCTTAATGATTTATGTTATGAGATTAGTGTATGAATAATTATACAAGACAAAACGAAAATAAAAAATATTTTTTTAAAAATATCTAAAGGAATATATTTGTTTGGTTCTATAAAAAAAAACTTAAAAACGGTGCAAAAAATTGTGGTGCAATTATGTAGAATAATCCCGTCTAATAAGTTTGAGTATTTTAACAAAAAAATGCCCAAATATCAAAAAAAAAAACTTTAAAAAAACAATATTATGGATAGTTTTGAGTTTTTTTTTTTTAAATAATGTATTAATTACCAAATATTTAGTTAATTTATCGCCCAAATAAAAATTGGCAAGTTAACTTGTAATTCTTAGGCGTTTTAATGAAGAACTTGGGTGGCTTAAAACTGTCAAGGCCATCTTATAAATTATACTAGGTTTTTTGTTAATTTAACATAAGTTTTTATCGGTGTATCCATCTCGTTTAGCATCAAAAATTATTGGGTTTTTAGAAATTTTGTATGGTGACTGTTACGGAAAGTGCTAGGATCCAATGGAATTGAATTTTGGCAAAGTCTCTCGGTCAAGTTACCAGAACCATTCCTTCAATATTTTCTTTATACCCACATTGAGCTCCCCCCATACAATCAAAGATAAAGTTCTTTATTTCAATTCATTAAAATCCGTCTAACGTACGCGTTTATTTTTTTAATTAATCTTTGTTCTTAAGTTTAAGAACCAGTTCTGACGTCAATGAACTGTTCATTAAAATTTAGAAACAATTCATAGAAACAATGCTTTATATGATTTATCGATTTTTATGAACTTTTTTTATAGTCAAGAAACTGTTTCCTTAAATTTAAGTATCAAAAAATAGTTTCATTGAACAGACACTTGGCCCAGTGGTGGATTGACCATACTGGAGGAAAATTCCAAATGAGCCAGTGCCATTTTTGGCCGGTAACTACATAGCTTGTAAGAATATTCTGATTCACCAACGCTCCCTTCCACCAGTTCCATTAATAAAGGTGTGATTTTTTCATAAAATACGTTTGCGATATGCAAAAATTTTTTTTAAAGAATGCATAAATAAAAATTTAAGAAACTTACGGAACTGATATTGATTTTTAATAATTTGTTATTTAATAATCTTTCTCAAATGCTTTTCATGAAAATTGGTTCATTCTTTAATATTTTATAGCGTTGTTTCATATTAAAAAGCGTCAGCTGTGATCATAAAAACCAGGGTACGGAAAGGTCTGCTCGCGTACCTTTATGAGCGTACCATTCAAAAAGGTACACAAGAAATCGTACGCGCTCGCGGTTTTGGTGAGACTTTGAAATGAGGTCTCATTACGTATGCCTACCAAAACGTACGCGCTCATGGACGATAACTTAAATGAGACTTTTAATGCTCATGAGACAGCTCGTGAGCCGCTCACGGAAATAAAATGTAGGAATAAAATCTAAGCAGTTTAGAGACAAATTTAGCTCCCAGTAGAATCCATTGCAACTTTTATGATTTCTGTAGACTGTGGACAAATATATAGGTTTCACATGGATTATTTATAGTACAAGTTGGGTCATTGGAACATTTTTAGGTTCTGTGGATTGCTTGGACAAAAATCTTGGATTTTTAACACATACTTTTGATTCTGTGAATAAACTTTTTCTTGATCAAATGAATTCCACTTTTAATAATTTTGCACTGTTGGGTCGTTTGAACTTTTTTGTGCTTAGTGGACTCCTTGGACAATCATTTTTTATGAAATAAGATCCACTTTGACGAATAGGTTCCACTTACACTTTCTTTTGGTCTAGTTGAGTGATAAGAACTTTTTTGGTTTAAGCGGACTCCCTGAAAACAAATGTTGAATTTTTGACAAATAGGTTCCACTTGTAATATTCTTAGAAATAATTGGGAGTTTCTAACTTTATTTATTTGAGTTTATTTGTGAACTTCTTGGACAAAAATCATGAAATTTTTGGCCCATTACCCAACTTGTTCTAAAAGTGCAAGCGGATTCTATTTGCCCAAGTGGAACCTATTTGTCTAAAATCCAAAATTTTTGTCAAATAAGTCCACAAAACCTAATAAGTGGAACCTATTGGTCATAGAATCATATATTTTTGTCCAAGCAGTCCACCGAACCCAAAAAAGTTCAAATAACCCAACTTGTTCCAAAAATATTGAAAGTGGAACCTATTTGTCCAAGCGGAAACTATTTGTCAAAAAATTTTTGTATTAGGAGTCTACAATAGTCGAAAAATTTCCAATGACCTAAGTAGTTCAAAAACTAATCCAAGTGGAACCTATATGTGCAAGTGGAATCTTTTTGTCAAAAAATCCAAGAGCCAAGAGTTTCAAAAATATTTAAAATGGAAACTTTTTGTCCAAAAATGTTTGTGCAAGGAGTACACAAAACCCAAAAAAGTTCCAATGGAACCCAATTGCCGAAAATACATCGACTTTTTTATTAGGAGTTCATAGAACTAATAAAAATTCCTTTTACCTACATGGGAGCTCCACTTTGCTCTTTTTTCAGTCATTGCCATGTACGGCTCATGAACCTTCTCATGAATCATCTCATTTGCGTACACGCTCGTGGACGGGTACGCAAAATATTTTTTGTCGTTTAAGTATATGAGCTAGTTCTATTGCTTTGAAAATTTGGCTCACGTACACGGACGTGAGACATTGTGGTACACGAGCGTGTACTGAGCGTAAAAATGAGCTATGTACTAGCTCGTGTGCGCACAAGAGTGGACTTTTCCGTACCCTGATAAAAACTTTAAAATTGATCTTTAATCGATTATTTCTACACGCCTTTACTGTATGTGACACCACTTCTGCTGCAGTTCGGAGAAGTAAAGTTGGTTTCTGCAAACTCTACTTAAAAAATCCTTACATCCGTCAAGCCGCTGAGGTGTTCTGGAATCCCTCCCCATCGCATGCTGACATTTTCATGGTAAAAAAATTTCATTTTTGAAAATATACCGTTTTTCGATGCTCATATATAGACAATGATTGGAAATAGGTAAAAAGTGTAACGAAACAAAGTTGTAGATAGTTTTATCAGTTTTCATAATGTATTTAGTTTTTAGCAATTCTTAAAAAAATAAATTAAATTAATAAATTAAAATAAATTTAAGAATTGCTAAAAACTAAATATAAATTAAAAAATGCCACAATTTATTTTTCATTCATAATGTAGTTTGACAAAAAGTCCTATCACGCATCGTTTTCGACATGTAAGCAAAAAACGGGACCTTCTTTGTGCCCCCCCTTCCCCTCCCCCTCGTGCTAACCATCGACTAGTCTAGTCAAAACCAAAGATCCGGAGTCAAACTTTTTGCATTTAACCTTTCCATCCACAATCATTTGTTGCCCGGTCTATATTATTTCATAGCTTTAAGTTTCTCATAGCTTTAATTTTTCACTTCGGTTGGCAGTTTTACACTACCTATTTTTATACCCCAAGGCGTACTGCGTAAGGGGAATATTAACTTTGTCATTCCGTTTGTAACTCCAATAAGGAGGCGTGGCTGGTATAGAAAAGTACATCTATTTTTGACCGGCATCACCTCCTGAGTTGATTTGCGTATGTCCGTATGTCTGTCCATTTGTCAGTCTGTCTGTCGACACGATTACAGCCGTAATTTTAAAGCTATAGCGATTAATTTCAATTTAAAAGTTTTTTTAAAAAAAATAAGATCAAGTTCGAAAATGAGCTAAATCGGATGAAAACCACGCCTACCTCGCATACAGAGTGACTTTATTTTTACAGCAAAATCTCTTAAAAATCCACAAAAATTAGGGAAATGCCTTCAAATTTTGTACATAAGCTTCGATCTTCAATGTCAATCCTGACTATGAAATTTGAAAAAATCGGATGAAAACCACGCGTATCTCCCATACAAAGTGACGCCATCAAAATATAACAACTTTCGTAAATATAGAAAACTGAATGTCATCGTGTCTGTGGTGGCTAAAGACTTCGAATATACTTGAATTCGGCCGCGGTTGAGTATTTTAGCATCTGTACACTGCCGAAGCTCCATTCCTTACCAGCTGTTTTTTTAATTGAAAAAAAATTAAATGGAAAAAAATGCCGTGCGTGTTCGCAAAAGTATTTTTTTGTTTTTTTAAAAAAATAGTTAAAACAAACACTCTCCTGACGTATTTTATATAGGAATAAATTACGGCACTGTTCAATAACAACTGAGCTGGTGCGTAGGAAAATCGCCAGACTAAGATGGGTAGACACCAAGGTTCAATTCTCGCTGTGGTACTTCTAACTTTCAAACTGAATATAAATAGTCAATTTTAAACTCTTTGCTGCTATTAATCCAAAAATATGGGCATTTTTAATATATTCAGTTTATAAAAAAAATGTTCTACTTAAAGAATATTCCTATTTATTTTAAAAAATTGTTTTATTTTTTCTTTCAAAGAAAAATTTCAGTTTGTTTTAAAAATAAATTTTTCTTTGCGCTTAAACAAATAGAATAGTCTTTAAAATTTAGAAAAAAAATCCTTTGATTTTAGTATGTTTTTTTTTCTCAGTGTGATATTCATCATTTTTAAGGGGTTACATGACATTGGCAGTTTTTTTAAATCGACTTTTTTTTAATAATTTTGTATTTTAGTAAATATTCTTAAGATTCTAAGAAAAAATTTCATGGGAAAATTCCTACGGGTTCAAAAGTCCCCCGTACAGCCGGATTAGTGAGAACGCATTTTTAATTTTTGCGCTACCTACGTACGGCAGCTGGTATATACTTGTTTTACTTGCTACCTGACTTTTGGTGGTTGTTATTTCGCACCTACTTGAAGGGTGAAGGGTGAAGCCCGAATTGCTAAACAATTGCAAAAAACTATAAGAAACAGCACAACACAAGATAACCAAGGCATACAGTACGAAGCAGGCATGGCAGATTGAAGGTAACCTTTTTTTTCGTTGTTCACAAACTTTGAACGCGCTTATCTCGAAACAATGTTTTTCGTACTGGTTGCGGCACTGGCGCAAAAAAATTTAAAAAAGTAATTTTTTCCAGATCGGACCATTTTTGCAACTCCCAGCGCTGCAACCACGAGACCCCGTTTTTTTCTCTGCCGCCAGCTTGGAGCTCTATAAAACCATGTTGGAGTGAAAAATATATTTTTTTGAATTTTTTTTTCTTGTAATTTGTTCAATTCTCTACAATAATAAAAACAATTTTGGAAAAATGTTTGTTTTTGACTGAGTTATGAATTTTTAAAAAAAGATCTGTTTTCTCTGCCGCGAATGACATGTGCCCCCCTTAAATACAATTCTTGAATTCATCCGAATAAACTCCCAAAAATACTCTTACGAAATTTAGGTGCCTCACGACAGCAAAAACAAATTAAATGCGGGTCAAACCACGTAGCCGCAATTGAAGTTCTACCAAACTATTATTGATTTCTTAGGAAATTTATCAACTTCTAAAATATCCTTAAGACCATGCCGAACACAAAATAGAACTTAATTTGTTTAACACACAAAAATGCTGAAATCAGCGAACAAACCTTTAAAAGTCAAATTTTTGCTGGCCACAATCAGCTAAATTATATATGATGCCGATGCTGGAACGTGATAATTCATTTGGCAAATTTGCCTATTAGACATATGGAGCGAAGGACAAACAGCAGACCGATAGCCTTGAAGTTAGTGGAAGCAACGCTTAAGATGGCACCCGTGAAAGATTGCTTCAATACCTAAGAAGAAGAACTGCGAACAGATGCAGTTAAGCTATAAGTTTTACAATGAACAGAAAATATAAACCAGGCAAATTATATTCATAAATAATAATGTTGCAAGAGTTAAAGTTGTAGTTGGAGGAAATATGTTGGTATAAAATGACAGCCGTATCGCAACAGCAAGCAGAGACGCAGACGAATGGACAAAGTGAACGGTCATAATGTATCGACTGGAGCGCGAAAACCTATCATTAGCATTTCCGCTTTTTATTATTATTTCATATTTCAGATGTTATTCAAAAAATAACCCTCACAACACGATCAGCTACAAACGACCACTTGCTGCCTTTATCCTGGACTTGTAGACAGTATGAACCACGACGAAGACGAGGCGTACGACGAAGATGATGACGACCACTTTCACGATGATGAGCTTAGGGTAATTTAATTTAAGCAGCTCTCAGGGAACACATTCAAATTGGCTGCTGCGAATTAATAGGGATACGCTGAAAATGCTTGTCATACTCCAAGTTATGATGGCTTGAATCCAATGAGCCACAACAAAATTAGGCTTAATTTAGAATCTTAAAACACCAGAGTCAAGAATTATGGGAAAATATTTCTTGTCGAAATTAATTGACTTTTGCCAGAATATTCCCAAAAATTCAAGCGCGTAAGCAAATTAGTTTGAACTGAATTGCGAATTGGGCCATTTTGTGTCTAGTCAAAATCACAACAACAACGACGAACACGGCAGCAAACTACATGTGTTTGCCAAACAGTTAGGTCAAAACAGTTTGCTTGGCATCCTTTTGTTTTAGGATTGCGGCTAAAAATATTGAAGGCAACAGCTACTGAACACTACCTGAGTCAGCTTTTGATATAAATTGAAATTTCCGCCTTCAGTCTAGAGCACACTGTGTATGCGGTTTCACACAAAGCCGAACGCCGCTAGATTCTGGCAAATTGTATGCGAAGATTAATGGATATTTGGTAGCCTTTACTCGACAGTTCCCGGTAATCATTAAAAATTCATAAACTTTTAATAAACAATCTGCAGAGCAGTTAGTTTAGAACAAGTCAGTAGCTTTGAAGTGTTGAGCTTTCAATCAAAACGGGCTCCAATAAAATGCATCATTGCCGTTAGATAAACGCATTTCGGAGACCCTTCAGAGTTTAGGCGCCCTAAACTGCTCTTAAGCTATTCATCGTCCTTGAAGCATAGCGCTTCACAGACCTCACACCGCTGCATTTTATATGCGCTGCGAACTCATTTGCCGCAATATTCCTTTTTTTCTTCTTATTCTTCTTCTTTCCTTACCTTTTTAATGGCGCTTGGCTTTCGACACACATTCACCACCACATGACGTCCTCCACCACTCTACGATCCTTTGTGTTCAATCCGCCAACGCCAGCAACAACAAGTATGACTGGTCATAAAATTGTGGCAACATTTTTATTACTTTTCAACACTACGTGTTGAGAGAGTTCGTGTGTCAGTACATCAATCTTTTCCCGCTAAAAGCATTCAAAGTTGTGCGAGGCGCCGTCTAATTAAAACGAGGTGCGCTAAATAACACTGTATATCAGCCCGTTCACCGTAGCAACTCAAGCCCACTCACATAAATACACAAATAACTAAGCACATAATTTAAAGAGCACTTAACAGAAATCTAATTTAAATAATTGCTACAGTTCTTAGGAAGTTCTTAAAATAATTTTCAAGAGTTTAATAAAAACTGCAAGTGTATATAGCTGAGAGTAAAACGCCAAGGAAGTTAGTGAAATGGGGATTACAAAGTCAAATTCCAAGTGTTTTCGATAGTGTTTAACTTGTGTGACCAAAACTCTAAAGCCAGTCCAGTCTGGACACAAGTTTGTAGGAAAATTTTGCTTTTTTCCGTACTATAAATAAATGGCCATTACCCAGCCAAATATGTACGAAATACATATTTTACGGTAAAAAACAAAATTTACGGTATAAAAAATTTAATACTGTTGTAAGACCTTACTTTACTGATTCGTTTTCTGAGAATCGAATCTTTGAAGGCTTTGTGTGACTTGGGCACCTATATTATTTTTTAATTCTCCTTCATTCATAAACAAGCTTTTAATAAAAGCAAACTCTTTTGAGAAGTCAAAAATACCATTTATTGGAGGAGATTCAATTTTGAAGTATTCACAGAAAGCATTCCTCATAATTTTCTATTAATTGATTTACAATCTTCAAGGTTCATAGGTTGAGCCGTTTTCTTGAAATTGTTGAAGTTTTAGTTTTCCATTGGGTCTCTTAGGCCCCATAACTCTTAATCCAGACAAGCCAGGCCACATGTTAGAGAAATTTTGTTTTTTGCAGAATGTAAGTTATAAAAATGTAAACCAATTTTCGTAACCATAAATATGTGATCATTACCAACGCCAAACATGTTCAATAAAAAATTTTCGATTTAAATTTTTAATACTGTTATGAAAACTTACTTTATTAAATCGTAATTTGAGAATCGAATCTTTGAAGGTTTTGAGTGGTTTCGCCAAATTAATTATTTTTCATTTCTGAACATTTCCTTAAAAAAGTCCTTAGTAAAGGGTGGGTAAATTTTAAGGGCCGATGTTGAATGTGAACCACACCTAAACGTCAAGTTTTTTTCTGCATTTCTCAATTTCAGACTAACTCAATTTGAACCATGGAAAGATACACAATCGAGCAACGCGTTAAAGTTATTCAGGCTTATTATGAAAATGGGCGTTCAAATCAAAATGCATATCGTGCACTTCGTGATTTTTTCGGTCAATTTAATCGTCGAAATGTGCGTACAGTCGGAAAAATCGTGCAAAAATTTGAGCAAACCGGGTCTGTAGGAGATGTGAAAACACCAGTGCATGCTCGTACTGCAGAAAATATTGCTGCTGTTCGCGATAGTGTGGCTGAAGAGCCGTCCACCTCAACTCGTTGTCGTGCACAACAATTGCAACTCTCACGCTCGTCGTTGATGAACATTATGCATAAAGACTTGCATCTACACGCTTACAAGGTGCAATTGACTCAAGAACTAAAGACTCTTGACCATTTCAAGCGTCGTCAATGGTCAGAATGGTGGCAAGAAATGGCAACAGAGGATGATCAATTTTCGAAGAAAATCATCTGCAGTAATGAGGCACATTTTCACCTCAGTGGATTCGTCAATAAGCAGAATTGCCGCATTTGGGCGAATGATAATCTAAGAGTGATTGTCGAAAAACCAATGCACCTATAAAGAGAGACTGTTTGGTGCGGTTTATGGGCTGGCGGCATCATCGGGCCGTATTTTATCCAAAATGAGTCCGGTCAGGCAGTTACTATGAATGGTGTTCGCTATCGTGAGATGATAACGAACTTTTTATGGCCCGAATTGGAAGATATGAATGTGGACGACATGTGGTTTCAACAGGACGGTGCCACTTGCCACAAAGCTAACGAAACAATGGCTCTTTTGCGCGACAAATTCAATGGCCGTGTTATCTCACGTGGTGGCGATGTCAATTGGCCGCCAAGATCATGTGATTTGACACCGTTGGACTTCTTTCTTTGGGGTTATTTGAAAGGTGTACGTCGATAAGCCAGCAACAATTCAAGAGCTCAAGGAAGAGCTAATTCGGCACATTAACGGCATTGAACCTCACTTATGCCTCAGCGTCATTGAACACTTGGACCTTCAGATGGAGGTGTGCCGCCGAGGTCGCGGCGGCCATTTGGCCGACATTTTGTTCTGTACATAATTGAACCATACCAATATTATCATAATAAAAAGAAATGAGAATAATTTCCTAAATAATTTGTGTTTTCTTCAAAATCAACATCGGCCCTCTAAATTTAACCCACCCCAATAGGTTGCTGACGCCGTCATAAAATACAGGCGCTTCATAATATAACCTATTTTGCACTGTCAAAAATACCACGTATAAGAGGAGTCACAAGTTTGCAGTATACAGCGAAAATATTCAGGATATTTTGTCTAAAATTGGTTTCACTCCTTAAATTTGTTGTTTTCTCCGTTTCCTTGAAAATGTTTGCAGAAATTTTAGTCTTCCTTTGGGTTTTTTATGTCCATGACAAGCCATGCCATGCCACAAGTTTGTGGGGAAATTTTACTTTTTGAATCATCTTGACTATGGAAAAATAAGCATATCCCCTTAACTAACAAAAAGTTATTACTTGTGAAATAGTGAGATGTTTCACTATTTCTTTACTTTATATTGTATACTAGATGGAATACCCATCGAAGCCCGGGGTGGTTTAGCATTTAGGGTGTATATAATGTATATAAACTAATGTCCCGCCCCCTGTCTAATACTGCCCACATTGCTATACCTTAAACTGGTCATTATTCCAAAGAATATATGTGCAAAATTTGGTTGAAGGCGAACAAATGTTGTAGGAGGAGTTTGATTCGAGTTAAATTGACACACCTCTTTGCTTAATTCTGCCCACTTTTCTATTCTAAAAACTGCGCATCATACCAAAGAATATATGGGTAAAATTTGGTTAAGTCGAACAAATTGTGGTGAAGCTGTCGGGGGGCATATAGACATGATGATGTTTAGATGGGCGGAAAAAGTAGGCGTGGCAACAGTTATATATACAGTGACCGTCACTAAGTCACATAGTACCTACACACCAAGTATTACTAACAAAACATCTACAACTCAGGAATTATAATGATTCTAAAAAGTGGACGTAGTTAGAGGTCCACTACGCCCATTCTTAATGCAGTTGCCGAAAGTAATCATACAAACCTAATTACAAAATTGTATGCCAATACAACAACATTCGTCTGAAACATAGCATTTTTATTGATTTGTGGGCGGTAATAGGGGGTGTGGCAATTTTTTTTTTTTATATATTATTCGAGATATGAACCTTGATAACAGATGTTGTAAATTTGTTGCGCTTAGGTGTTACGGTTCCTGAGATCTTAACGGACACCAATCTGCACAAACGATTTTATATACATGTGTAGAAGATTAGTAAATGAAGATATTTCCTACACTATCATTTTCTCACCGACCAGCATAAATTCCAACCGTATTCGATACTATTTTTTTTCAACTTCATTCTGTTATTTTTCTGTCTAGCCTCACATGACAATGATACCATATTTAAATAGAAGATCTTGTCCAGATCTCCATTATGCAGCATATAACATAAAATTGTTTGCCTTAAGTGAACTGAATAATTATAAGAATTACAAAATATATCACAAAAAAAAAGCTATGTTCCTGTGATGATGACGTTAATGTGTCTGTTAATAGATACCATCGGCAACTCTGTGTTAACATTAAACAGTTACAGATTCAAATAGAGAACAAACAACAGGGCAGACAAACCGGTAACTAAACGTAGCCACACAGAACAAGTTGGTGCAACAAAACAACAACAACAACAACAAAAAGCGGTAAAGCTGTGCTAAAGAAATTAATTCATAGAATAGTAGACAAGTTTTAAACGCATCTATCCATATCTATTGGTGGCAAGTGGCTTTGCCCAATTAGTACATCCAATACAAACCAATACAGACAAACAAGACCAAAAAATAAAGCCGCATAATGGCCAAATGAATGACTGCAGTAACACGATGAATGCTCAACGCGCCGTTGGCGGTCGTAGATGAAGCCACGCAACAACTCTTTAAACATAGACGTTAGTCTGTATATTGTTGTTGCTTTCATACCGAGGTGTTAAAGTCGACGCATTTTAGCGGTCCCTGGTGTCAACATTTAATTAATGATTACCTTGAAGATCTTGCAGATGTTTAAGCAAATTGTATGTACTTAAAAAGGTGCATTCTTAAGAAATATATAATAATGTCTAAATTTGTGGCAACTCTGCATAACTTAATTCGATTATAATTTGAATATGTTTTTCATGCAAACCACAAGAAAACATTTTGTTGCGCTCATCACTTTAATGTAGCCGCTATGTTGGAAACTATACAATTTTATACCATTTAAACTTGACTTGCTTTGTTGTTGTTGCACTTGCACACACATAACTTACCTGTTTTCCACTTTATTACTTAATCCTTGTGGTTTTATTGAGAACTCGTGCTAAAAACCACAAAATGCCCTTTTTTGTACTCTTAAGACTACTATGCAAATTATTTTTTAATAACCCTTCTTCAAGTCTGGGACGGTACTAAGTCTTTACCTTTGAGTTCGCGTTGATTATACTTGAATCTTTTATTTATTTCGCTTTTATATATTGAAGATGATAAATGAAGATGAGCTTCTAATTCTCTACCGATTCTTTGTATGTGCTAAGAATAGCTTGAGAATAATTGAAGAAGCACTGCAGTAGCGCATTATTTTCATTTCTAGCTGAATAGATAGAACTGAGGAAGCATTTTCAAGGCGTGAAGATGCTTTCTGACACAACAATGGTCTTAACTTAAGCTATTATTTGTGAGTTTTTATGACTACACTGAGAAGAAATTTAGATGTAATGATGGTTTTATGTGCAGTTATGAGTCAATGAATTTCAAGTTTTAAGAAAAACATGTTCTAGCGAAGTCAAGCTTTTTAAATACGTATATAATAAGGCGCCTTGAAAAATACGTTCCATTTGTACCAATCTAAAAATGAACCTTGATGTGTTTTATGAGGATTTCCAAAATATTTTTGGGTAATAACGAAAGCCTCCAGTGAGCTAAACAATTTTGCAAAAACCTTCAAAAATTATAGTTTTCGTAAATATGTTGACTAGTATAATAGTTGTAAGAAAAAAAATGTTCACAAATTATTGGCCTAAAAAGAGTACTACCAATCCCGCATCAAAAATGTTTTAATATTTGCAATCGGATTAGAGATAATAATGTTTTTCAAGCATTTGTTCACCTTTTTTTGAAGGGAAACTTTTTAGGCTGCGCTTCGAAATAATTTGGAGGGGAATTGTGGAGTGAAATTTCAAGGTCACACTACAGTTCATTTCGTTACATCAAAAAGCAAAATTACATCAAGAAATCATTACAACAAAATACATTCTAAAAAGGATTTAATATAAATTATCTTTTTTCAATCGAGAAATTTCCCAGTAGGCAATGGCAGGTGTACGAAGCGCTACTAGCAGGCCTTGAAATAGATGTCGGAGGCCTACCCTATTCGTAGCCAAGCCCATTTGCTTTTTTATATGAAATGGGAAAATTTTTAATGCCTTCCGCTCTCCCTGCTCTTTAGAGGCATACTAGAAGCACTTCTTTAGAATGGTTAAAAGAAATAAATTATTTAAAAATTTCAAAAACGTTATTTCAAGTAGAAAAAAAAAATACTATGGTCCAAGTTGAAGGTAATCTAAATTCAATTAAGTCAAATACAATTTCTTATGTAAATTAGAATGGCCAGTCAGCCGGTAAAAAAGGCACCTTCAAAGAGCTCGTCATTCTTTTAGTAGATAAAAGCAACAAAAATTCTTGAATTTAAGTGTTGCGTGTTGCGGAAATATTAATTTAAGTTACCGAAACGAAACGAGATCAGTAACATAAAATCGGTAACCGAAATAAAGTGGCATGAAACGGAGCGACAGTGCCGCCAACTAATGATATTTAAATGAGACGAGGTGCAGAACACGCCAAAATAAGATAAAAATAAAAAGAAAAATTATGATAACTTAAATATATGAATGAATTTGAAAATATGACAGACCACAGAGGAATGAGACAGCAAATCGAATGTAGAGTAGTCAGCAATGAAGGGGTAACAAGAAGACCAGAAAAAAAATTGGATTAAAATAAATTCATTTCGTGACTAGAAAATCAAAACACAGGAAACTCAGCATATAAGACTATCCGGTGGAGAATTTGAATTTATAGTTATAAATATAATAAATGCATAAATTATATATTGGCACAGTGTTGCCACATATTTCCATATTTTTAATCGTTCTGGGGCTCACTTTTTACACAACTTGACTACTTTAATGGAAACATTAAAAACTCACTATTAATGGAGGCAGTCGCAATGTTGCTAGCAACAGGTGATGCAAACGCGATTGATGCTGTCGTTGTTGGCGCTACATTTGCTGCAGGCATTTCGGAGTGCTTGGCGTGCGTCGACTCATTATTGGACAGCTCTAATGATGCGTCACTGAAGTTGGCGTGATTTGGATTTAAGTCCAGCGTTGAATTTTTGCCAACAACAACAGAACTTCTGTTGCACGTTGTTTGTGTTGTTGCTACATTTGTTGGCGCCAGCAGCAATTTAGGCGCTACTGTTTCTATAGCGGCATCTGTAGCATGCGGCAAAGCTGCCTTGTACTTATGTTGCATGGCATTTGAGGCAACATCAAAATGTTGCGGCATCATGCTGCCATAGAATTCATGATAGATTTGCTGAAATTGCTGTTGCTGCTGCGGACTGACACTAGCAATTAAGTGTTGCAAATTGTTTGGATGAAAGACTTGTGTTGCTGTCAGCGGCATATTGGCAGCAACATGAGTTAGCGTCGTTGTTGTTGTTGGTGCCGCTGCTACTGCTACGCCAGCATTCATGCCAAATAAATGATTTAAGTGATGTAACGGCGAAGCGGCAACACCTGTTGCAGCAACTAGTTGTTGATGCTGTTGTTGAGCTTGTTGCTGTTGCAGCAACATGTGCGTTGACTGCTGATATGGATGCTGTTGTTGTTGCTGATGCTGATGATAAAGTGTGTTGCTAAGCATTGCCGTTGCATTCAATGTTGTTGCTTCGTTTACATCGGCTGTTGTTGTTGTTGTTGGTACCTTGTATTTGCTTGTTGACGATGATGACATCGTAAAATCAATTGCTTGCTGATGCTGATGCTGCACTTTGTTGTTGTTGTTGTTATTGGTGCCGTTATAGCTGCTTATTCTATGCCGAATATAGTTGTTATGATGATCCAGTAACATACCGCTTCCAAGCGTTTGCTCAGCAACAAAGAATTTTTTATGTTGCTGCCGCTCCTCTTGCTGTTGCTGATGATAGTAATGATGACTGGCTAGCATTAATGGCATAATCGGTTGCAATTCGTGTTAGTTATCGACTTTGATTTATTGTCCAACATAGATGTTAGTTTTTAGCAGTAATTGTCAATAATTAATTGTTAATAGTTTTTATATTGCTCTTTAAGGGCGGGGCACAAAGTTGTAGACTGTAAAATAAAAAACTTTGAATTAGAACTTTTAATAGTTATATATCTGAGCATAAATAATATAATATGTTGAAAAAATTCAAAATCAGAAATAAATTTAAGCAAACTTAATTTAATATTTTCTTAAATTTCAGAAGAAGCACGATGACATATTTTCGGGCAAAATATATCTATGACAACTAGGAAAAAACTGAAAAATTGCTCATAACGTTCATATATCGATATAAAAAAAAAAATTAAAAAATTTGGTTTAAGTCTAGTTTAATCAAACTGCTGGAATTCCAAAAAAGTGTTTGGGGATAATGGACCTTTTTTTCAACAACATTATAACCTGAGCAAAAAACTCCTTTGGAACCCTGTCTAGAAGTCAATTCGGGAAACTCATGAACTATTATCGACATTTTCCTTCTGTTTTTGTATTTTTTGTGTAGGAACCCCCAGAAGGGTGGCAGATAGGGGGTGGGTATATTCAGAAGAAATGTTCGACTTTCGACTATTCGACTTTAAGCCTCTAGGGCACTATAGGGGCTATTTCGGGAGAGATATTAACTATAATCTACATTTCCCTGTAGTTTTGGTGTTTTTTGTAGGGTATCACTCAAGGTCAGCTCATACACTATACTTCTCTGGGGATCAATTCGGGATAAATAAAAATATATTCAAGATTTTACTTTTTTTGGTTTTTATAGAGGGACCCCAGAAGGATGGCATATTGCAAAGAAATACTGGGGGTGAAATAATAATAAGCCTGGTAGTATATGCTCGAGCCACCCGAAAAATTCGAAAATGCCTGAATAGCTCGAAATAGCCGAAAAAGCACAGTTAGCCGGGTAAGGCCAGGGTAGCTTCAAATACCCAAAAATACTAGAAAATATCCGGATGTCCGGGTATGATCTGTGCAATTCGGTGTTCGAAAATTGAGAGCTCTTAAAATAAGTTCAATAATAATAAGTTTTAAAATAAGGAAATTTAGTGAAAAAGGAAAATAAGAACAAAAGCAAAATTAGACAATTACCCATCTATGTCATAAAAAGACTTCCACAGTCTTATCTCAAAATATAAAATTAAAACCTGCAAATTGTATAGGTACCAAAGTTTATTTGGAGAACTGAAAGTTATATCTTATATAAGATAATTCAATAGACCGCATCGTTTTGTATGGAGAAAAAAAAACGTCAGCCATTCACCATCTCAAAAGTTAGAGGAACTCATGAAAATGATTTCTGCATACTTTGTTTTCAAATTCCACGGAGAAAATTCCACGAAGCGTTTTTAATTCTCCTGGAGGTCCCTTTTTGATAAAAAAACATGTGTTTTTGCTTGTTGTGTGCTTTTTCTTTAGTTGCTGCTTTGGTTGTTGGTTTTTTTATGCAATAAGTTTCTGTCTAAGCGACTTGACTTTTCTTGCTAAGCGACTTTTTTCTTAAAATTTGGTATGTAACTATATACTCCTGACTCAAAAATAAAAGATAGGCTATCAGAAGTTTCAAAAACTTTCGATAGATGGCGCTTTAAATAATAATATATATATGGCTTAATAACGCCTAAGCAACTGAACCAATTGTGAAAAAAAAAATAAACCAAACGAAGCTGAACCGAAGACAGACGAACAAGACCAGAGATGAACGAAGTCATTTCGAAGGCGAACGAAGATACACCGAAGGCTAAAGATCAAAAATTAAGATAATTTCGACCGAAAATTAAATACGCTGCAACTTTTTTCGCTCCTAATGAAACCAAAAAGTTTCTTTGCTAAAGTTAAATAATTTTTTTTATAAACTTTTATTTTCTTAAAAAAAGGTTTAATGATTTTTTTTTTATAAACTTTTATTTTCTTAAAAAAAAAATGTAATATTTTGGACTTACTGAGGAAATAGGACGAAAAGTTTTAGTATCTAGTCAAAGATGAAATCGGAGGTAAAAAAGATATAAAGACGAATTGTTGCCCTTATTGAGACCTATCCAACGATATACTCGATCGGTTTAAAACTGATGAAGTTATACAAAAAATATTATGGTGGGCACATTTGAGGTCCACCTAAAAAATAAATTTTTATGGTACTAAGACCCTTTAGTCTTAGCCCCTAAGACTAGCTTTCAAATAAGGTGTGGGTCTTTTTAAAATTTTTTTCCATAGGGGTGACCCACTTTAATATATATGTATATACTTTCAACGCTCATAGATCTTCAATCAAATCAATATATAAAAGAAAATAGGGACTTCAAACTTTTCGAACAAAGTCCAATCCAATAAAAATCCAATTCCACCTAAATCCAATGAAAATGTGTCTTTTACTTGTCTGGTTTTAACAAAATGTTTTTTTAAAAATACCAAAAAATGCTTAAAAGGTTAATAAGAGTTGTAAAAATACATTTTTTTAAACCTTTTTTAATGCCAAAATGTTGGTATGAGTAAGAAATGTATCTTTTTAGCATATTTGGGTATGCATTCTGCGAAAAATAAGAAGTTACAAGCAAAAAACCTGTTTCTTACCAAAAAGGACCTTCAGGAGAATTAAAAACGCTCCATGGAATTTTCTCCGATTTGGAAAAAAAAAGTATGCAGAAATCATTTTTATGAGTTCTTCTAACTTTTTCGGTGAACGACGGAATTTATATTTCGATCCGGTCTATTATTCAACCTTAACTTTTTAAATGGTTCTGACTTCTAAAGATACCAAGTAAATAATTTTTCCTTATCATTTTTTTAAAAATATTATATTCTGAATTTAAGAATAACCATTGATTGATCTATTTTGTAATCTATTAAACCAAAGGTGTCCAAACTACGGCCCGCGGGCCAAACCCGGCCCGGCAGGCGATTTTATCCGGCCCGCCAAGGATTTTGAAAAATTTCGTAAAATATAAATTCTTCAAACTTACAAACTTCAACAACGTACACAAAAATATTCTAGCCATAGACATCAGAAAGAGCTTATGTGTGTGTTAAGGCTATGCATAAAAAACCGCGCCGTGAAATGTTAAAAACCCACGCAAAACAATAACAACTTCTCGCTCCAAAATTCCGGACCGAAATTCATCAAAATTGTTATTGTAATCCGTGTATTTCGGTTCGGCGCGAGAATGCGAAGAAACAAAAACAAATACATAGGTTTTGCTATTAGCTCGTGCCGATGCGCTCGATGCACCCAATTCATCTGTGAGGTTTTGTTTGAAATGAAATTTGTTTTGCCACCGAACCGAAATACACGGATGACCCCACTCAACTGCACTGCCTGCAAAGCTACGAGATTGTCCACAACAAACCAAAAATTCGTCGGCCGCGGAGCTTATTTACATTCTTTACAGTTGATATATTGTAAATTGGTATGTTTAGATTTATATTTAAAATATTATAACTTCATTATTATGTTAATATTATTTTTTAAAGTTGAACATGGAAACAAAAAGAAGAAAAGTAGATGGCGAGTGCCGCGTTTTTAAAGAAGAATGGGGATTCAAATATTTCTTTGCGCAATCGCAGTCAAAGAATGGCAAAGCTATATGTGTAATTTGCAATGACACTGTTGCTGTAATGAAGGAATACAATGTACGTCGACATTATGAAACCCAACATGCTTCATCTTACTCACAATTTAAGGACAAGCAGCGTACTGAAAAATTTGAAAAAATGAGTCGTAGTTTGTCTTCTCAGCAAAATTTATTTAGGAAGGCAAACTCGGAAAATGAATCATTGACTTTAGTTAGCACGAAAGTTGCTTATTTGTTGGCGAAAAAAGGGAAACCCTTTATGGATGGAAACATCGTTAAAGAGTGTATGATGGAAGCTGTTGGGGTATTATGTCCGGAAAAGGTGCAACTTTTCAAATCGATAAGTCTTTCCCGCAATACTGTTGCTCGACGAATTGACGATATAGGCAATAATATACTCCACCAGATTTCTGGGAAAGCACAGCGTTTCACTCACTATTCTATCGCGATTGATGAATCGACCGATGTTAGTGACACCTCACAACTTTTAGTATTTGTTCGTGGAGTTGACGACGATCTTATTGTCACCCAAGAATTAGCATCGGTTAACATATGCATGGCACTACAACTGGAGCAGATATTTTTAAGGAACTACAACAGACGTTGACCAAATATAACTTGGACTGGAATCGACTCCAAGGTGTGACAATTGACGGAGGAAGAAAAATGTCTGGTGGAAATATTGGGGTGGTTGGGCTAATAAGAAAAGCTTGTGAAAGCGCAGGAACAACAGTACCAATTTTTCTGCACTGTATCATCCACCAACAAGCCCTATGTGTAAAACATGTCGACATGAGCTGCGTTTTGAAACCAGTTGTTTCTGTCGTAAACTTTATTCGATCACGTGCACTCAATCATCGCCAATTTCGATCTTTCCTCGAAGAAATTGAATCTGAGTCTGTTGACTTGTCGTATTATACAGCAGTTCGATGGCTTAGCTGTGGAAAAGTGTTATTGCAATTCTTCAAAAAAAAGAATCACCCTGAACCACTTTTATCGGATGCAGAGTGGCTCTGGAAGTTGGCAATTTTTGCAGATGTCGTGACACACGTTAATAACTTGAATTTAAAGCTCCAAGGTAAAACCAACTTAATTTGTGATTTATTCGAGCAAATCAAAGCATTCAGAGCCAAGCTGATATTGCTCGAAAGTCATATGAATGCATGTAATTTTTCTTATTTCACGTGCTGTGAAAAATTTAGTACAGAAACTGACGAAAGATTTACCATATTTGCAGTAAAAGTAATCGCGGATTTAAAACTAGAATTTCAAAAGCGTTTTTCTGATCTTGACATAAATTCATGGGAAATTCGGCTGTTTCAAAATCCATATGACTGCAACGTTGGCGACGTTTCAAGTCAGTTTCAAATGGAAATAATTGATCTTCAAGCTAGCGATCAAATCAAGAACAAATACAAGGAAGGAAACTTGATCGATTTTTACAAATTTTTGGACGCAAAAGAGTTTCCAAATTTAAAGCAATTGGCTGGTAAATTTATTTCTATGTATGGCACTACCTATATGTGCGAACAAACTTTTTCCAGGATGAAGTATGTGAAATCTAAATATAGGGCAAATTTATCGGATGATCATTTGCAATCATTGCTAATAATTGGTGTTTCCGATTTGAATCCCAACTTTGAATTTCTCCAGGAAAAAATCCAGTTCCACCATTCCCATTAAAATTTGCATGAAATAATTTTATAATAATATAATTTAGACATGTTTGTTTAGTATTGCTATATCTGTAATTTACTATAAAAAATAAAATTCAATGCTGCTTTACTTGTAATTAGGTTTTTTAATTCACATATTTACAATGCTTGGCCCCCTCTAATGAATTTAAATACCAAACTGGCCCTCGCAGCAAAAAGTTTGGACGCCTCTGTATTAAACTAAATTATTAAATCTCTTTACTTTTTTGAATGCAAGCGAAATTGATCATTAATAACAAAATTTATAATGCTGAGATGAAAAAAAAAATATATATATAAATTTTATAACTTTCAATAAAATTATTATATATTAGCAGGCCACAGTGGTCCGCGGTTTCGCCACGGCGTTAAGAAATTAACAAATGTTAATGCTTATTTGCTCTCACTCTCACTATTTTTTGGCAGTTTGTATTGAAAGCAACAGCAAAAACTTTTGAATGCCGCTCAAACGATCACCGTGTGACCAAGGTTGATTGTCGCAAGGCTGATCGCACTCTCTTCTCAGTACACATAATTGTCAAAACCAGCCAATTTTGCGAAGGACTACGAAAGAAAACCGGATGACAAAAGAGAGCACTTGCAGATTTTCTATGAGCTGTCAACTTCGATTTTACAATTATGGGTACTCGCTCTCTCCCTTGCGACAACCTTATAAGTCAACCTTGCCTGTGACGATACATGTCAAACGAAATAAAAAACATTTTTTTTTTTTTTTGCATAAATGCTCAGCACTACAATAATTTATTGTTTTCTCTTTTCGCCTAATGCGAGGCTCATCTGTTTTTTATGTGTGTGAGCAGAAAAAGAGAAGAGTAGAGAAAAATGGAGTTTATTGAAATTCTCGCAACACAAACACGTGAAAAGAAAACGATCAAGCAAGCCGTGGCATCAGGGATTATATCTTAAGAAACTTAACACTTTAAATAAAAATACTTATTATAAAAATTTCAAAATAAAAATACCCCTATGCTGTGCTGTAGTACAAAAATGAAACAAAAATTTGCACTTCAATTTTATATAGAAGTATAGTTGATATAAAGGTATAGATATATATATAGATAAAGATTTCACTACGGGTCAATTCTTTACTAGCAATATAATCTTAATTATTATTATTATAATAATTACAAACAGGATTCGTATAAAAATTTTTGATAAAATATGTATTTATTTTTAATTTTTATTTAAAAATTCTCTAATATATATTAAAAGTTTTTAAGCTGCATAAAGAACATAAAACTCTTTTCGACGACACTAAAAAATAAAAAAAAAACATCTTTAAAACTACGTGAATGTGCATTTATGCTTTCCCAGTGTGCTAAACGTATCCGTTTCGAGCTCGAGACGGACTCACATCTTCGTACATTTTATCCAAAACGGATTGCGTTTGAGAAGGACTCGTTTTTTTTTAAATAATACGAATTTGTGACGAACTCGTTTTTTTTAGGAATGCGATCATGCCTAATGATTTAAAAAAGTTATATAAAATAAAAATAAGTACACAACTGTATGGTATTTCGTATCCATAATCCACTGAAAATAAAAGGTTTGTTTACAAATTTAATACTGCCTTTTATGTTAATGCTGTGACGATTTTTTTTACGGATTCGTTACGGGTTCGAAACGGGTCCGTCGAAATATAAGAAAGCGAAGTGCGTATTCATAACGGGTTCGAAACGGATCTACATCCGGTTTTGTGCACATTGGGTTGTGAATAAAATACAAACAATAACAAATTTATGTTTACATAAACAAAGACACATTCAGCTTTTGCTAAATGATGTTAAGTAATGTTAATCTGAGGTTAAAACCACAAATTAAACTACAACTTGCTAAATAAAATACGATAAAGTAAAAAGTATAAATAAACAAATATAATTTTGTAACAAAACAAAAAGCTTCATATAAATTCATTTAATCAGCATAAAAGCTTTTGTTATGCATACTCATACCGTGCAACTTGAATAATTTTTTTATCACTATAACAGGCCTGTAGACAAGGGGGGATTTTAGGTGTTCAAACCCCTCCCCCCATAGGGTCCAGAAAGTATAAAGAACTAAAACAAGTGAGACTATTTAATTTAAAATGTAATTTTTTTTAGATAAACTGTGATAATGATGTTCATTTTCTTGAAAACTTCACTTAATTATTGAAAAATTTGTTTGGCCAAGTAAGAGATTAATTTTGCTTATAAGGGTCATAATCATTATATTGGAATTCATCTCCAAGCAGTTGGTATATTAAAAATCTGTTTCAATGCTCAAAAAGTCCCTGATATCCAGTAAAATATATATATGAAAGTTATGCCTAGAACGAATATAATTTTGTAAATTGAAGAAAATTGGCTTGACATTTTTTATGCCATATCTACCATACCCAGCAAACCATAGTTGACGACTATGTCGAAATTCCGACTAATTCGTCACTATTTTGAGCTGTTTTAAAGAAATCATTACAAATTCGTTACGCAAATATCGGAACAGTATCACTTTTTATACGAATTTATATAAAATTTTGTTATGCGACAGCTTGTACGACATATTAAAATGCTAACAGAGTAAAAGTTCCTTCCTTTCGAACTGTCTGAACGAAATCTTAACTTTTTCGTAACATTTTCGTTAGGACTCGTTACGAAACCATTTCGTTACAAGGTCGTGTCAAACCCTTCATACGATTTTCCTTACGATTTCGCAACGAAATCGGATTTCGAAATCGGAAAGATTTCGAAATATTCTAAACGAAATCGTAACAAACATTTCACAATCTTTCCGATTTAGGAATCCGATTTTGATACGAAATCGTAAAGAATATCGTATGAAGTGGTTGACACGACTTCGTAACGATTTCGTAGCGAGTCTTAACGAAAATGTTACGAAAAAGTTACGATTTCGTTCAGCCAGTTCGAAAGAAAGGAAAGTTTACTCTGTTTGCATTTCAATATGTTATAAATTCGTAAAAATTATACTCTTTATAAATTCGTATAAAAAGTGAAACTGTTCCGATATTTGCGTAACGAAATTGTAACGATTTCTTTAAGACAGCTCGAAATAGTTATGAATTCGTCGGAATTTCGAAAAAGTCGTCAACTATGGTTTGCTGGGTAAGCTTATTAGACCCAAAACTTTTGAAAAAGCATTCATTTGAGTGGGTTTTTTTCCATTTTTAAAGGTGTGAAAAATATATGAACCACGAAATTTAACACATTATGGCGTATTCCATGTAAAGCGAATGACTAAAAATGTTGACATCTAAAATTTCCAATTTGGCACAAATATTTAGTCCTGTGCGAAGCCTTTTCCAAATAACAGGTTTCGGAAAATCACCTTAAATCTAATTATGAAAAAAATTTTTATATAACATTTTATACAGTTCAATTTTATAGTGATTTGATGATTTTTTAATCATGTTACCAAATTTTCATAAAAAAAATTAACAATTTCAATTTTTTAAGCTTCAGCATTTTAAAAATGTTTATTTTTATTATATTAAGAAATTAAAAAACAATTTAGAAGTTCAAAAAATTTGGTTTTTAGTGTTTTTAATATGCAAATAATTTAAATATAAATCCACAACCGATTAAATTCTTAAATGTTCAAAAAAGTTACTGTTTCTGTTTATAAAAATTTATCTAGCAGAGTAATAATTTTAATATTAACATGAACTTATTTATATGTGATATCTTATATAATAAATTGGGTATAAGATACTGGTGCTGTGCCAAAAACCAGTATTCGAATTACGGTTTTTGAAAAATAGTCTGAAATGTAAATGTGACTTTATCGGAGTCGATTCCTCTAATCAAAAAATTTTAATAAAGAAAAAAATTTATATAGTAATTGTTATTGGAATTGAATCATGAAAAAATCAAACTGTTAAATTTTTAAAGATTTTCAAATATCTTCTTTTGCACTGATTTATATTGTCGAAAACATTTTCGAGAACAGTAATATTTTTGCCCTTAACGATAACTCAAACTAGGGTTCACACAGGTTCAAATAGTTGTACACAAGCTGGGATCAAAAAAAAGCGTAAGATAGCCAAAAAGAAACTAAATCTAAAGACTACGATTTTTTTTCTCCCGTTTATATGGAATGTCCATAAAAGTTGTGAATACAGCTTCACCAGCTGAACTTATTAAAAAAATTTTTGCATTTTTCATAGCTGATTTTAATTTTGATTTTAATAAACTGCAAGGAATCTAACCTAATTTTACCGTTCACATTACGAGTAATATTGTTGAATTCGTAAAATTTTGTCACAGACATTTTTACTGTTTGTGCTAATTTTTGGAAAAATACTTTTTAAAAGAAATTAAAAATTCTCAATTTGGACCATTTTTCAACAAACGATAGGCAAAAATCAAAACACTTAGTACTCAAAATTGATTTGTAAAAAAAAAAATTAAATAAACTCTTCTCATCTATCTTATGGTCATTTTAAAACGGGCATATTCACAAATAGTCTTAAAAGAAAACGGATTTGCTTAAAAATTTGCATATCCTTTCTTTCAGTTATTACTGGTATTTACTTATAGATTTTTTATCAAAACCCCCCCCCCCCTAAGGTAAATCCTGGCTACGGGCCTGCACTATAATAAGCTTAAAAACGGCTTAAAAAAACAAAAACAAAAAAAAAATCTTACAATCCTAGCGCATGTTTGTTCCAACTTAGGACTTAGTTAAATTTCAACACATTTTGTTATATTTGCAACACTAGCACCAGATATTATCATTGAAAATGTTGCCAATTTAATTTTAGTTTTATTGTGCTCAACACAAACTACACTTAACTACAATCACTTCTCTAACCAACGGCTTAAAGATTGAAACTGTGTTCAAAAAATTCAAGAAAAATTTTCAAGTCAAGCTTTTTTTCTTTCTTTCATGTATTTGTTCTAATGTGTGGCATAAAAGCATGTGTTGCCTCTTGGAATCTGCTCAATAAACTGTACAGTCATGATCATTATTATTGCAGCTTATCGCGCCATATCGATCGAACTAATAACGTCTGCGACCAGAAGTCAATTCAAATCAACTGCTCTTGCATTTGTTTGATGATGATCTTTGGAACCTGTTCAATGGTAGCGCACTTTAACCGACTACCATGAGAAATTCAAGAAAGGCAACGTCATCGTCTCATCGTCATTATCATCATCGTCATCAATATTTCAAAGCACTGCTGATTTGTGCTCAACACTCAAATAGTGTTGGTAGAGCGTAAGGTTTTCAAGGCAATAAATACTCAATTGTTAACACCATTTAGGTATTTTTTAAAGGATTTTGGAAATTCATAAAAATTTAGAGCTTCTTAAGAAACGAAAGTATTATTTTTTTATTGTGCTGTGTCGTTTTTGAGGGTATCATAACTGACATCCGTTGAAATTTAATGATTTTATAATTATTGTGATTCGAATTTTGTAGAAAAAAAAGGAATTTTATTCAAAATTTCTTCAAAAGCCTACTGAATCATAGTAATTCTGATCTTTGATATTATTAAAAATATACTAACATATTTCTTTAACCCAATAAAGCCTGCCCATAGATCGGCTCGTACGATTTTGATACAGTTCTGTAATATATGTCCGGGGGACCATAAAAGTTGATAGAAAAACTAAAAAAAATTTTAACTGAGCACACACCTGAGATATGACATGGCTGAGATTGCAGGTGAGATTTCCAGGAATGTCAAAAAATCCGTTTTTCCATTTTTTGACGTTTTTTCCGTTTTCCGTTTTTTCCATTTTCCTATTTTTGGCAGCACTTCTCCTGAGCAATTTTCGACACAAAAAACTCCGATTATCACCTGTGTTGTTTCAGGTGGCAAGCTAATGGTAAGCAGCGGAAAATTAGACTGTTCTATTTTTTTTTTTTTAATTTTTTTTTTTGCTTATACGAGTACCCATTTTTTCTCTTTACTTTACTACACGCAGAGAAAAAATATATTTATATATGTTTGGTTTCAAAAACAAAATATTCAGAGGGAATTACCTAATGATTAAGAACTTTCCTTCAAATTGCTTTAGCTAAAAAACTAACGTCTACATTAATATGCTTGTGACAAAATAGAATTGTGTTTCCACCCAATCAAAATATATTTGCATCACTATTAAGCTCAAAAAGAACAGAACTCTGCAAATTTAAAACAAACAAAACTCCTTTCTGTTATGTGCTTCGCCTAGACATACATACATATATCTGTTTCTTTTGCACTTGCACGAAAAATAGCGGAAACCTTGTTGTTTTAAGCGCTTGCTTTTAACAGTTGCCAAATCTTGGCGTCATTTTAAGTTTCAAGCAGCAGCGCCAAACGTGTTGAAAAGTTTAGCTCTTGTGAAAAGTGTTTCTGAAAATGTTTGTTTAAATTAAAAGTGTTTGTGTTATCAAATTGATAAAATAAAAAACAAAATAAAAGAAAAAAAGAAAAAAAAAGAAAAATAGGTGAGTTTTGAAGCAACTTTGCTGATAAAGCGGGTGCTTCGCTGGCAAAGTGGGTGTTCCGCTAGCAAAGCTGCTGGCATCATTTTACTTAATAAAATATGTTTCCAAGTAAATATAGTGTAATCATCGGTAAATATATTATGTTCTTATCTTTTTGAAAATAATTGCTTGACTGCAATCAAATTATGTATTCTCCAATTAATATATATTTGTCCGAGAATATTTCATGATATTCTTGACTAAATTATATTTCCATGCACACAAATAGTAATAGACTAAAAGTGTTCTCAGTCCATTTATAAATGCAATATATTTATATGAAAACATATAAATATATGTATTCTTTACAACAAATTATATTGTTTTTAAATTCAAACAATAAGTGCTAAGGCATAATTAAATAATGTTAAGATGCAAATATATATATTAAGAAAAATTACATTAATTAATCATATTATATGTGGAACCAATTATGAATACTTGTTTCCAAGAAACATGCTGGAACATATTATAATTCCTGCAAATTATGTATGTTTGGGAAGGCCTATTTGTTTTCAGCGTGTATACGCAACAATGTCTGGTCAAGGTAGGAAATGACCTCTCCGAAGGTTTCAGACAAGGCGATCCACTGTCTTGCGATCTCTTCAACATCATCATGGAGAGGATCGTACGGAAGGCCGGTGTGCATCGTAGTGGCACCATTTTCTACAAAGGTGTCCAACTTCTATGCGTATGCGTACGCTAATGATATTGATATTGTCGGCAGAACCAAGAGAGAAAGGTTACCGCTATCGAAAAGGAATCAGCCAAAGTGGGTTTGACGATAAATGAGGGTAAAACAAAGTATATGCTGTCTACAAACAAGGGAGTGCAGCGTCTAGACTCCCATGTTTCATCCGACAGCTATAACTTTGAAGTAGTCAAGGAGCTTATATACCTCGGCAATACCATTAATAACAACAATGATGTCAGCCTGGAGATAAAGCGAAAAACATTAAATGCTAATAGGTGCTACTACGGGCTCAGTAAGCAACTAAGTTCCAGAGCCCTCACTCGATCGACAAAACTAACACTCGACAAGACGCTCGTTCTACCTGTGCTACTTTATGGCGCTGAGACATGGGTAGTTTCGCAAACTGACGCAGCTGCTCTGGGGGTGTTCGAGAGAAAAGTTCTTCGCAAAATCTTCGGTCCTGTTCAAGTCGGCGATGACAATCGCATCCGAATGAACCACGAGCTGTATGAGCTCTACGGAGACATTGACGTAGTTCGGCGTATAACTGTGCAGCGACTACGCTGGCTTGGTCATGTCCATCGTATGGACGACGAAGCTCCAGCGAAAAAGGTGCTCGAGGCGAGGGTCGCTGGTCAACGACGACGAGGGAGACCATGCCTCCGATGGATGGACCAGGCTGAGGAAGCCCTTACCGCGCTTGGTGTATCCGATTGGAGAAGGCGCGCGCAAAGCAGAGGCGCCTGGCGAGAGCTGATGAGGTCGGTCGAAACCCGGATACGGGTTGTTCGTACACTTACGGGTGGTAAGTAAGATTTTTAGTCTTGTTTTGAATTTTCTTTATCTGAGTACTTTTCGAAGTTTCATGACTAGTATTGCCAGATGTCCCGTATTTAACGGAATTTAACGTGTTTTGTATTAAAATTTTTAATGTTCCGCCAGGACAAAACTTGTCCCGTATTTTCAAAAATTTTATTTGTCTATGATTTTTTTAAAAAGTATCCACATATATATGGTAATCTTGACAATATATGTTAAATACATAAAGGGTGTTTTTTTTAGAGGTTTGTTTTTCGAATAGAGATAAAACTGGCATTTTGTGGTCAAATCTGGCAACTCTAATGTCATTTATGTTCAGTTTGGTTTGCCATTCCATCATGAACAGGTTGAAAATAAATGGAAATAAAGGAAAATAATGGTTCAGTTCGCGAAGTTTACCGCAAGCTCCGTCCATTTTATGGTCGACATAATCGTCCATCAGAGCAATTAATTCGGTTAACCATGGATCGTTTTCGCACTACGTTTACTCTATGTGATAATACGCATCCGCAGAGACGTCGAACAGTGCGCACCGAAGAAACAATTGTCGCTGTAGAGCAAAATGTTGAAGAGGACCCGAATGAATCGATTCGCCACCGTGCACAGCAATTGGAGCTTTGTCCATCAACTTTATGGAAGATTTTGCGCAAAGATCTTGGCTTGCGACCTTACAAGATCCAGCTTGTGCAAGAATTAAAGCCGCGAGACCATGCAATGCGTCGTGATTTTGGTGTATGGGCCGAAAATGAGATTGATCTCGATGCTGATTTTCATCGCAAAATTTTGTTCAGTGATGAGGCTCATTTTTGGTTGAATGGCTACGTCAACAAGCAAAATTGCCGCATTTGGAGTGAAGAAAATCCACATGAGACCCTTGAGACGCCATTACATCCACAAAAACTGACTGTTTGGTATGCTCTATTGGCTGGTGGAGTCATTGGGCCATTCTTCTTCCGAAATAATGATGGAGAGTAAGTTACCGTTAATGGAGACCGGTATAGAGCCATGATAACCGACTATTTTGTTCCCGAATTGGATGGCATGAATGTGGATGAGTTGTGGTTCCAACAAGACGGCGCTACATGCCACACAGCGCACGTCACAATCGATTTATTGAAGGAAACATTCGATGAGCGCATAATTTCGCGGAATGGACCTGTCAATTGGCCACCAAGATCGTGTGATTTGACACCATTGGATTATTTTCTTTGGGGATATGTGAAGTCGCTCGTCTACGCCAGCAAACCAGAAACGTTAGGGGACTTGGAAGCCAACATTCGTAGCGTTATTGCCGACATACGGCCCCATATGCTCGAAAAAATGGTTGAAAATTGGACCTGTAGAATTAGATTTATTCGAGCCAGCCGCGGAGGCCACATGCCCGAAATCATATCTAAACATTAATGGCATAAAATTATCCTTCCAATAAAGCCAAATTGATGGACATTAAAACGATTTTCTTGTGTTTTATTTCAATTCGAAGTTCTATACCTCTAAAAAAACACCCTTTATATATGGTAAATAGTGACAATATTTGTATAATTTAAAGTTGTCGGAAAAATTAATAATTTGAAAAAATTTTGCTCCTTGCCACAAATATATTCTCCCTGACTAAAATGGTACAGTTTGGGGGAAAAACATGTTTTGTTTAAATAATTTTCAGATTTATAAAATGCTACCAAAATAAAACTATTGTAATTCTCGAGTTATTTTTTTTTTTTTTAATTAGATACTAAATTCAACAAAATCTAAAAGTAAATTTAAGAATTAAAGTGAGATAATTCTATTTAAAAGAGCTGTCTCTAGGTATACGGTTTAACACTTCGAACACTACTTCTGGTGGCAGTTTATTTTCAAGCAATTTGATTTCTTCGACTTAAAAGTGTGATAAGAGAACATTTTTCTATGCATTCACCACCTTGTCTGAATTACATTTTAAAATGCTACTAAAAATTATTAATTTAAACATTTAACTGATATTGATAAAATAAAATACATTGAGATTTAAAAGAAAAATTTTAAAAGTATCCAAAATTTTTTACATTTCAATGTTTTCACTGAATTACCCAGATAAACCGCAAAACAAGATAAAATGTGTACCCTAAAAAAAGCATTGCGCTTACAGCTATAAGAATACGTTATCAATACAAATCAAAGAATAATCTTCCAACATGAACCAATACTTCGAAGACACATCTAGTTTTGAAATGATTGAATTAAATCATTTTCCTAAAACATAATTTTGTAAATTTTTTTGTTAATAAATGCCAACGTTCTTAAATTTGAAAATAACTACTTTCCAGAATCACGGGAAGGGGTCAAAAGAAGGGTCCTCTAAAAAATTATTTATTTCAAATTATGCAGTATTGTATTATTTCTACTGACTTGTACTGAAATTTACTAATAGCAGAAACAGTTTGGTTTTATACATAAAAATGTAACAAATAAATATTTCATTTCATTTTAGCTTGTATAAAATTTGGTACTGAGAAATCCTATTTTACTGTACGTAAAATCATGATTAAAAACTATATTTTTTACTTCATAAGGAAGTGTTTTTTTAATATATAGTGATGAACTTGATTGACTTGAATTTAGGACTCGTTCATCCTTGTCCAATATGTTTTGTTTAATAATGCATTTTGTTTTTAAGACCCTATTTCGTTTGTCCCGTTAAATTTTTAAAAATCCAGTTTTTTTCCTAAAAATTGATAAATAAATCTGGCAATATAATTCATGACAGAGAATTTTAATAAGACAATTTTTGATAGCTTTCTTCTTAACAACTTTTTCATGGAACGTTACAAATAGCTTTTGATTCACTTAGACGTTGCTTTGCTCAGAACTTTCACATGTTAACTTGTTAAAAATAAGCAGTGTCTGATCAAACAATACTAAAAATTTAACCCATATCTTAAAACAGTATTTAGCATAATAACAAAATCGTATTCATTATCACAAGAAATAATTTTTTAGTAAAAAAAAAAACAGCATTTTACTATCACTCTAGAGATTTGAGTCATTTTTAGAAACATGAAAATAATAATAAATGCCTTAAATTAATTCTGGAAGTTTTTTAATTGTCAAATATGATTCATAAAGCTAGAGAACTTCATGCGAATTAAAAACCAGTTGATTTCAGCTCAAAGATATGATAAAATACTAAAGGTGTTAGATAATAATTTGTTGTGTGTCTTCACTAAAACGACTTAAATACCTCTGTCATTATCATTTTTAAAAAATTCTGTTGAAGAGCATTTTATTCAATTGAACAGTTGTTAATTTAAAAGCAAACCATATAAAGTCCAAGCTATGTAATAAGCTACCACCAATAGTTAAAGCCATAAATGGGCTTTAAGGTGTGTTTTTCCTATCTTATTTAAAGCAAATTGCTTAAGCTACGAATCAATGAAATTCCACTAGTTTTGATAAGTAAAAAATTTAACAGAATTATGAACTTTAATGATGAGATATTAACAAGTGATTTGTTTGAAAGTTGTCACTAACGAATAGCTGCCACGTGTTGCGACATGGTAGCAAATTGGTTTGTGTTTTGGCTCAATTTAAACAAAAATTCAAGCTCAAAAATTTTCTCGGCAGTTTTTTAAACCTTTTCTGAACCTTATTTATATTTTACTTTCATTGAGTGAAAAAAAGCAACTTAAGCATAATGGAAAACTTCCATATTATTCTTAATAAAAAATAAAAACCTTAAATAATTTGAATGCAAAACATTGTCAAGATTATAATAAGCACAAGTTATAATAAATACAACAAAACAATTTGACTATTTTCATGATTTGCACAACTGGCGTAATCATAATCTTTTGAAAATATAACAAAACTTTACAATCAAAAATTTAATTAATCGAATGTTGCGCGATTAGCACGCCAAGCAATTGCTTAACAATAACTTAACAATGCAAAAAAATTTCAATTGCCTTGCCTCATCAATACACTTGAAGATTGATTAATTTAAGTCGTACATACTTTGTACAGAATTCCCTTAATAATGACGCTTTGTTAATTTTAATTCAATAATTGGGAAATTCTGTGACATTCAAAACTTGACATTTCCACAGGAAATTCTTATGTTACCTGAGCTTTTGACACATACATAAATCGAACGTTGATTGAGATTTTTAATTTTTTATGAATTCCCCATAAATAATGTTAATATTTACCCCAAAGTGTAAATAAACTAATCAGAGCTGCTCGATATTACGATTTCCATGAAATTGTTCTTTTTTTATATATATTTGTGACTTATTTTTTATTGTTTTGCCCCGCTTATCGTGCCGCGTATTTTTATTGTAATTGTAAAATCAACCTGATCGTTGCGTTCTAAAGCCATTTAAATGGAAATCATTATGAATGTTCGATCGATGGCAATGATGAGGTTGTTGTTGTTGTTGTTGTTGTTGGCGTTGAAGAACGTTGTTGCTGCATTGCTTGAGTTTGTCCCCGTTTTCTTGGTTTTGTTTATCTTCTGCTTAAAGTGACTTATTTATACAAATTATCAATATTTACATATGTATATATGACAACAATAACAAATGCCACAAGAACAAGAACAAAAGCAACAACAACAATCAATAATAAATATTAATAAAAACGTTATTTTTATGATATTTGTTTTATGTTCGATTCCTCTACCTGTCTGCGTTATGGCGTCTTATTTAATTTCAATAAAAAATTGAAGAACTTAATGGAAAGCTAAAAATCACCCCGCACCCTTTAATAGATTTTTTTTGTATAACAAATACTATTTTCAAAATGATTATTGTGTGTTAATGAACACAAAATCGTTTACACTAATTGAGTTTAAAATAGTTTTGGTTTAATAGCATTAATTTTATTTAGTTTAATTATTTCTAATTGGTCATACATATTAAGGTCAGAATAGATATGACAAAGTCGATAATTATGGATATATTTCCAATAATTTAAGAACAAGAATTTGTCAAGAAGGCTCTAGGGGCTCTATCATAGGACCATTATTAGAAGGGTACAAATAAGTTTTGATGGACTTGCATTAGAATGGTTAGATAGTATTAATTGGCATTGAAGCACCTTGTAACAATATTCATGTTAGAGCGTCATCCTTTACCTCTAAAAATTAGTGTGTAATTTCGCTGAAATATAAGCAGCATACTTTCCTTGCGCTTAAACTTTGTGCCAACAAAACATAATTTGCGGAAAGCATTGCTTTTTTGTTTTCATTTAATTTAATGCAGCTGATGGACATTGATTTCTGTGCGAAGGGAGTGACTCAATAAGCGATTTCAGACCTTCTCAAGGCCATGGGGAACAGGGGGCGAACCTTTACATGGCAACGTGTCTGACTGCCTCAACCTGATGAGGCCAGCATTATCCATGTCAAAATCGTCTCAAGTCGACTCAAACTTCCAAGTGGTGTTCCCTGGGCAACGGCAAGCTGGCATTCGTCAGTTTAACGGCTAATTTGAGTGGTAAGCTACCAGGCCTTTAATAGGTTGTGCATCGGGCTTGAAACCCACCACGTAAAAATTCATTTTAATGAAAAGTGCAATTAGAAAAATGAGAAAAATGATAGCCAAATCGGATGAAGACTGTCGCAAACGAAAAACTGATAACGATTTAAGGATATGCACCTGATATGTCCGAACTCTTAATTGGGAAGGTGCCTCTATCCAACTGATTGCTATCTTGGAAATATACAAGGCCATGGATATGGTGCAAAACCAAGGAAGTTAGGGTCCGTATGAAATCAAGACAAGAAAACGCTATTTTTTCATGTGCGAACCGAAAAGGTTTTCTGCGACAACACAAAGTGCAAAACGAAATTCGTAGGATAAGCCCGACCATGCATAACTTCAACAGTCAAACAACAGAATATTCATGTTAAAAAGCTTATGCTGTACATGTACACCGAAGCTTATGTAAAACTAACAAAAACCTAGTATAATTTAAAAGCTGGTTTTGGGCAGTTTTCTGCCTCTCAAGTTCTTCATCAAAACACCTCGGTTTTGCATGTTAACTTGGCAATCTTTATTTGGGCGATAAATTAACTAAGTATTTTGTAATTTATACATTATGGCTTCGACAGTTTATATAAGCGTGCTTGCCTAAGCTGCCGAACATAGTGTTCAAGTTTCAAGTTAAATAAATAAATAAATATACAGGGAGAAATATGAAATATACATCTACTTAGGTAAAATATTTAATATTGCTTGCGTACCTAAGAAATTACGTAAGAAAAAGTATAAAATAAACACGTACGTAAGAATAAAAATATTTTATTTTAGGTAAATCTTAATAAGAATTCTGTTGTTGTAAGCAAAATTTAAATTTTACTGCACAAATTTAAAAAGTAGAAAAAATTATGCATTTAGATCGCTTATCAATAGTATCAATAGTATCAATAGTTGGATATTGTTGTTCTAATTAGTATACAATTTTAATAACACTATATTTATGTTTTTTAGGTAATTCTTACAATTTTTTTTTTTTTTTTGTCTTTTTTAATTGTTCCACTTTTATTTTAAATTCAGCTTATCTTGCTAGTCTGATTTTCAGATGTAGAGGTGGTTTACTCAACTAAAATTTAGATAGATTTGGTGAAAATTCTTTCGATGTATACACATTAGGTTGGGTCGATTTGCAAGCCCTTGTTGCCTGGACGATTTTCGGATCGGGCATGATAAAAGGGGAACGATAGGGGTGGACTTTCCCTAACACATCTTCAATTTTCTAAATTCTTTCTTTAGGAATTAAAAAAAAAAAAAATTTGTATATTAACGTGCACAGGTAGAGCAAAACTGATGGCAAAAATTAAATCCTCGTACCCGATTAAACCTAAAACTGGTCTCACATTTATACGTTTTTATACAAAAATTTACCGAAGAAAATTCCTAAAGAAAAAAATTCAACCAATTCAAGGTATAATATTTTTTAGAATTCGTGATATTAATTAATATTTTTGATATTGATAATCCGAATTCAATCTTATTTTTTTGGGTTAAAATTTTGCCAAAGATATTCTTTTTTTTCAAATATTATATGGTGTGAATTTGGGCCAAATCGGTTTAAAAATATATTTATACCCCAACGCGTACTGCGTAAGGGGTATATTAACTTTGTCATTCCGTTTGTAACGCCAAGAAGGAGGCGTGACAGGTATAGAAAAATATATACATATATTTTTGATCAGCATCATCTCCAAAGTCGATTTCCGTGTGTCCGTCTGTCCGCCTGTCGACACGATTACAGCCGCAATGTTAAAGCTATCGCGATGAAATACAAAATATAAGTTTATTTTAAAAAAGGAAGATGAAGTTAGAAAATGGACCAAATCGGATAAAAACCACGTCTACCTCCCATACAAGTGACTTTATATTAACCGTAAAATGTCTTTAAAATCCACAAAAATTAAAGCGTTGCTCTTCAGTCTTAATCCTGGCTACGAAACTTGGAAAAATCTGATGAAAACCACGCCTATCTCCCATACAAAGTGACTTTATTTTAAACGTAAAATCTCTTAAATATCTGCTCAAATTAAAGAAATGTCTTGAAATTTTGCATATAGGCTTTGATATATAACATAGACCACCACTACGATATTTGGTAAAATCGAATGAAAACCACGCCTACCTCCCATACAAATTGGCTTTCTTTTAAACGTTAAATCTAAAAATCTCTTAAAAATCCACAAAAATTAATTAAATGTCTTGAAATTTTGCACTTTAGCTTTGATATATAATATGAACCATCTCTATGATATGTGGCAAAATCGGATCCAAACCACGCCTACTTCACATACAAAGTGATGTCATCAAAATAGGAAAACTTTCGTTAATATATAAAACTGAATGTCATCGTGTATGTCGTGGCTAAAGACTTCGAATATACTTCAATATGGCCGCGGGGGGTATTTTAGCTTCGGTAAATTAGGGGCTAAATTGCACCCCTGTCGTCCCCCGTTTTTTCGTTTTTTTAATAACTTTACATGCCCAATCCGAAAATTGCCCAGGCAACATCAATTTTTTACCTCCATACAAATCGACCCAGCCTAAAACACATTGGGCGGCAACTTTCGAGAATATGAAAACGCATATCACCTTTTGTGTATTTGCCCGATATTTTCAAACATTAGATCATGCTATTTTGTTAAAAAAAACACTAACGTAAGGCGAAGTTTACGAAGCTTTGAATGGTAACAATTATTCTATTATATCAATATTTAATCAATTGCTTAAAATATAGACAGTTTATAATTTCTGAATTAAATTAATAAAACCTTTTTGTAAATTATTTCTGTTATATGTTTATAAATTTAATATAGCTCACGCCAATCTGACACATAACATTTTTATGTTATGTCAAAATAGATTACTTTTATCTTAAAAAATTAAAAAAGAAAAAAAACGAAATGGCCATTTTAGTCCTTGAAAGGACTTTGACCGAGCTTCTTAGGATCAATTGTGTTGTGTGTGTTGTGAAATGTTTGAACACAAATGATCAAGAATTGGACTTACCAAGCTTTATGCCGACTCCGAACGGCTTATGTTCTCAAGAAGCTTTTCATGGCAGTTTTTTTACTCTCTGAGGCTTGCCATTGTCTGCAGAGAGGTGACTGCCGAACAGAAAAATTAATTCAATTGAAAAAACTTTCTGTGTCAGAGTGGGATTTTAAAAAATACTATTGTAATAATTTTAATATTGAAATTTTAATATGATTTTATTAATTTTTTTCAAAAAAATCATTCATTCATTCATAGACGGTAATGGAAATCGTGGGTTCAAATGACAAATCAAAGTTAATATGAAAGTAAGTTGAAATTATAAAATATAATAAATCTTTCTCTTTGTTTGCTACAAAGAAATATATAGGTTGTGGTACATTAAGTGCCTACGTATGTTTATTAGAACGCAATATTTTGGCAAGCCCAGTTCATTGCTTATCTTTCAAACATTTGAATACATCATATTGAAATCCAATTGAATTCACTTAACATTGAAACGTTGCTGGCCTACCTACATAAATAATTTCATACGGTAAGATAATATACCGTTTTTAAGACGTTCTATATAGAACCAAAAAAAAAAGTGTGGCCCATACGCCAGAGAACCCTAGTTCGAATCCCACCTGACACAGAAAGTTTTTTTCAATTGAATGAATTTTTCTGTTCGGCCGTCAGCTCTCTGCAGACTGCCATGAAAAGCTTCTTAAGAACATAAGCCGTTCGGTTTCGGCATAAAGCATGTAGGTCCAGTTCTCGATCATTTGTGTTCAAGCATTTCACAACACACACAACACAACTGATCATAAGAAGCTCGTTCAAAGCCCGTTCAAGGGCTGAAACGACCTTTTTCGTTTCGTTTTTATATAAAACTAAAAACTAAACTTTATAAATATTCATAGAGTAATCGCATATACTAAATCATGAAGAATCAATCAATGTACCTATAGACATTCGATAATAAATTATTTTCCCACCATTTCGGTTAAGCGTCGCAATTCCCTGTGGCTTACCTACAATATTGGTTAATATGTTATATACTTGGCTTGGGTAAAACAAATATTTTTTATTTGTAGGGTATCAAAGTATGTGCTTTAAAAGCGATGTATTAAACAATGAATTGATTGGCTGCATAAGCATAAGCTTATAATTTCTAAACAATTATCTTTACCCAAGCCGATTTAGGTGATTTTACTATTGCTTTTTTCTCGGAGTAGTGGGACCAGCTTGGAGTGGCCTTCTATGAGCTACCACAGCCCCACGAAACTACTGAGGTACTACAGCCTAACGATCACTGGGGAACGCTACCAACAACAATTGATGCAATTGAGTCTAGCATTGAAGCTCGAAAGCCCCCCATATGCCAAAAGACATGGCAAAGTGATCCTTCAGCATGACAATGTTCGGCCACATATTGCAAAAGTCGTCGAAAACTTTGGAAGCACTTCAATGGGATGTGTCCACCCCCTCCCCCTCATCGTCATATTTACCAAAAATTGCTCCTTCCGATATAGACATTTTTCTTCACTATATCTAAGACATCTATAAAACGAAGGAGTGATTTTCTTACAAATTTACAATCAAAATCTAAAACCAAATCCAAAACCATTAATTTTATTTTACGATTCGGATCGAAACCCTAAGCTCTGAAGATATCCAAATAATCTGAAACAAAAAACTCTCAAGCTTTGGATGTCAAACTTGTCTTATATTTTATCATGATACAAATATCATTCGATTTTTTTTTTTTAACATAAGTGTTGAAGAAAAAAAAAAGCCTGATAACTTGTTGGAGACACTATGCGCAGATAATATGTGCAAGGAGATGCATAACTCCACTTATACCAATTATTATATTGATCTCATGGTGGGTACTTCAAATTTTTAGTAGTGAATTTTATAAACTTTATTCAAATAGTTATTCTGTCAGGAAGTATTCTGACAAAGTCAAAATGTGAGTGGCACAGTTGCACAAACTGAAGTCATTATTTGAAATTATTGAAAAACTCGAAAGTAAAGGTCATAAAAATAGCTTCACCGATGCCAAATAATTTACTATAATGCACAGCAATGAAAACTTCAATTAAGTTATAAAAATAGTTCGAATAATATAAAATGTTTATTGCTCATATTTTAACCATATCATACACTCAGAAAAATATGCTTCCCGAATCCAAAGGAACCGTTGCTTCAATTCATAGGCATGGATTTTTCTATATTTTATAGAGGTTTCTCCTAAAAAAATAGGGAATTTTTACATGGTTTCACGAAGTAAGGACTTGATTTCGAGAAGCAGAGATCTTGATTTCGAGAAGCAGCTTCTTGGTTTTGAAGACAATGTACTTAGTTTTTTAGAAAATCGATTTCAAACGATTAGGTGCTATTTTTCTAGATATTCTGGAATTCTGAGTGTAATAAATTTATTATTCGTTCTTTATATGAGTATATGTGAAATTATTAAAAATTCTTTTGTTTACTGAATTACAAATACAATCTTTTCAAATACAATTCCATATGTTCATTTGTTTAAGATGGCGTAGATTGTATTGAAATATTTTTTTGAAAACTGCGAAACTATGTTGTTATTATAAAAATTAGCTTTAATATATTAAATTTCTAAGCAACTTTGTTCGAAAATGCAATTTAATTGTCTTTATTTGAATTCAAAAAAATTTCTTTAAAAATTAAATTTGCTTTAAGAATTAAATTATTTTGAGAACAGTATATGTGCCAAAACATCTTTAGTAACGTAATAGCTAAAATAACTAAATATAAATATTTCATATGAATTAATCTGCATACGTGCATACTCAATAGTATATAATTCCAACCAAGCGCTCAGGCTATCATATTGAAAAAACAAAACACTTGCTTCATATTTTTCTTTTTTTTTTATAATACAAAAATAAACAAAAACAAGACGAAAATTGCTTATCAATGAAACAATCATTTTAATTGTTATGCACACATGTTGTGATAAGAGGAAATTTTTAAGAAATCAATATAAATTGATAAAAAAAACGTGTGCGACAGACCCATAAAATTCGTCATATTTAAATTTCCTTTAAAAAGTAACACAAATTATCTTTTTATGATAAGCATAAATAAGTCAAGTGATTGTGTGACACCGGCGACAAGTTAAATAATTATTTTTCACGCAAATGCAATAATATGGAAGAACACAAAAATAGATATGGTCAACAACGACGTATTCATGAGCTACACAATATAGAAAATAAATTAATTCAAAAACTTCAAATTCTGGATTTAAGTAAATACTAATAAAATTTAAAAGTCGCTCTAAGATGAAACGGTTTGAGAGATAATATAGTTACTGTAATATTGGAAGAACCGGCAACGCTCGGAGGAGATGGGAGTTTATAATATGTGGAACGTTATATAACCAATAATGCACAGCGATCAATGGGCACAATTTCAACAGTCCTGGTTTAGCACATAAGCAAATTAAGCAATTGCTCAGCGCATCACGTCTCTGGGGGCACCATAAACAGCACCGAAAAAAATTATTGCTACTATTACTATTTGCTACATTACTGGTTGAAGGATATCTTAAAACAAAGATACGATAATTTGCCTCAGAAATAATACTCAGAGAAAAGTTGAATTTAAAATACGGCTGCCATGGAAAAGTTGAGGCTTTAATAGCCATACTAGAGGTATTTTATACGAAAAGAAGTTGCCTTGGCCAACAATTAATTGCGAGATCCTTAGGATAGCTTTAATTATCGTAATGTACCTATGTTAATTACACGGAATTATAAAATTCTTTAAAACCTCAAAATCCGAGCTTGTCATAGTCTCCACAATTCAGCTATTAAAATCGAATTCCTTTCACAATAGAAAGTTTCAACAACTCCAGAATCCGGCTATCAAAACCGAACTGCTCTCAGCATTGAATGCTGCAACAACTTCGTGTGAGGTTGTCACAGCCTCATATATTAAATTTCTGAGAGCCGTTATATTACGGTTAAAAGAAGCGATGTTTTGATAGCAACGCCAGTTCCTTAAGTGTATTTACATGGACTTATTTACTCTTTGAGATTATCGATTATCTACAGATGGCGGCCGAACAGAAAATTGTATTTTATTGTAATTTGTCAGAGAGACTGCAGGAATTAGAGTTCGTTGGTCACATGTTGGTCATGTGGTACGAAATTTTGCAAACCTTCCAAAAAGTCAGCAAGGTATTACAAGACTCGGAAGCCACTCTTGAGACGTGCCCTTTTCTCAAATCACTCGTTGATTTTTTCGGAAAAATTGCAAGCGAGGCAAATTTTTAATATAATCAGCCCTATCGTGAGTATTTTTCGCCCGGAATCGAAAAAGGGAATCTGCGTTTTTTTAAGATAGCAGTTAGGGCTTCAACTTCTCATTTTCTTATACTCAAGAATATTGACGGTTGGTGAAAAAATGTATTTTATTTTTATTTATTATTATTTTATTTATTTATTATTATTGTGAGTACACTAAGAACTAAGTTCTTTTATAGTACAAAGTGTGATCTAACAAGTTAGATACATTATATATAAAAATAAAGATAATATTTATGTGACAAAATATAAAATTTTAGAAGCTTAACTATAAAATATAAAATAGCTTAACTATGAGCTTAATTTACGCTAAGATTAAATAAGTTAATGAAGCTCTTAATGCAGCAAAAAATTTTTATTACGCTTCAGTTATGATTTTATTTAATAAAAGAAAAAAAATAATTAAAAGTGTAGTGAAAAATATAGAGGTAAGAGATAAGGATAAAGAGGTAGGAAGAACTAACTAGTTTATTGACTCACATAATGTTGTGAAGAGTAATGTCCCGTAATGCCCGTTTTGGGCCATTGGTTGGTAAAGCATTCCATAACCTGATGGCATTAATAAAAAATAGTCGAGTTGAGTTGAGGAAGTTAAAATTGCGTGTTATCAGCATTTAACGCCTTTGCGATTGACCAAGCTGCAAATTTTCATATAGATATATTGGCATCTTTAGTTTTATGAGCTTGGAAAGAAAGATACAGTTCCGAGCATTTAAGTAGTTTAAAATATTACAGCCTAGTATAGTGTTTTTAAAGTTGGCCAGGTGATCAAACTTGCGCAATCCATACACATATCTGGTAGCATGATTAAACGCAACTTGTAACTTAAGTTGAGACCTTGAATCTAGCTTACTATAGACAACAACTAACTGACGTCTAGTATCAGTGGGCGTGTACTGAGCAGACATTCTTAGGTTACGTAGAATGAAATAAATTTTACGCACTACACTACTTATATGATCAGTACACGTCAACGTGCTGTTAAGGCCTGACTATAATAACCACATGCTGGCAGACTGATCTGTCAATATAAAAGCGAGCCCATATAAGTATATGAGCATACCCATAATTGGAATTGCCACAGTTTCGTTAAGTTTCGTTAACTTTCATTGGCTTTTTGTAGAGCGATTCAAATCGCTCACAGCATAGGCAAAAGTTGCAAAACTCTGCGATTGTTTATTTTTTTTTATATTATTTTGTGTATGAATTTCAAAAAAATCGCACAATTTAACGCAAATAAAACCGCAAATTGTATTGTGACTCTTCTCAAAGTCAATGCATGGAAATTATGGGTATTTTTTATTCTGACAACAGCCGGCTGACTTTCTGTTTAGTTTTTGGCATTAGAGTATGCCAGCATGTGTCTATTATAGTTAGGCCTTTAATATTAAAACCTAAACTTTGAATGTTATTTACAACTGGAAGACCCTCGTTAAATAAAAATAAAGATGGAATATCTTCAAAAGGTACTCTATTTTTAGATATTGGTAATATATAGGACTTCTGCGCATTCATCTGTAATTTGTTTCTTATGGCCCATTGGCAAATACTTCTTAAATCATCATTCAACCTAAATGTCAGATCTCCCATTAGTTTTTCTCTACCCGACAAGTCACTCTACCCGACTTGAACGTCATCGGCATAGGCATGAATTAAAGAGTATTTACAGCAGCCAAAAATGTCATTAGCAAATATAGAAAATAGCAGTGGTCCAAGAACAGATCCCTGAGGGATACCACTACTTATAGTCTTACGCTGCGAGAGTGTGTTTCCTACCTTTACCCTTTGTACTCTATCTGTTAGATAGCTACTAAGCAGTTGGATTGCATTATCACCAAAGCCATAATTATGTTTTAATTTATGACAAAGAAGGTCTCGACTTACAGTGTCGAAAGCCTTTGAAAAATCCAGTAAGCAGAGTAGCGTTAGGTTCCCGTCATCATAGAAGCTTCTTATATCGTCCAATACTTTCAAAGTAGCAGAAACCCTTTTGTGTTTAACGTAGACCCCTGCCGTTAAGGCTTAATTCTACGGTGCTCCATCGCATGGGGCCGATATATTGCGTCGGTCAACGCCCCTTTGAGTATTCAAAGGTACCAAATTAGCTCCATGTTATGATGACATGTCGCAACCCTTGGTGGGGTGGAGGCCTATCTATAACCTCTTCCATACTAAAGGGTATGGCACCCGGTTTGAGAATGCAAACCAACACCGAGCTTAGTACCTCTACCCGCGATATGGGTAGTAAACACACAGCCACCACGAAACTCCCCGAAGGGCCGTTCCCTATAGTCAGACTGTCAATTGCCAGGGGCTCTGACTCCCGTGGTACCAACTTTTAAGTCTTTGGTCGGACTTCGCAGCATGTGAGACATGCTGCTACCAGTTGCCAGTAAAAAAGTCCATTCTAAAATGGCGACCCCCTTGGACCCACCCTCTGTTACAATTGTAACATATTCCCCAACCAACTTTTCGAAAGTGGTTCTTCGAGCCCGACGACGAGCGAATACTTCACTCGCATATTGCCCCAACCTGGTGAAATGCTCCCCGGTGAGAGCATTACCCAAATCCACCTCACCAGCATTCGTTAGAATACCCATTTCATGCAAGTCCCGTATGTCATCATACACAGGACATATTTGCAATACGTGGAGGTAATCTTCGTAGACTGCCCCACAATCACACTCGGCTGACGGGCTTAGATTTCTTTTATGCAAGAAGGCATTTAAAGAACCATGCCCAGTCAACAGGAAGCCCAAACTTAATTTGAAAGTAAAGTCTGGGTGATCCTCCACGAATGTGACTTTCCGTATGAACACATACGTAGCCCTACCATGGATACTGGTATCCCATCTAGATTGCCATCTAGTTGTGACGCGCTCCCTCAACATAGCCTTGCATTCGAGCAAGCCCTTATCCCTACATTCCTCAGCGTTAACCAAAAAGTTTTGCAATGGTGGCAGCCCTCTCTTGACAAAGTATGCAACACTGAATTGTGTTACAACCAAATCCAAAGGAGGTGCCCCCATCAAAACTTGCATGGCCTCAGTTGACACAGTACGGCATACTGCCATACATCCCATCAGAATCACCCTTTGGCAAGAGAGTATTTTCCGACCACCTACAGCAGACGTGACTATGTGACCCCACACAGGCGATCCATAAGTTGCGCAAGCAACAAACAAACCACGGTACATGGCCCACGCAGCCCGCCTACTGAGTCCCCAATCACTCCTTAAAAGCCGACGAACTTGACCGACAACATTCGTCAGCTTTTCTCTTGTTTTCACAAGATGAACAAGAAAATTCATTCTTTCATTCATGGTTATTCCCAAGTACCTGACTTCCGTCACATACTTGAGGCCAATCCCATTTACACTGACAGATGGATGTCGACCAGATGATAATTTGCCCTTTAGCAACATCATCACCGTCTTGTCCATTGCCACATTCACACCTACCCTACTACACCATTCAGACACACTTGCCATAATCTCACTTGCCTTGGTTTCGATCTCAGCACGAGACTGACCCTCCACCATGACAAGGAGATCATCGGCATATGCACAACTTCTGCAACTTCGTGCAAGTTGTTCCAACAGGGGATCCTTCATAAGATTCCAAATAAATGGGCCGCAGATGGAACCCTGAGGACAACCACGTACAACCTCTATAAAAACGCTATCATTAGCGCCAATGACACAAGCTCTTCTATTGGAAAAGTAACTTTTCCAGAGCTCAATGTCCCCCGAACCAATTTCCCTTATCCTTTCCAGGACAATTTCCCATCTTAAATAATCAAAAGTTTCAAAGTAGCAGTCGTATAGCTATGGCCAGCACGAAAACCAGATTGAAGTGGAGAAAGAAGCTGATTTAATGTTAAAAAAGAAGTTACTTGATCAGCCATAAGAGCTTCACAAACTTTGGATAGAGACGACAAGATACTTATTGGCCTGAAGTCCTTGGCCTCGGATGCTATTGTCTTTTTCGCAATTGGTATTACTAGGGCACTTTTCCATGGTTTCGGAAAGGTGGATGTAGTAATGCAGTGATTTATAATGTTCGAATTCGATTTTATAGCCATCACTTTCTTTGCTACATCATTTTCCGTCACCGTAGAGAATTGAAAACGTACCTGAGGAAAGAAGTCTGAAAGTTCAAGGGAACTTGCCGGGCTATTTTGAGAGACGTAAGAGTTAGATAGAAAAAAGTTATTCAGAATTTCTGGATTTATATGACAGTCAGTAGTTTGCTTATCACCAATGCCAAGCTTTTTGTGATTATTCCACAACGTTTTCGGTGGAAGAGACGTCTTCAGTTTATTACAGCAGTAATATTTGTTTTTGATTGCTTTATTAAAAGAATAGAGGCATTCCTAGCGCACCTATAATTCTCCCAATTTTCCGATGTTGTGCTGTTTTTCCAGATAGTCCGCAACCTATTTCTTTTTTTTTAAAAGCAGCTTCGACGCGATTTGTATGCCAAGGACAGGATGTATTCTTGATGGTAACGTTCCTAACTGGCCATCCGTGGTCACAATTACAGTCATAATTTTAAAGCTATCGCTATTTAATTTGAAATATAAACAGAGACAAAAACTCAACGAAAAACAACAGACAAAAAACTCAACCTACATAAGTGTAAAAATTAAGCTAAAAAGCTAAAAAAATTCTTTCGAAAAAAAAACTAAACCTAAGAACTTGATAAAAAAATACTTAAAAAGTTGATAAATACGTTCAAAAACAAAAACCCAACCAAAACAATTAGAAAAGAAACTTTAAAAATGGAAAAATTCGTTTGAAAACATACACTCAACCTTAATAGTTGGAGAAGTCAACTTAAAAGGTTGAAAAACTTAGGCCTTATTTTGAAACAGTTTTTCAACTAAATGAAAATTAAAAACTCGCTATGATTAGTTGAAAAAATTAACTTGCTAGTTGAAAAATTCATCCCTCAGCTTGAAATAGTTTTTTTTTTTAACTAAACGAATATGAAAAATTCGATAGTTGAAAATAGTTGAAAAAGCAAAGTAACAAGTTGAAAAATTCATCGCTTAGGCTTAAATTAGTAAATATATATTGGATAAATAAAAATATAAATATATATAATAACATAAATATATAATAAATTAATATTGAATGCAACAAAAATTAAAAATTTCAACTTTAAAGTTGAAAAAATAATTTTATACATAAAAAAATGTTAACTTCCACCACAAAAAAATACAGTATGCTTGAAAATTTAGACCTGAATACAGAACCATGAATCACTATATACTGTATTGTTTCAATTTGTTGACGCTAATCGAAGAATAAATCAAATGAAATTAAGTCACTTCATACAAATATTGATAGTTAGTATTGAGTAATGAAAAATGCTTTGCATATATATGAGATAATATTTTTGCTTAGCAACTTAAGCAATCTTAGCTGTAGGGTAAAACCAAATGGGACACTTCAAAATTTACCCACTATATGCGGCCGATTTCGAAGAATATTGCTAACACGAGCCAAAGCAGATAAGCAAATCTTACGAAAATAATACCAAATTCTATAAATAAATTAAAGTTCATAATTCAACCAACTAAAATACCTATTTTATCAGTCAAAAACACGAGCTAAAATGCACTTTGGGCCACACATGCCAAAATTATTGCTGCTGGTCTTAACAACAGCCGATAATATTCAAATCAGTCACCTATTTAAAGGTCATGAAGAAAGTTTTAATGAGTAAAACAAAAACAGGTGCCAATGTACCGGCTAATAGCTAACAAACAGCTAATATAATATTTAGTGTTGTCATGGAAATTTTTCAAGCTTTATCATAATAATGCCATATTTGCCTTTATTGCCTTTAATAAGCTAAGCGTGTGCACAATTTTTTTCTATTAAAAATAATAATGTCAACTAAACGCTGGACTGTCAATAAAATAGTATTAAGAATTTGTTTATTATAACGTTTTGAAATTAATTTATTAACAATTGTAAAGATTTAAATGATTTTTTCAGGGAATGAAGAATTAGTGAGAGTTTATTTTTGGTCTCTATTTAAAACACATTCACAACGTTAATATTGAATGGTAGATCTAAAAGCTTCTCAAGTATTTCTTGTTATTAAAGATAATGAATTTTATCTAATTAGGCTAAGACGTTAAGCGCAGCGATAGCCGTGTAACCAAAACACAAAAGTGTTTCACAAATATTGATGATATTGAGCAACTTTCAACGGGTTGTTAAATGAATCAATCAATGAAGCGAAGGCAGCAAAAGTTTTAAGTATGCAAACAATTTGAATATCAAGAAATACAACAAAGTTTATGCTTAAAAAAAATAAACTGATAAATGAAGCAATTCTTCTTAGAATGAGGAGAATATCAATGTTTGCTGTTTATTGATTGCATATTTTTTGTTTAGTAATTGAAAACATTTGCATAGAGAATAACGTAAAATATTGCATTGACATGCGAATCTTTCAGACACAATTTTTTTAAAACTTTTCTTTATTTATTTATTTATTTTCTTTACAAATATACAAAGCTTTTTTAAATAGTTGCAAATTATGTCAGACATGTTTATTAAAAAAATAACTAAAAAAAAGAAGAGACAGAAAGTAAAGCGTGTAAACAGTAAGGCGCTTCAGGAAAAAAAAAAACATTGTTCGGGTCGGCTCCTCAAAATAGTGCTTGGGTTTTGTTATGATGATTCTACAAATATTTCGACTCTAACAATAGCCATCCGGGAGCTGGAATGGTTTGAAATATCCTCAAAAAATCGAGTTTTTTTAAAAATATTGGCTGATGTGCTGGTTGAAAAAAAAAACAAACGGTCCGAATAATAGCAATGAAAAATTTTTGCAATCTGCAACAGTAAATTTAAAATTTTTGCAGTCGGACCGAAGATAAGGCGGATTTTTATTAATTTTTAACTTTTTTTTTATATTATTTTCACTAAAATTCAAACTGAATTTTTTTTTTTTTGCCATGTTTCTTTTAGTCAAATACATTGTCTCTTAATAATAAAAATAGTGTAAAGTGAAGTATTAAATTGAATTAAATTACATAAAATGTACACTATTTGTGACAATTTATTTGACTAAAAGTAGTATGGCAAAAAAAAAAGATAATTTTTTATTAAGTGAAAATAATGTGAAAAAGGTTAACACAAATAATAAAAATTAGCTCAACTTTAGGAACGAATTTTTCAACGTGTAACTCAACAATTGAAATCGAGCTTATAATTTTTTTTTAGTTTAGAATTACTTCATTCTAAGTACGAATTTGTCAACTTTGAATTTGAGTTTATATTTTCAAATGAATTTTCCAACTTTTTAAGTTTACTTTTTCTGCTAATAAGATCTTCGAACGAATTTCTGATATTTTAAAATTTACTTATTCAACTATTAATATATTTTTTAATGTTTGTTTCGTCGAAAAATTATTTCAACCTAAGAGTTAGATTTGTCTCCACATTAAAATATCAACTGCTTAAATCGCTAAGCTATTGAAAGTAATTTTGGTCGGTGATATAAATGCTTCAACTTTTTATATTAATATTTAAACAAAAATTATTTAAAACTCACCCAAATTGTTGGGAAAGTAAACTTAGGTTAGGCTGGGTAAAGGTGGCAGCTTTTGTATATGTAAAGTTATACAGGGTGTCCCAGACTTAGAGTACTATAATGTGGGGGCTGATTCCTCGTGATGAGACGAGCAAAAAATTGTATGGGTGAGGTGGTCGCAAATGCCCCCCTAGGGGGCTAGGAGGGAAAAACAAAAAATTAGGTGTCGTAACGTTTTAATCCATAGCTAACATATCTCTGCAACGATTAAAAAAAACCATACTTTTTTGAAAAGAAAATTAAATTTGCTTTAAATTACTTTTGAAAAATTTTTCCATAAAGTCATAAACAAAAAATGTATAAGCACCTGAAGTCAAAAAATAGGTTTTTTTCTTTAAAAATTCAACTTTCAAGGCGATTTTCTCAGAAAAAACCCAAATGTTTTATTATTTTTTATGACGCAGTTTTTTTCCTTGGTCAATTCTCTAAAAATCCATCATACATTGTTTATACCTCAGAGATAATATTTTTCGTATAATATCGATTTTCCGATTCTACCACTTTTTCCTCCCACTGGGGTACTTAATGCAAGCAAGGCGACTTTGTTTTTTTGTTGCTTACAATAACTAGTAAAACAGTTAGATTTAACGGAATTAAGAAAAAAAAAGCAATTTCTCATTATTAAGTGCATCACATGCCTGAATCGACACATTCTTTCACCGATCGTAGAGTTATAATGTTTTCCAACTCAGAGTACGCAGACATTATTTTTTGTTACGGTTTTAGAAAATTTTTAGAGAATTGACCAAGGAAAAAAACTGCGTCATAAAAAATAATAAAACATTTGGTTTTTTTCTGAGAAAATTGCCTTGAAAGTTGAATTTTTAAAGACAAAAACCAATTTTTTGACTTCAGGTGCTTATACATTTTTTGTTTATGACTTTATGGAAAAATTTTGCAAAAATAATTTAAAGCAAATTTAATTTTCTTTTCAAAAAGTTATGTTTTTTTTTTAATCGTTGCAGAGATTTGTTAGCTATGTATTAAAACGTTACGACACCTATTTTTTTGTTTTTCCCTCCTAGCTCCCTAGGGGGGCATTTGCGACCACCCCCACCTATACGATTTTTTGCTCGTCTCATCACGAGTAATCAGCCCCCACATTATAGTACTCTAAGTCTGGGACACCCTGTATACACTAACTCATTGAAACCATAAAGGTCCATTGTAATACCGCTACACACAAGACCATCAACCCGAATGAAACCTCATCGCGCTAAATATCGAGCATAAGAGCCTAAAAATAAGTGCATATTTCTATCTAGCCCAGGGCAGGAACATAGAAGATGGAAGATATTTTCCTCCTCTTCCTCGGCCATATAAACCTTGTTGCTCCATATACCGTCGTCCTGGGATTCATGTGCTTCATACGACATTTTGATTATTTTAAGTTAATGGTACTATACCGGGTTTTTGATACCGAACTTTTCAAATCTACAATCCGTTTTTGGCTATCGCTTCCAGAAACTGAGATATTTCGTGTCCATTTTGCTCTATATCGCTTTAAACACAAAATTTTGTATGACTTTTTGCCCCATACGCCATTCAATGGCATATAGAGCAAAGTTTCAGTGCAAAATGTTTTTCTTGATTAACGAAAACCACTTTTCTCTACGTGCACTTAGATTGGGATTATCATTTTTACGCAAATTTATGGTGAAACATTTAAAAATTCCCATCGTACAGTTTTTGAAAAAAATACATTCAAACTTTAGCTTCGATTTACTCAAAATCGGTTTTTTGTCCCCGGACGACGATATAGAGAGTTCAACACACCTTGTGTTGGCTTTCGATGTGATATTATCTTTGAGCAGCAGCTTTAGAGTCGCTACCGGCATACCCGGCGGGTCCAAGAAAATGTATGGTTGTCAACAGGGTTTCATTTCTGCCGAACTCATCTGCCTTCTCATTTCCTTTTATGCCTTTATTACCTGTAGTGCTGACAGGTGTCGCTGAAGAAATTTCCCCTCTTTTGCATACAAAATAATTATTTTTCCCGTTTTTAAGCTTAAGTTTCCCGCTTTTTCCCCGATTAGTAAATGTATAAATAAAAGCTTTTAAAAATAAATTTAAAATCAGCCTAACGGCCGTAGCTTTCGGTGCAAAGCAGAAAACTGCAACGAGTCTATGATTCGAACGAATGACTATAAATCATCCATCAAAAACCGAATGCGAGTGCATGCGGTTGCGTACAACAACCACCACTTCCACGCAAAGCATACTCATAACAGCGATGAGCGACGAGTGCCGCCGCTTTCACTCATCACTTATAAGAATGCCGCTCAATGGTTCTAATGATTCTAGAGTCATTCCTAATGATTCTGCAGTCATTAAGGGAAATCGTGTGCAGTGTTACCTCTGACTTATTTTATTATACCTATAATATATAAATTTATTATTATATACATATAATACTAGCGGACTTGGCAAATGTATGAAAATAAATCTTAAAATAGCATTACAAAAATATTAAAATGCATATACTTAATTAAAAAAATATTTAAATATTGCTTATAGAATTTAGTGAAAAATTGTCAAAATATTATTGCAAAAATATATTAAAAATTTTTGGTTACATTTTTTAAGAATTATTAATATAGTAAAATTTTTTCAAAATTAATGAAATACTATAAAAATTATTAAAGATATTATTAAAAAAAAATAATAATTAAGAAAATCTCTTAATAAAAAAAAGAAAATTTCTTAATATATAAATACATATATCAAAAGTTATTGATTTATATATTAACATATTTTCAACAAAAGAACTTGGCTTAAAGGGCCGGTTTAATTTTCATATATATGACATTTATAATTAACATTATATTAAAATAAATGGAAGTAATATACACTATTACAGCTTTTAAAAGCGGCAATCCTGTTTATTTTGGATTGCCGCTTTCATTATGGCATCCCTAAACATAAAGGGTCTCAGCAATTCATTATCGCAAGTGTGAAAGTGATTAAAAAAATTGTTTAAAACAATACAATAACAACAAGGAACACATAATAGGCAACATACAAGTATAAAGTAAGTTTGCTACAATTTAATTCTTTGAACTAGCGATCCCCAACTTAGAAGCTGGCTTTTTATCTTAATCAACACGTAAAACACAAAACAAAAGTAAAACAAGAAAAACGCACGCCAATACTGAAGTGCGCGCAAATCATTCAATGACTCTAGAGTCATTGAGGGTGCTTAGAAGCATATGCTTAGAATTCAGCAGTCTTTCTAATGAGCAATGAGTGAAAGCAGCGGCACTCGTCGCTCATCGCTGTTATGAGAATGCTTCGCATGGAAGTGGTTGTTGTTGTGCGCAACCGCACGCACTCGCACTCGGTTTTTGACGAGTGATTTAGAATCGTAAAAAAACGATTCGCCGCTTCGTCTCTGGTGCAAGGACATAAATACTAAAACATTCCGAATTAAAATTAATTTCAAAATAATTTTTATAAATCTTCAAATATTTTTTTTTTCTTGTTACTAACAGCTTTTTTCTGAAAATTTGGAAACAATCAATTGCTACCCAAAATTTTTCATCGGTCACAAAGAAATACTACCCATAGATAGAGATTGAGAAAGGCTTTGCGCTAGGGGCTACATTTTGCTCTCAATATCATGTTGAATGTGTTTTAAATTGACTTTTAACAAAATAGTTTTATGAGAATTTAAATGAAAGCTCAATTCAACACAGATTAAATAAAAAATGTTAATCATTATTATTACTTTCTCTTTTATAGGAGACATTTTTTTCACTTTTTTAACCAAATCAGTCTATTTAATCAAGTGAATAAGACCGAAGATTTCTAACAGTTGATTTGAAAAACTAAAAATAATTCTTAGAGATATATATTCTATATTAAGATCATTCCATTTTCACAGAGAAATAACGTGTAAAAAAACACATGCCCAACGGAAATAATGATAACTTTTTTCAGAACAGATAAGTTCTAGAAAAATATAAAGTTTAAGGATTTTTCCATCATCCAGAAAGTCGAACCTATTTAAATAAAGTTAAATGAAGAGATTTAATTTTTTTAAGAGAGTTTCGTTCGACAATGTGGTTAGAAAAATGTAAAATGCTTATTACTAGCTTTAAACTTTTCCCGTTTAGATCATTATTTTCCCCTTCATCCCGTTTTAGTTGAAAAATCCCGGGAAATGGGGGAAATCCCGCCATCTAGCAGTTCTGATTCCCTGATGCCCATGCGGCGGCGAATCTAGCGAAATATTGCTTGCAAAATTAACAAATTTTTTCAAAATTAGAAAACACCAAAATTATTATAAAAATTAAATATTTAAAGGGTAGCCTTAGAAATAAATTTTTTCTAAAATAGTATTTGTAATCATTTAACAAAAATGGAATCTATGAAATTCATCGTAAAATCATAAAAAAAAAAAATTTGTCGACGTTCGGATAAGCCTATTTATCGATAATTTGTCTATTTGACGCAAGCCGTATCGTGGTAATTATTTGAAAAAAATATATTTTTATTTTTAATTCTTAAAAATGCCCAATTTCACCCCTTAAATAATTTTAGAAAAAATTTAGTTCCAAGCCACCCCTCCACCCCCCACTCCGTCACCACTTAAAGTTTTCATTTTTATTATAATTTTAGTGTCTAATTATTAAAAAAAATTTGTAAAAACTGCGAGCAAAATTTCGCTAGATCCGTCGCTGTACTCAAAGTAATTGAATGTTAAGGTTGTTTGACATTTCACATCAGGGCCGTAGCTACAAAAATTTTGCTTCTAGAACTAACAAATTTTTTTCAAAATTAGAAAACGGTAAAATAATAATAAAAATTAAACATTTAAGGGGGGGTTTTGAGTTAAATTTTTTTCTAAAATTATTTTAAGGGGTGATTTTGGGTTATTTTAAAAATATCAAAAAAAATTTTTTTTTATAAATAATTTCGACGATACGTTTTGCTTCAAATTGACCAATTATTGATAAATATGCTTTCCCGAATGTCGACAAAATTTTATTTATGATTTTACGATGAGTTTAATAGACATAATTTTTGGTGAATGATCACAAAAATAATTTTAAAAAAAAATTTAGTTCAAAACCCCCCCCCCCCTTAAACTTTCGATTTTTATTATTAGTTTAGTGTTTTCTAATGTTGAAAAAGATTTGTTAGGTCTAGAAGCAACATTTTTCTAGCTACGGCCCTGTTTCATATAATGAAGAACTGCGTTCGTTGGCTACTTTTTGCATAGATTTAATGCCTGGCTGTACCAGAAAATTTGAAATACTCTTTTTGAGACAACGTTTTTGGTAAGCTATGATGTGACTTCCATTAATGCCATAATTTGAGCTTGACAAATAATACAGTGGTCAGGCAGCCTGAAACCCCAGCACCTTTGAGTACACCCCATACCCGACCTTATCATTGAGCTTGGACCCAATAACATAGAAATATAGACACCCTCGCACCATTATTTCAGTATGTCCTAAATTGAATAAGCGTCCAATAGCTGCCGACGAATGAAAGCAAGCATTTACGGAAAAATCTTATTGGAATGAAGTGAAGGTTGTTAAGTATGAATGAGTGACCCGTTAGCACGCTTTTCCCTTCTCCAGTTTCTTTTTGTCTGGCCGCTGTAAAATCTACTGTTTGTTTGACAACGAAATCAAGCGGCTAATTATGAAGTGTGGTTGCACCGATCATAGCACCGCACCGTAAACCGATGCATATAGATGCCATTCTTTGAACTTTTTGGAGATGTTTCATATATGTGACTTTGTCTAAAGAAGGCCACCATTTTGCAAATCAATATAGAAGTGTAGATCGAATGGCACCTTTTTACAAGTAGTGAACAATACGGGGTGAAAAACTCCATATTGTCCATATTGCTTTTTTGGATGGTACAGCGTAACTTTGGCTTTTTTTATGCGATCAGCAATATTTAATTTGTACTAATTAAATACTACGATCCAACCAAACTTTGTACTATTTTTAAAAGTATCGGTAATATTTAATTTGTACCTATGTCATTTGCGTTATCCGCTAAAAATAGTGCAGACCCATTAAGCATGATTAGTGTAAAGGACTTTGACCGAGCTACTTATGATCAATTGTGTTGTGTGTGATGTGAAATGTTTGCACACAAATGATCGGGATCTGGACGAATATGTTTTACGCCGACTCCGAACGGCTTATGTTCTCAAGAAGCTTTTCATGGCAGTTTTTACTCTCTGAGGCGTGCCATTGTCTGCAAAGAGGTGACGGCCGAACAGAAAAATGAATTCAATTGAAAAAACTTTCTGTGTCGGGGGGAGGATTCAAACCTGGGTTCTCTGACGTAAGAGTCGACCACTTTACCAACTACGCAACGGCTGCCACTCAACGTTGTATCTATAGTTAATTTATTCAACATAAAAAGTTAGAAAAGTGAACCAAAATTATTATCCGTGTGTTAATACTATATATTTACTCGCACTATTTCATTCACTAACATATTCACTTATTTTACATATCAACGCTTACAAATATTTATAATGTCAACCATTCGTGACGTTCCCTTTTTTTCTTCCCATATATAAATATCCAATTTTTAATAGGTTTTTAAAAAAATTAGGCAATATCCATGAAATAAAAAGAAGAAACACAGACCACCGAGCCAAAGATGTTTCTTATAACTTTTGACGTATTTGAGATGGGATCTTACCGGGCTTACAGAATCAACATGTTTTGTATCCGGATAGAAGTAAACTTAATAATAATTTTTAAATCATAAATAGTAGCACAAACTTTTATTTACTCAGATTATGATTGTTGCTATAAGCCAAGTAGATATTTTCAAAATGAACCTTTAAAAATATTGAAGACTATAAAAAATTTAGTTTTATAAAAGTGAAAATATGCCGACTTTTGTTCAGCTTTGATAACGAACCTTTTAAGATATTTTGTTATAGTTGCGTGATGAATTACAAACATGTAGTTGGTTGATGTTCATTTAAATATTTAAAATTTTTTTTTTTCCATCTAAAACCATCAATATTTCTCTTCAACATAGAATTTTATATGTTTTCAATAACCATTTTGGTGTAATTTTGAACAAAATTTTGCATTGACTATTTGCACTACATATATTTAGTTAAGTTGCATGTCACACATTAATTTCTTCAAGTTTGCGTTTACAATTATTGCATTATTATACAAATTCCACATAACGTAATTTTTTTTTTTAGTCTTAATATTTTTACCGTCGGCTAAAACCGTTTTGGTTGATATCTTGCAGATAGCTGCTGATTTAAAACGATAATACTTAAATTCAATTTTGCGCTACTAACTACCGAATTGTACCAGTTTAAAGCGCAATTTTCGCAAGACGCACGGCACTCGAACGACTCGGAAACAAAACGACGTCACGCGCACGCGCTTGAGTTACAACAACTACTAAAAAAGTATCTGCAAGATAGATGCGCGCATTAAACTTAAGTCGCAACAAGTCGCAAAAAGCAAAAAAAAAAAAAAAGAAAATAATAACAATACAAAACCTTCTCACTTACACCAACAAACAATAAATGGCAGACGCAAAACTCGCACAAAAACAAAAGCAAAAACAATGAATAAGTTTTATCCATGATTATCAGCGGACAGCAGCGCAGCTATAGCTGTATCTGTGCAGTCGTAGATGCATGCATTCAGTCGGTGAATAAACACCTTGCAACAACAACGCAATTTCCAATGCGAATTTAATATCACAACAAAAACTAATACAGCAACTAAAACACTACAAAATAGCTAGCTTAACAATGCAAGCAAAACAATAACAATACAAAAAAAAAAAAGGAAAAAAAAACAATAACAACAACCACACAAACGCACTGATAGATCTTGTACGATGATACGTTCTGAGAGATACTCGCAGCTATTGTACTCGACTAGAGCGCTGTTTGCAATCCGCAAACGCGTTTTAGCTTCGCGTAAAACGATCCACTCTAAACTCAAGTGGTTGGCAAAAAAGTTTGTAATGCTCACGTGTGTCACGTTCACGAACGGCTGGTTTTAGGACAGCTCAGCATAGATGCAAAAAAGATTCTACAAAAGTGTAAACATTGAGAGCGGTTCGCTGCAGGTGAACTTTTCGCGAGAGCTTAAAATATAAGTTCCACAAAAAGCAAAATGATCATGCTGATGTGTGAAATCTTAAAGCTGTATTAGTTTGAGGCGAAATTCGCCGGGTAGGGAGCTTTACTAGCTGGTGTGTGTGTAGGTTCTTAACATTGAGGCCTAAGCTGAAAGAGAGCGAGAGCAGAATATGATCAAATTAAATAAAATTTTCATTTTAGATATTTTATGTTGATTACAATTTCTAAAAATCGCTACATGTATCTTTTTGCTGTTTAAATAAAAGTATTATTCTATAGGTTCCAATTTTGTAGCTCCTCTTCTCCACTTTTCTTAAAATTTCACACATTCACACAGCGCTTATAGGTATGTATTTTTTTTATTTATTCCAATTCGCTCTCTTAACACAGTTACAAAAATCACATCTATCCGTTTCACTTCCACTCTGTATCTGCTTGTATCTCGCACTTGCATAAATCTCTAGCCTTTTGTGGAATCATGTCTGTTTTTTATTTCGCTTCGCTTATTTGTTATTCAAATTCTGTTGTTTGTGTTTTTTTTTTCTTCTTGTTATCGCTCCATCATAATCCATTGTATGCCACTCTAATAATGGGTGGAGCTTTTGTTGCAGCTATATTTCTCAAACGCGTAGCTAATCTATTCTATTTACTGCATTATTTTTTGTATCCATCCAATTGGATTTGAGTTTCAGAACCGGTTTAGTGATGCTCGCTCTTACGTGAATTTGCATGTGGCTCTCTTCGGCTTTTTTTCTCTCTTAATAAGTTCTTCCAACCGTTTAAGTTATCTTAATTTTAACAAAAAATTGACTATGAACATTTTTTCTAAACACGTACAATGAGACGAGAAATTTTAATTTTTTCAAAATATTCTCGAAATTTTCTTTCTCGCTCCCACTATATTATATCACCAATTTATTCATTTTAACTCTTCAAAACAAGTTTGAATCGATTTCCAAATGATATGATTATTTTTCTTTTAAAGATTTTCCTTAAAATTCTTTGGGATTTGTCTTCTTTGAATATGTCCCGCGATCGTTTCAGAAATGCGCAATAAAATAACTGTAAAATAACCAGGTACCTGTAGGAGAAGGAAGAAGTTTTCATTTAATGATAGTTTTAACGAAATCTTTGAAAACTCCACTACATGTTGAAAATTATAAATACATTTTCACTTTGTGTTATTCAATATACTTCTTACTGCTTTATGGGGATTCCTCAGGGAATGAACTTAACAAGTTAGCATCTATACAGGGTGATATAAAATAAATGTATACAACATATTTCAATTAGAAATCTTTATTGCTAATGAAAATAGAGAAAGAGCATCAAAAACTCATAATATAATGCATAAGTAATAATTTATGGTATTTAAGCTGTGTGCTATTCGGAAACTTTTCACTCGCATGATGAAATTTTGACAGTCTGAATGAGAATATTTGAAAATAGTGAAATTATTGAAAGCTAAACTTTTTAGTTAATTATAAATTAAAAAGGCACAAAGAATTAAAAAATCCCAACAAAACAGCAAAGGAAGTTCCCATAAATCCACTTACTACTCGATAGCAAACCACTTCATACTCTATTGACCATCCATGATGCTTCGCTGGAATAAACTCCACAATTTTGCGAAAAGAGCTGGCAGACACTCTTAAATGCATTTAAGTTTGTGCATTGTCTCCATTCAAAATGGCATTTAATGTTTCGGAATAACCTCTTGGCCGAATATAGGTAATATCCTTAAAGGAATAATGTTTTAGGTAGTTGTCCGGAGCAGAAAAGCAAAAGCAGTACTTACTCTTCGCCTTTCATTAAAAAAAAAGCATCAAGTCATAAAGAAGCTCAAAACTTTTTGCTTCTGACTGCAAAGCACCATAAGTGGAAAATATTTGCGTAAAATTCTGTTCATTTTCAGTTACATCAACAATTTTGCAAAATAAATTAAATTCTCGCGCTAATACACTAACGAAATCTAAAACGCCAAAATTTCTAGTTGTCAAAATTTCATCGTTCTTTTGGCACAGCAAAAATGACAATTTTATTTCAACAGACAGAAATTGTATTCAACTCAGTAACTTCTTTGCTACCACGAGTGAAAAGCTTCCGAATAGCACACAGCCTTAGCTGGTTTCGAAGTGGTTCCCTCCAGCGCGACTACACAAATTCAAATGCTATTCAAAATGTTGGTCTATGGGCCGCAGCTTCTCCAACGTCATTCGATCCCACTCACGACGCAACGCTTGCTTTAAAGACTTCAAACTTTGGTGTCGCTTAGCACAGGTCCCTGCATTTAAAATCAACCATATGCTACTCGTATAGTTCAAAAGATTGAGATTTGATTCAGTCCAAAAAATTAACTCTACACTGCTCTTGTGTTATTTCTGCTCTGTGGGCCGGTGCTGAGTCTTGCTGGGAAATCCATTTTTCTTCGCCAAAGTGCAGTCGAAATCAGGATGTCAGTAATGTGCAATTAAACCCACGGCTTCCAAGATGTGGTGACGGTACACTTTTTGATTGATTTCCTTGGTCCACAAAAACCGGGGTGCCTTGTAGTTGTCAACATGGACGTACACAGGGGGGTCAGGATGGGGCTGTTGCCCCCCTCCCTATTAAAATTTATTAAAATTATTATATTATATATTATATATGTTTATATTTGTATATTATATTTGATTATTACATAATCATAAAAAATTTTTTAGAATTTGGAATGAATTATTTGACATATAACATAATTGAAGACATGAATGAATGAAGGTGATGTGTCGCATTTTTGGACTTTTTGTGTTCTATGCATGCATCTTATGTGCATAAAAACTATTTTAAAACTTAAAACAACCATGTTTGCGGCTATTTTAGAAATAAACTACGTGACATAGCTTTGATTAACCTTAGAATACTAACCTTGTGTTCACTATACGTTATATTACTCGTAAGGAGTGAGAAAATTTTACGTAGGTTAGTTGTCTAGGGTTAAATATAAATTTCAGTACAAATGTGAACCTTTGAACTCGATTTTCTCGAAACTTAATAATTGCGACATATCACCTTCATTCATTCATTTCTACAATTATAAAAAAGTATGAAGTCACTGACTTGGACTTTATTGAGATATAAAAATGCATATAGATAAACTTATAAACCGGATTTTAAAATGTAAGTATTAGCAAAAGTATACGAAATTCTCTGTGAAAATCATTAATATTATTCTATTATTTTAAATATAATAATAATACAATCATATAATAGATTTAACTTTTAGGGACATTCATAGGAAAACTTCTTTATAGCTTTAAGACTTTGCTCAGAGATTATAAAAAAGAATAATCCGAATAAAATCATTTGCTTAGTTAAACAATTTTTATAAGTTAAATTAAGCTTAACACATACATTTTTATAGTATCTTTAATTTCTTTTTCTTTAAATTTTCAATTCTTTTCAACCCTTTTTATAAAAAATATAATACGGTAATTGTGAAATTTGCATCACCGAGCAACTGTCTATACTCAAAGTATTGAGAATTTAAAATCATATATATATAATGCATTGCACACAAGAGAAATCCCACTTAGGCATGATATAATTAATTTAAATATTGTACCCGTGCATTTTAAATTTTTTTGTCTCAGGTCAGAAAGATTTTGAAATTGCATTGTGATTTTACACTTTCTTAAGCATTTGATTAAATCAAGAAAATATTTTCAAACAGAACAATTTATTGGCTTAAAAATAAAATTGATGCTAAATAACAGTTCATTTAAAAAAAAAATCAATTAAATATCATTGGTTTACTTAGGACCAACAAATGCTAAAATTCTCTTAAATATACATGACATTTTTAATAATTTATGGATCAAATGTCAAATATTCATTTTAATATACAATTCATGAATAGTTTACTTTTTAGTGTTGCACTCTCAAGCCTATTTGCCTCATATCTGTAGATACTTGCCATACCTGAATATTCTAGAATATTCCACTCACACGAATGCTTTCTTAAAAAATTCGAGCATCCACTGACAACTAGCTTAAACTGAGTTCATTGAAGTTGGTGATTCATGACATCATTAAAAATGTGTTTATACAGGTCTAAATTCCTTATTATATGTTTAAAATTATTAATTATATTGCTTAAAATCGGAAAATTGTTGCATTTTTTTTCAACAGTTTTTAGAATTGGATGGCTTGATAGTCATTTATACAATTTTACATTTTTTTTTTATTTTTTTTTTTTTTTTTATTTCTACTGGGTTTAACCCTTACAGATATAACTTAACCTAATTAACTAATAATGATTTAACTATGTTAAATATTAAATTTATGATTTCATTGAAATCAATCATTAAGAAAAATATACAGATCGTTTAAAAATATATGTCTGTTTAAATCAAAATTCACTTGACTGTTGATTGAGTTAAACAAAGTTAGGCATCTTGAAATAGGTTCATTCAAACCATAGTTAGAACTATGGGACTCTGGTAAAAATAAATTTCTAATTCGCAGCGTTTTCTGTGGCGCATAAAAATTGATAAGAGCTAACAATTCAGGTGAATCAATTTTACTGTCTAGAATATCCTTAATGAAAATAATGCTCTGAGCCTTTCTTCGTTGTTTTAAACTCTTTAAATTTAATAATTCGCAGCTCGATTCATATGGGGGCATATTCTCACCAGAAAAACTGCGACGAAGTGCAAATTTAGTAAAACGCTTTTGTATTTTTTCAATTCGTTTTACCGCTATCTCATAGAAAGGATACCAGATTATGTTGGCATACTCTAAAGTCGGTCTTACTAATGACACAAATAAAGATTTTAAGGTGTTTGGGTCATTAAATTCCTTCGAGTTCCTGATGACGGAACCAAGAAGAGAATTAGGCTTAGAAACCATATAATCTATATGCGAGTCAAAAGATAGTTTAGCGTCTACAAGGACGTCTAAGTCTTTTACGACTCTATCTCTTTGGAAAAAACAATTTAAGTCGTAATTGTATTCGTGAATGATAGCCGAATGTTTACGCGTGCAAGTTAGGATCTTACATTTACTAAAATTTGGATATAAATCGTTTTGATTGCACCACGTTGTCAAAGAATTTATATCTTCCTGAAATAGGCAACAGTCATGTGAATTGTTTACAGTTGCAAACAGTTTTGGGTCGTCGGCATATAGTAAATAATTACACGACTTAAAGATACAAGTAATATCGTTGACGAATAATGAAAAAAGCAAAGGCCCTAAGTGACTTCCCTGAGGAACACCTCAGGAATTTACAGACCTATTCTTGAAAATCTACAATTGAAAACAAGTATTTTTCATATTTCTATGTGTTTGTTGTAATTTTTTGATTTCAAAACAAAATTTGAATCTTTAAAATAATAAACTTTGATAAAAATTGTCAGCTGCTTTTCATATATTGACAATTTCATTGACAAATTTCAAAATTGACAAAAACTTACAAGAAATATATAGAAATATGAAAAATACTGGTTTACAATTGTAGATTTTCAAGAAAAGGTCTGTTAAACACTTAACAAACCAAAAAAGCTAAAATAGCGATATTTGCTTTTGTCAAAAATTACATTACATAGCAAAAAAGTCCAATGTTGTTAAAAAATATTTCTGAACTGATACAAGAAAACTGGGATGAGTTTTTCCTTTGAGCCCATCGTTAAAAATATATTGAATATTCTTATGTCAGCAAGCATGTGTCGAACGCACAGTGTGTCTCAATCTAGCGGGGCAAAATAAAAAAAACTGCAAAAAGTTAATTTTATTTCTCTAAGTTACAGAATAACTGCTTTATGTGTATTTTTAAATTATTTCTGAGCCTCAAGAAAGCAGTTTTTGTGTTAAACGTTTTGATCATGCGAAGGCATATAGATTAATATTCAATATTATAAGTAGCTTAATAAACCAAATTTATATTAAAATTATCTATTGGAATTTAAGCAAAAAATAAAAAAAAATTAGATTACATTTTGTTAGAATGTCATTTACTTTAACCACATATATTTAAGCAATTATATGAAATTTTTTATCAAGTTTGAGTCCCGTAAATAAAACATATTTACATTAAGCTGCAACTTTTTGCAACTTTTATATTTAATTATACATTTACTTCTTAAAAACTCTACGACGCCCTACAAAATGACAATACCTCACGATTTTAAAATATAATTTTGTGTTTCAAGGTTGAACACTCTGATTAAATATTTAAGAGCGTATTTTTCAATATAGCCAATTTTATGAACACCCTGCATAAAGAAGAGTGTTTCAGATATACTCTAACTTCTGAATTTTTTTTTGTTAGAATGAACAAGTGAATTATATTACAAAAATTTCGAATTTTGTCCTAATAGTTCGGTTAAATCTTGCACAGTGGAACGGTGTAAATTGCGACAATGTTCACTAAATTTTCACCGAACGTCTCAGAAAACAAAATTTGAATGGTCATGTTTTTCAAACAGCATTCTTAAATAATTACCAAATACGCGAACTTTCCACGTAAGTCCTTGCTCCCCCTCTAGGCAAAATCCTGCGGATGCCCATGGTTGTCACAGGTTCTTACCTAAGATTTTGACTATGTTCGATAATGGAGGATGGCCCAGGAGCTTCCGTTGACCATATTCTGTTTTGCCTATTGCATTTTTTTCTCAAAGCTGAACAATTTCTCACCTGGGAAGAAAAGCTTTTTCCATCCCAAACCTGCGGCTCGACGCAAAAACAGAAGACATCATTGGTGCCGATCTTGCTTACTCTTTTCCATTAACAACTGACCTCTTTGGCATTTGTAGGCATTAAGTCCAAGATCTTTCCTGCCTTAAGTCATGATTAATACCGTCTCACTAGCTATTCTTCTAATCGAAACTCCTGGATTTTGTTTAAACGATTTTCTTTATGGTTTTCCGGTTGATACAGGTGTTTATGGTTCGTTTTCTTCCTCTACCTGGTTTATTATCTCCATGGCCAAGCTCCTTAAACCTTTTAATTGAACGAGCAACCAGCGAGCATGCTATGCTAATACACCGAGAGATTTCGCAATTAAGTTTGTCGAAATGGTATAATGCAATAATACTTGCACGTTAGTAGACATAGTGAAAAAAGTATTAAGGCCAGAAGAACGTTGAAAATAAATGTAATGGTTTTCTGAAGTATGTCAAATTGCAGCAATGAAGAAAAAATCGTTGTAAATATAATGATCTACGTTTTTCGCAGAGCTAAGAAATTTGTATGCACTTATGTTTTGTCAACATGAAGATAGTGAAGGAATACTCGTGCCTGAAATCTCCCTGATGAAAATGTTGAAAGTCTTGGCACATATTTGACAGATTCTAGTCAGAAAGCAATCATACTATTTTCATACGAACTGCAAAAGAGGTAAAACACATTCAATACAGATTCAATATTGTGAAATTAACTTCAGGTTTGTGCTACAGTAATATTCTTACACAGTCATTTACTTTGCGTACTTTTGCTCAAAGAGTTTCTCTATAACCTTGCAGGAACTAGCCTACAGAATTTTTTTCATAAGTATGTCTTTAAATCCAAATTTTTATAAGTTTTTGGGCATTTATCTTCTTTTTTAAAGTAAATTCTGATTTCCATTATATAAACATAAAATATAAATATATTCACGAACAAATTCAATGCCCGATTTATTTTGTCAGAGAAAAGCGTTTACAACTTAACCTAACAATAAGTCAAAATTTGGAAAACTGTTTTGCAATACTCACTGTTAAATTGAATAACAACCTCAATTAATGGAAAACAGTATTGAAAAATTCGCAAAAAACAATGTATTTATCGAGATTTGGTATATCTAAGATTGTTACCTCATTATCAGATGTTTACTTGTGAGGATCATATTCATAAGGGACAAAAATTATGCGAAACTTTTAGACAGAGCTTCTTTTCGAGTTCAAGGTTTATAATGTGACCACGACATTACTAATTGTATTTTTCCAAACTCTAAAGAGGGGCTTACTCGTCACCTCAAAAGATAGCCAAAATCTTTATGATCGAGTTACCTTCAGGCTCAAAAAAACTACTGAGAAATAAAAACTTTTTTTCAAAAATCCTTAATTGTGTTTAAGTAGCTTATACAAGTTTTTCCAAAATTACTCATATTCTCTAAAAAGGAAGAAATAAATAAAAACATTCAAAATCACTCATTTGGGAGTCATTTGGTAGTTTTACCTGGAAAGTTTTCCGGGAGTTTTGAAAATGGCTGCTTTTATAGATTTCGATGTGCTCTTTCCAAATTTCAACTTTGCCACCTCGTATTGTTGCCGCTCGTGCCGTCATATTCACAAAATGGCGACTAAAAACAGTTTTTTGCTAATATCTCCTATCCAACTCATTTTACGATAAAAACATATGTGTACCAAATTGAACTAGAAAAATTCACTACAATTCATGTTATAACCTTAATTTTCGTAAAATCATTAGTTTTGGCGTACCGCCAAAGTAGAGCGCCGCAAAGTTTATTTCAAATAAAATAAAAATTTTTTATATTTAAAATACAATATATATATTGTATAAGACCGCGTTAGATTTGTAGTTAAAATGTTTAAATATTTGGGATCCTGCGTGCCCCTCGGAATTGTAAGCGATGGTTGCAAATGAAATAATTTGAGCTATTAAAAGTTAAAAAATTGTCGAAACCGGCCCGGTTCTGCTCGAAAATCTGATTTCTTTTGAGATTTTTTGTATGATATTTTTAAAATAAGAAATTATGCATATCGATGCTAAATTTAGTGAAGAATCTGATTCTGGACTTGGAATCCCAAAAAATGTAATGTGCCGGTGCCACCAAACTTTTTTTGCCATGCATACCTATTAGGTCGATCCTGATGATTTTTCAAAAACTTTTTATTTTAGATACTGTGTATACAAAATGGCCTATCATAATTAACACCCATAAAAAGTTTTTGAAAATTTATCAGGATCGACCTAATGGGTAAGCATGAAAATTTTGCAGTGAGTTTGGTGGCACTGGACTAAATTATTCGGTAATTCCAAGTCCAGAATCAGATTTTTCACTAAATTTAACATCGATATATATGGTTTGGTGGCGCGAGCGGCAAGAATACGAGGTGGCAAAGTTGAAATTCGGAAAGATCACATCGAAATCTATAAAAAGCTCCCGTAATGCTTTTAAAACTCCCGAAAAACTTTCCAGGTAAAATTACCAAATGAATGTACTAAAAGAGCTTAAAAAAATAATATTTCATAATAATAATGCTATTAATTTGTATGCGAATATTTAATAAATTCAAAAATTTTATATGAAAGAATTCAAAAATTTTATAAAAAAAATACAATTTGTGAATAATTACATTGTGATCAATTTGAAAACATGTCGATTTTTTTCGGTGCATTTTTTGAACCCTATAAGGGGTTTTGAACTTCGAAAATTCTACCCTTGGCTATGGGCGTGCCTTAAACTACGAACCGATTTTTGAAGAATAAACAAAAAAAAATTACAATCCATAGAAACTCTTTCGGATCCAACCGAGTTGAATAAGGGTCCACTACAAAAACATCTCTTTATTCTAGGCACATAATACAAGCATTATGAGTAAGAAGTATTCAAATGAAGTACTTGAATTGCTCAGCAATATACAACAAAGTTACTATCGACTTGACACAGTGTGTATCCAGCATCAGGTTGAAATCGTTAAACTTAGAACATCTCAAAACCCTTTTCACAATGTTCTTCACCTTTAATCACAACGTCCACTAATTTTCTCCAAAAAAAAATTAATTACTTGTCACATTAATTTCGTTGTCATTAACAAATTTCGAACAAATCATTCATTCGACCAAATTCAACAATCCTCTAAACAACAATTTGCAAAAGGCAAATAAACAGAAACAGCATCAATGAGCGCTCAACAGAAGCTTATCTTGGCACACGATCAGTGTTCCTTAAGACTTTATCTGTGAACACAATCTGACAACACAGAGTTGTTGCCAACCACAACAACAACAATAACGACAACAACAGCCGTGTGCGGTCACTGACACAAATCCACCAACAGTTAAGAGCCAAAACTAAACAGTAACACAGAAAGAAAAAGAAAAAAAAACGAATAACTTCACAATTAAAAAACGATCGTCAAAGCAGTAAAACGTCGTTTAAACGCGCGGTTCACCTTTTGATCTTGCAGCAAATTGCAAACTAACCAGCTTACCATGAACGTGGTCCGCAAATCGGGGAATACCTCGAGTCATTTCTGTGGCATTTTAAAATAGCTGTCAAGACGCGGGAAGACAAAGCATACAATTGTTTACCATATGCGTTGAACCACGCAAGGAACAATTGATCGTATGCTAAAAATAAATCATTTCAATACGATTTAAGTAATTGGTGGAGCTTAAACAGAGGAACTCGGACTGCTGGGAGTTCACGACAGAATTAAAGATATTTAAATGTTTGCTACTGCAGCTATTTAGAATATTTTTATTGAAAGCAAAGAAAGAATTTATGTTGCTTTTCTTTTGTCATTGATGTTCCAGGCGCCGGATAGGACTTTAGTGAAGCAGATTGAAGATATAAGAACTTTGCTGGTAAAGCCCGTATGATGCTTCATTTTTTTTGTCCAATTTTAAAATCTGAAAACAAGTAGCGCATGGGCAGGACAGATATATTTTGTAAGAAAAGAATAAACATTGTTACTTTTTTATTTCTGGTGTTTTGAAGAGCAGCTGCATTTAATAAATTAATATTAGCTACACACATCACTTCCAATTCAGCATACATTTATATTAAATATTTTTGCTTACTAAAATGACCAAAATGTCAAATTAATTATTAACAGCACAGTAAATATTTGATCGAAAATTAACGAAGAACGAATTGAAAGAAACGGCAAAAAAAATGCAAAGAAAATAAAGTCCGTCCTACAAATTTTTCTCCAATTCGTACTATATGCGTACTCACTCACACCAACTGAATCCATGCATTCTTACTATTTGAACTGCTCTAGTTTTCATTTTCAAAGACAAAAATTGAGCAAAAAATATGAAGTATCATACAGGCTTAATGTGAAAACAGGCTTAAATGTTTTAAACTAATTTAACTAATGTTAGTTTTTGATAAAAAAAAAATTAATTCACCTACTTCACCTCACACCCCTGCAGCTCTACATTAATCCACATTTCACACAATTCAAAGATTAATTCAGAAGCATGTATATTAGTTTGCAGTCTAACGGATTGCACCGCAACAGTTCGGATGGTTTTAATAAATTAAAGCATTTATATTAATATTTAAGATTAATGCTTATGATGAAAACAAAAAAAAAGCTAGCCCATCAAATCTGTGCTTTATGCAGCTGAACCAAAGTACGCAAGGAAAAAAAAACGCATGCGAGCGCAAAAAAGTGTCTGACTATGAGCAGATGCATGGAACGTAAACCATCCACAACGGCCGCCTATGAAGAATTTTGCCATAAATCAAGTAACAAAACTGCGAACGGCTACAGTTTTGAACAGTGCAAACGCGACAGAAAGAGAGACTAATGAGGGGCGTTAAGCTAGACAAGTTATACTCTATGTGAGTGCCATGGAGTTGATGGAGAAGCCAGCTGAAGGGAATAAAAAGATGGCGTGCACAAGTTTAATATAGTTAGGGAAACAAATAAACTTTGATTGATAACGATGTGTCAATAATACGTTTGCAATTTAATGTCGACAACTAAATATCTCGAAGCGATGCCAGCCAGTAGCTCAACAGGTAGGATGCGACAAGCATGGCGCATGTGCAGCGGGCGCGAAAATTTAAGCTTACAATAGTGCCAGCAATTATAACAATAGCTGCACCGACAACAACAATAAATACAACAATAGCACAGAAAACGATTTAACAAAACGCATTACTGCACAACATAGTTCGAATGTAATTCATTAAAATTAATGGAATAAGAATTAAACACAAACTGCAGCCCGTGGCTGTTGGCTGTTGTTGGTATGCATACAAATTGCTATGCGAGAACTTGACGTTTTAAAGTATGCACACGCAATAAATTGGTTGAACCAATTAATCCTTGTCATTTAAATTTGTCTTCACAGTTAATAGTTATGCTTCCGGAATGCTAATTCTTATTCGTATTTAATGAAGGCGTTAAATACCAGGAAATATGCGATAATTTTTCTGAATAAACTTAAAGCAACCAGGCATGAAATCATTCAAGCACTCAGTCATATTCTGCAGTTCAAAAGGTAGCCGTCTCCATCTGTGAAACGATATACAAACTAATCGACTTTGAAACATCGAGTTCATCGCAGAAGTTTGTGTTTTATACAGTGGGTGTCCAAATTTCAATCACTCTTTTATTGATTTAAAACTATGCTCATTCAATTTTTTTTATTTTTTATTAGATTCTCAAAGAACATATAGAAAGAAAAAGCTTTTGTTAAAAAAAAATTTATAAAAATAAATAATAAATATGTAAAAAAAAAGATAAAAATAAATTGATATATTGATGAAACGTTGGTATTTTCTTCAAAGGATGCTTAGTTTCTACTAAAGATTTTTTTTTATATGATTTTTTTAAGTATTATTAAGAGTTTTATGACAATAAACTACGTATTAAAACTATTGAACAGCTGAACACAATATTTCAGGTTATGATCATTTTTTATTTAACATTATATAAGCACTAGTATAAAAAATTCTGCGAACATATTAGAATCAATCTATCTATCTATATATATATAAAATTGTAAAAAAAAATTTGTACTTTAAATATTTTTTTTACATTCTTTTTGCGATGGACGTTTTTGTCTGTCTGTCTGTCCTGTCTGTCTGTCTGTCCTGTCTGTCCTGTCTGTCTGTCCTGTCTGTCTGTCCTGTCTGTCTGTCCTGTCTGTCTGTCCTGTCTGTCTGTCCTGTCTGTCTGTCCTGTCTGTCCGTCCTGTCTGTCTGTCCTGTCTGTCTGTCCTGTCTGTCTGTCCTGTCTGTCCTGTCTGTCCTGTATGTCTGTCCTGTCTGTCTGTCCTGTGTGTCTGTCCTGTCTGTCTGTCCTGTCTGTCTGTCCTGTCTGTCTGTCCTGTCTGTCCTGTCTGTCCTGTCTGTCTGTCCTGTCTGTCTGTCCTGTCTGTCTGTCCTGTCTGTCTGTCCTGTCTGTCTGTCCTGTCTGTCTGTCCTGTCTGTCTGTCTGTCCTGTCTGTCCTGTCTGTCCTGTCTGTCCTGTCTGTCCTGTCTGTCCTGTCTGTCCTGTCTGTCTGTCTGTCCTGTCTGTCTGTCTGTCTGTCTGTCCTGTCCATCTGTCCTGTCTGTCTGTCCTGTCTGTCTGTCCTGTCTATCTGTCCTGTCTGTCTGTCCTGTCTGTCTGTCCTGTCTGTCCTGACTGTCCTGTCTGTCTGTCTGTGCTGTCTGTCTGTCCTGTCTGTCTGTCCTGTCTGTCTGTCCTGTCTGTCTGTCCTGTCTGTCTGTCCTGTCTGTCCTGTCTGTCCTGTATGTCTGTCCTGTCTGTCTGTCCTGTGTGTCTGTCCTGTCTGTCTGTCCTGTCTGTCTGTCCTGTCTGTCTGTCCTGTTTGTCCTGTCTGTCTGTCTGTCCTGTCTGTCTGTCCTGTCTGTCCTGTCTGTCCTGTCTGTCCTGTCTGTCCTGTCTGTCCTGTCTGTCCTGTCTGTCCTGTCTGTCCTGTCTGTCCTGTCTGTCCTGTCTGTCCTGTCTGTCCTGTCTGTCCTGTCTGTCCTGTCTGTCCTGTCTGTCCTGTCTGTCTGTCCTGTCTGTCTGTCCTGTCTGTCTGTCCTGTCTGTCTGTCCTGTCTGTCCTGTATGTCTGTCCTGTCTGTCTGTCCTGTGTGTCTGTCCTGTCTGTCTGTCCTGTCTGTCTGTCCTGTTTGTCTGTCCTGTTTGTCCTGTCTGTCTGTCTGTCCTGTCTGTCTGTCCTGTCTGTCCTGTCTGTCCTGTCTGTCCTGTCTGTCCTGTCTGTCCTGTCTGTCCTGTCTGTCCTGTCTGTCCTGTCTGTCCTGTCTGTCCTGTCTGTCCTGTCTGTCCTGTCTGTCCTGTCTGTCTGTCCTGTCTGGCTGTCCTGTCTGTCTGTCCTGTCTGTCTGTCCTGTATGTCCTGTCTGTCCTGCCTGTCTGTTCTGTCTGCCTGTCCTATCTGTCTGTCCTGTTTGTCAGTTAAAGCATCACGCGAAAACCTCTGGATGGATTTAAATGAAACTTAGCGTCAAGACTCCTTATATCCCCGGTCAACATATATGCTACTTCTAATCCAGAAAAAAAGGTTGGACCTGGTAGGGGGCGTTGCAATCGGGTTCCAGGCAATAAGTTCCTTGAAGTAAAACATTATTTTTCCCATTAAAAGCTGCCACTTCCTAATTTGTAGTTTTGAAAAATTGGTCAATAATTGGTACAGCTATAATTTTGCAAAACCTATAGTTTAAACAGGAAAGGATACCAAAAACTGATGCGTTGAATAACAGAAAGCTCCGCTGTTTACCTCAAAATGTGTCAAAAAAATATGTTCCATGCCTAACTTTGCAAAACTCCGCTATGGTTTTGCTCTTATGGGGTAGTACTTTTACCTCTATATAGCGGCATATAAGAATTTTGACTTTTTCTTTTGTTATTTTGTTATTTTTTTCACTGTGTTATTATTAAAGACTACAGATAAAGTAGTTTCTGATTATTTAGGGATCCGTCAAATGTTTAGCTCTCCAAAAGGGTCGCCAAAAAAATTTAAAAACCTCAGTTCTGGAGAACTGTTCGATTATCAGCAAAATTGCTTGATGTTCAATAACCAACTTTACATCAAACATCATTTATAGACCTATTCCGGCTGTCAATTTACAATATATAATTTGTCAAAACTTTGTCAACTTGGCTTGTACAAGCTATTCATGCAAACACTAAAAAGCTCTATTTATTCAGCACAAGAAGGTGAAAAGCACATTGTCAGAAAGCAGCTGTGAAGTGTTGCACTGTAATTGAAAAATTACGCAATTTTTAAGTTCCTATTTTCAAATGAAGATATGAATTTAGAGTTGAAAACTTTTTCATTCTTTTGATATAATTTTATATTTAAGCGTGTAAAACAATGGCACAAAAAATGGTTTTCCTCTTATCTTTTAGAAGTTATTTTGATTCCATATTCTTAAAAGTGTGATATTTCTGAAAATTTAACTGTTACTAGAAATGATATATATCAAATTGAAGGACAAAAATATAAACCTTGTATTACATAATTAAAGCAGGGTATAATAATGTATTTTTTCTCTTAAATATATTTATTAGAAAAAAATGTACCAAAAAAAATAATTGAAATCATTATATCTGAAAAACTGTCTAGAAATGGAATGAAAATTTTATCTAATGTGATAACGGTAATCAATTACCTTCTCAATGATGCTAGCATTGATACAGTATCTCTAAAAATTTCAGAGATAGCACACTTTGAGTTATTAGAGCTTTTAGAAAAGCTTCCCAAACCACGCCTTGTGATAAAAATCAATAATGATGGAGGATTGTTTCCATGACAGCATGAATTTAGACCCGCTACATTTACAATACTTCCATATACGAGTATGGAAGACATTTAACATCGTTCACTTGCTGTGCTTAGGCTTACCTATATTTGCTATTAACTGACTAAATGAGGCTGTTGTTTGCGTAGCTTTTGTCGCCCCGTATTATATCTGCGTTCAATAGGATTGCTTGCTGCGTCAAGCCTTATCTCTAGCTAGTCGCCTTCCTTCGAGATTGTGAATCTTGTTCACGCAGACTTGTATCTCAACTTCTAATGGGATAATATGCTCTCTTTTGAGTAAAAGTAACTGCGTTTTCTCTATGAAAAGTATCTCAAATTCTAAGGGGAAATGCTTTTTTGAGAGAAAAAGTAGCTCCGTTTTTTCGGTGGTAAGTTTCAAGCCGTAAGAGTCGGGCTTATGTGAAGGCTCGTGCAGTGATAATGGCAGCAATATTGTCAGCGTAAAAGACGTGTCATCTGGCATGTCAATATAAAGGATTTCGTTGTATCAGATGTTCCACAGATCTATGCCTCGTATTGACCCTTTGCCCTGGTGATCTTGTAAATGAAGGTCTTATAAATTGATTTGCATTCCATGAGGTAAACTTACATCGTCTTCTGTAGATGCGACGGTACAGAAAGCGATTGCCCAAGGCGTAGATCATATCTCTCCAGTTGACACCAATTAAAAGCATTTCTCACAAACAGGTCCGTAAGTAAGACGACTCTTTTGCAGTAGTTATTTCTGCTCTGTGTTGCTTCAAAGTTTGCCAGAACTAATTCGATGGCGCCAAAGCTGTGAACCGACCCTCTAAGAACGAAACAACGCAGAAAAATCCTATCGGCTGTGCAGAGACCGGCAGCCCTACGAATAGCTTCAGTGTACCGCACGGTTTCTGAGGTCGCTGTATTAGTGATCAATGGAAAAGGTTGAAGCCTTGCTAAGCAAAAAGAAGCTTGACCTAGAAGCTAAAGAGCTGTAAACATAAAAAAGACTAGGCCGGGAAGCGGGATGCTGTAATAAACGTTCGTAATGTGTACTCCACCCTTAAGTATACTGTTTTAGGGTATGCGAGCTCTACATCCTACCATTGTAACGGCAATTGTGAGATGTGTTGGTATTTCTCACTCCTTACCCGCCCAAAAAATAGGGGAGTAATTAGTTTAAATTAAATTTTTTTTTAAAAATAATTTTTTAATTTAAGGATCTCCAAGGATAGGTGACATAAAACTTTATATTCAGTATCAATCCTTTGTACTATGCCTTACACCCGAGTAGTTTATTACTCCTTAACCTCCATTTTCTGCCTCCAAATCTGAGCATAAGCTAATTACATAGCAGAAAGCATGCCTATAACATGCTTCATATCTGCCAATCTTCACTCCAACAAAGACTCCATCATGAGCTCCCTAAAAAAATAAGTGGGCAAAAACAAGTATCTACAACCATGTTGTTTTAGCCGGTATGTATGTATCTCTACTGCAACTGATTGAATATGCAAAATATGCACCAAGCCGGTTGGAGTCTATATATTGTACAACAACAAAATCATAAAGCAGTCAGTCAGTCTTCCAGCCATCCAGCAATCGACGAGATTTACTCATACTGTTTATGCATACAAATATCTAGATACTTGTAGCTGCGTCTTAACTGCAGTCACTATTTCTGCTGCTGCTGCTGCTGCTTACATGTGTATCTGTTGCTGGTCTAAGCCGCAGATTGGCTTGCTTAGCGCTCGTTATTCTGCTACATGGCTAAGCTTGTTGTTGAATTAATAATACATGTGTTGTTTCTGTATTTGTTGTTGTTATTTCTTATGCCCTAAAAGCTATGTTATTGGTTTTTGTTTTAATTCTTCTCTTAGCTTTTCACAATTGAGGCGGAGTTTTACGGTGTATTTGACGAGCTCGATTTTAAGCAGATAAAAAAAAACAAAATATCAAACCTTAATCCGTGTAGCTTACACTGAAGTGTAGCTACTTGGATACAATCAGTCATGCCACTAAATTTTTGAAAAAATCCCTACCGCATTTCATGAAAATCCCTACTTTTCCCTATGCAAACATAATTTTTCCCTACAAGTTTCCCTACATATTTATTTCATACATCTAAATGAAACACAAAAAGTTTGTTGCAAACAAAAAAATAGCATGTACGTATGCCTTAAAATGTTTATTTAATATTATATTTCACATCGATTAATCCATAAAATTGTATTGTACGTACTCAAAAAAACAATAAAAAATTAACATAAGTATATGTAGACTAGTTAACATCGATAAATCCATATAATTGAATTGTACACAAAAAACAATAAAAAATAACATAAATATATGTTGACTAGTTAACATTGATAAATCCATATCATGGTATTAAACATAAATAAAAAAAATACCAAAACATAATATATAAGCATATGTTATACGCATATAAATTAGTTTAGATTAAAGCTGATTCAACAGAATTATTCAAAGGTAAAAGTCATTTTTTTTTAATGATGATCATAAAGATCTTTATAATTCATTTGTCTGAAATGGCTTTCGTTACATTTAAAAGAAGTGCAATCTTGTTTTTCATCTTGTAAAAAAGACCGAATTATGCAAATTGAAGTGAGGTTATCGTGACTGATTTTATTCCTTTTTTTTGTACGAACATCGGTTACAATAGAAAATATACGTTCAGCATCTGCATTAGCATAAGGCAATATCAAACAATGCTTGGCTAATTTGGATAAATTGGTAAATATTGCTTCATTATTAAAATTCCTTAAATTCTCAATTTTTATCCAAAATTCTTCGATACCCATGTTCTTAAGAACTTTCTTTTCAGGTTCAAGAAATTGAAATTCAATAGACCTCCACTCAACCAGCACGTCATTTATATTACATTTAAATTTCTCACAAATATTTTTAAAATCAATCTCACGCCTGCTGAATTCAGTATGGACCCCCAGTACAATTTTGGGATCAAGAAAGCACATATCTTTGAAAAAGGTCTTGTTTTGTATCGGCAATCTTTGCTGAATTTCTTCCAGAGCAGTGATATAAAAAGATAGGCAATCTAATCTGATTCGTTCGGCAGCTATTTTTGGAAGCGTATTCAGTAGCTCGAGACATTCAGGGCCGAGATATATCTCATTGAATGATTATGTCAGTGGGTATGTTTAAGCATATATGAAGACTTAACTTGCTCAGGTTTTTCACACTGAAAGAATTTCAACTCAATTAAAGAAATTATATGCGAATATAAATACACATTTTTTGAGAAATATAGAGAGAAATTTAAAATTTTAAAAATTCCCTACATATGAGCATATATTGGAAATCTGTCCTTTTTCCCCTACATCTCAAAACTAAGGATGAATTTCTCTACATGTAGCCTCTTTTCCCTACTAGTGGCATCACTGGATACAATATGTAAAACTGCTAATTGAAATTCATAAAAAACACACACATGGCAGAAAAAAAAAACCAAAAAACAAGATTTCTTCAGCCATGTTCTTGTGTTGTTTTAATATATGTTGAACACATGTCTGTATGTTGCTAATGCATGCGTTTAGCTTGCGAGCTAGCGCTCCATTGCTGGTACACAAAATGGAGTTTAAATTTTTGTTGCCAATTTTTTATATGAATTTTTTTTTTATTTGTAGCAAAAGGAAAAGGGTACTCAAAAGTTACAATGATTTTCAAAAAAATGTTTAGTTCTTAAAAGATAATATCATAAAATGTGAAATATGTCTAACTCAGGAAACATATTTAGTAAAATTTATAAAGATACTAGCTTGAACACCCGGCGTTGGCCGGGGGAGGGGGGGGGGTGTGTGGCATTCAGGCCGTGTAAAATGTATGGAACCAACAATGCAAAATCCCGAATAGATCCAATATCAAGCAGAATTTTTCTCTGTTATAAAATATTTAATTTTTGGACTAAGCCATCAGTGAACTTAAATTTTAATTAATTTACAAACGATATTTTAAATATTTAAACCCTTATAAAATTATTGATTTTGCAATTTCGAACACTTTTTGCAGAGTGCTTGAAAATTAACCTACTCACACCTATGCCAAATAACAATACCATGGTGTTAATATTTACTGAGATAAACTCTACCGAGTCTATTGAGATAAAGTCTTAAAACTAAAGTGAAACTAAAGTGAAACCGAGATAGTGCAAAAGAGATAGCGTCAAAACACTTGCCGCGCTCGAAAATCCCAATATACCGATTTGCATCCAAATATGATGAGCAGCTTTAGAGTTTCTCACGATTTCTTAAACGATTTGTACTACAGCACCCTCTGAAGTTCAAGATCGCTCAAAATAGAAATTAGATTAATTCAAAATACTCACCGTATCCGAAAACGCTCGTATACAAATTTTCATGCCATTCGAATAAGCGGCTTAGAAGTTTTCGAGGTTTTTTTTAAATATTTATATTACGGTGGTCTCTGAACTTTAAAATAGAACAGAATAAATAAGTTATCAACCCTCACCGTACCCGAAAACCTCTTTATACAAATTTCTATACAAATTGGATGAGCAATTTCGAAAAAAATTTCATGCAACTCGATCGCAGTGCCTCGTATCGATTCCATTAACATGGATAGATTTCATACTTGAATGTGGAATATCAACTACTTTCACCTACCACTATTTCTGTATCCTTAAATATAGACTTATTTTGTGTTGTAGTTGCCTTTTATTACATTTAAATTTTTTTTTTTTTTTTTTTCTGTAATGACTGAAATTTTTTTTTCGCTTGCTAGGTTTTTTCGTGTTTTGGTTGGCAGTTCTAAGAGTTCACGAGTTGCCAAATGCATTGAAATAAATTTTAACATGTCCAAAGGGCTCGACCTTCCCGAAAATACTTACATCCAGACGCCTAAGCAGTTCTTCGCGTATTTTTAAAATATTCTTACTATAGCACCCTCTGATGTTCAAGGTAAAGCAAAAGAAATATCGCCATAATACTCATCGTGCCCTAAAACCACTATACACAAATTTTTATGCTAACGGGATGAGCGGTTTAGGAGGTTTAAGCGTATTTCAACACAGTTTGTACTACAGCGCTATTTGGTGTTCAAAATAGAGCAAAATATATAGCTCTTAAGCATTTACCATATTCTAAAACCCCCATATATAAAATTTTATGCAAATCGACCATATATCTTCCAAGATATTACATTTGAGGTGTTGGATTTGTTCGTTAGGTGTCACGCCTTATTATCTAAAACTACCTTTCATTATTCCTAAACCATCTCGTACACGAAAAAAATTTCTTGCAAAAATTTTAAATCAATTGGCCCAGTCGTTTTCGTGCTTTAGTTGTGAGTTATAAACTCAAATCCGTTTTTCTCCATATAGTGAAACTATTGCAACGGCTTTAGTAGGCGGTCTAAAAAGACTCCGAAAATATAATATATCTTTCAACTTGACCTGAGTGATAGCTTACATCTCTGCCAAATATCAAATATATCAGTGAAGAACTTCTGGAGATGTGTGACTTTTTCCATTCAAAACTTCCATACAAAAACGCATATTTTGGTTTTCGCGATTTTACAATTTTACCACCAAAGTGTTTTAATTTTTCTAAACCATTCCTGAACAATTACCAACAAAATAAAAAAAGTCCCATCCAAATCGGTCGAGCCATTTTTGAGTTTTAGTGGGACTAACGCACAGCAATTGATTTTTTTATAACATATACAGGGTGTCCCGCAATTGAGTGCAACTATTTACGGAGCTCAAAGGTTATGTCGAGCTGAGCAAAAAATCGTATGGGATGGGGGGGGGGGTCTATTTTCACATTCTTAGGAGCTACAGGGTTCAGTAATATTTCACAACTTTGATTCATGTTATTGTCTCTAGCAGAAAAATTAACTTACGTAGAACTTATTTAGATAGCTCTTTTAAAGGCAATGAAATCATCTTTCCATGGATATACGAACAAACCCCGCCAACTTAACCGTTACCGAGCTGTGATCGTGTGAAGACGAAATCAATCAGTTGAAACTACCAAATTTCAACTTTGAGTGCAAAAATCTCAGAATTTCGCGTAATAAATGAAATTTTTTTTTAATATCAATTTTGTAATTTATTTATTTTCCTTTTTAATGACACAAAAAACATAAACATATCTCTAAAAATAAAAAAGTTGGCTGTACTAAAAAATTATACTTATTTTATAAAAATTATACCCATCCTTAAGGAGGGAGATATATTTAGACAGGGTGAAATTAGTTACGTTAAATGAATTTTTTTGAAATTGATAACATAATTGGATCATTTTTTTTTTAATTTTCTGTCTTTTTAGTACACCCTTGAATTGTAAAAAAACATTTTAATTTATAATTTTTTTACAAAATGGCTGCTCTGCAGAGTATCTCCTCGGGCGTCTGCTATGAGGTATCTAAAAGTGCTGCAACTGTCAACATTTTTCCACTTATCTGAAACAAAAGAGGTTTTTTTCTTCGATTTATTATATGTGACAGGGAAGGTTAAACCTGTAAAATAATAAAAAAGTTAAAAATTTAATTTTATAACGCCTGTTTAATCGAAGGCCCAGATTTTCGAATATTTTTTTCAAAAGTTTTGACCCCAAAAAAATTACCTATTTATGCATACGATATCTTTGAACTGGTAGATACATCCTTGCGGTACTACTATAAAGAGAAATCTGTCAAAGTTTTAGCCTGATCGGTCAACAACTTTTTGAGTTACAGCACGTGCATTTTTTGAAAAAATAGTTTCGAGACTATAGTGTGAGGTGGGTCAATGTGTATCATGGGGTGATGTGTAACACGGTGATTTTTCATACAAAATGCTGACACATGAGTAAGTGAACAAGTGTGATGTGCTTTTTTTTCAGCATCTTGTTTTTCATAATTGTTGGAAGTTCTTAAAAAGCGTGAAAAATTTTTATAAAAAAGTTTTTTTAAATTTACAAAAAATAGCGTTTCGGATAAAATTTTCATCAGATTTTAAAAGTGAGCGGATGTAAAATGTGGTATTGTTGAACATCTTTAAATATAAAAAAAAGTTTTGCATTTATCCACTTTGTGGTTAAATACCATCTATGAGAAAATGTGACTTACATTGGGGTGATGTGTAACACTCAGGGTGGGGTGATGTGTAACACATCTAAAACATTATAATTGCCCTTAAAGAGGCAGCAACGTCTAACTCTGAAATGGAATCACATCAATGACATTAAAAGAGATCGTTCCAATTCATACTATTCAGCGCAGACCAAAATCCAATCGTGGTAGAAAGTCAATGAAAAGCTGTGCTCTAACAACGCTAAAACAAAAACGTTTACAACTGCCACAATAGGAGTTGGCAAAAAAAAAAATTATATAGAAAAGAAAACCAAACCAAACCAAACAGAAAAACAAACAAGAAACAAGGAAAGCTACAAGTGCTCGGCCGCAAAACCGGTGCAAAGATTGAGATTTTTACAAAAATTCATTTCAATGTTACAAATGCACGCGCCTTTTATATTTTTTGTGAGAGAATTGTCACTCCGATATGGATATATCTGACAAATGTAAAAAATCATTTTACATTTCAAAAGTATTTTTTTTTTGTTAATTAATAAAGCCATTGAATTTAACGAGCTGTTTTTATAATTTTAACGTATGTGTGTGTGTGTGTGTGCATTGAAAATCAGACAGATATACGAAATGTTGCTATTATTCCATTAAGTTTTTATCACAATACATTTACTAAACATAAAAAGTCAAAATAGACACATAAAATTAAAGGTTCTAGTCTTTAACACAACATTTTGTGGCTGTTACACATCACCCCACCGATTTGAAAAAACAAACCAAAAGAGCCATATTTGGAATTGTTCATCCACTTCTCAAAATATTCAACTGCCATGAAAATACTCACTTCAAATTGGTTCTTCTGCGAGGGATAAACTTTAAACCAATTAAAAATTACATTTCGTTACACTTTTATTGAAGCAAAAAAAACGTGTTACACATCACCCGACTTCAAACTAAAATTTCACTATCAGTTTAATTGACTTACGGATAATTCTGTGATTCAGGGTCCATACAATAGCCCTTCGACCTCCTCGAAAAAACTGATTTTCCTGGAGATGCTGTTGTTTTCCAGCTGTACGAGCTACTTTTTGTCGATTCTGCTTCGCTACTCGTGCCTCATCGGTGTTTTCGGCGAAAACTTTGCAAGAGGTGCCAATAAGTATCCCGCTCATCAGCTTCAAAATGGAAGTGAAGCCTTCATTAGCCCGGAATTGAGGTGCTTCGGACATAACCGCCAAATTGCCGCGTTGAAACTTTTGTTGGCATTCTGGGTATGGCCACCCTATCATCTTTCTGCAAAAAGTTTTAAGTCAATCAGCCGATTAGTTTTTGAGTAATCCTGCCCGTCGATGTTTTTCTTGGTGCCTCAAGAATTTTATTTTTGCGGAGAAATGACGTTACGAAAAAAAATATCTAAGCATATCCTAATCCTCTTATAAAATACACCTAAATTTTTCATAATGAATGGATATAAGTCCACTTTGTATAATTCTCTTTTTTTTATACGAACCTTATTGGAAAGCCACTTGATTAAAAATAAATTATTGTAATATTTTAAACATTATTTTAAATATTTATCTAAGAAGAAAATAATAGTAAATGTGACAAAAGCTGCTCAGTTAATTAACGCAGTTAACAAAATGCTGTCAATTAACTCCTAAATACACACTGGCTAGCCTATAAATTACCACCTCCGCCTCCGTCCACCCATGAATGTGTCAATACCGCCCACACTCTTCAACACACAGAACTTATTAGAAGTTTTGACATTCTATTTGCGCAGACGCACATTCATCAAAGCATTCATCAAAGAAAATATGAAAAACATCGTCCGGAGGCTATTTTTACTATGATTTATGAGCGTATGTTGCAGCAACAGTTGTTGGCAACACTCACGCCAACAACTCATTTGTAATGGTTGCTGCCAGCGTCTACAGCGTGCTGCTTACTGCTACACTTGCCTTCTTCCGCATAGGAACCAATTAATGTGCTTCTTGGATTTTGTTGTTGTTGTTGTTGTTGTTGTTGTTGTTGTTTTATAAAGCGCCTATTGTTGTTGCACTTAAATTACGCTTAATTTAATGTACAGCAGCAGTCAATGTTGCGCTTGCGCAGCACCCAGTAGCTTCGAGAAGTTGCTTCAATTTTATGCAGCTTTTATTTTGATGAATTTTTTTTTTTTTTTTTCGTTGTGCTTCAACATTAACAACAGAACGTATGCGTGAAAGACTTAAATTTTTACTTAAACATAACTTGGAGTTTTCATGTTATTCTTATGCAATTCATACCAAGAAGGTGCTTAAAATTTGAATTTTCATTTTACTGCCTTTTTGTTGTAACCGAATTGAGGGCACGCTACACACAATACAATCTGCATTATAAACAACTAGCTAGTTAATTGAATGTTTTCTATTGTTCTGCGGTGTAAATGGGCGTGAGTGTGTGTGAATGTCGTTATTTTTACACCTGTTCACTTTTTCGCTGGCATAATTTTACAATTTGTCATAAAAACAAAGTTTTATTGCTGTGAGTTTGTTTTCCACCATGCAACATGTTGCAATAAATCTTGCTTTAATTCTAGTTATTTGCGAAATTTAAGCGATGCTCATTATTTATGCTCAGCTCATACGATATTTAATTTTTTTTTTTTTAATTAAAAATTATTTAAAATATTCTAATCATGTGTGGAATTTTCCTTTTTTTTGTTTTTTCAGGTTGTTGCAAAATTTGCTTGACAAAAGACGCCGCAACAAGGTGGCCTTCGAAACTTGTTTGCATTTGTTTGGACCAAATTCTTTGGGGCAGCAACATTATATGTGTTGCCTTGTTTTTTGGTTGTTGTTGCATTTGATTGCATGCTAGTAGCAATTCAATTTGAAATTGAGCTTAGACTTTGAAAATAGTATTGCCCACTATTTGCTTAGAATGCCACCTCGCCAAATAGACTAACTTGTCAATTTTGTTAAAAAATGCGCTGTAATTTTTATGCAATCAAAAAAAAAAAAAACTGGAAACGGTTTTTTTTTTAAGTTTTCAGATTGTAATTTAAAGATTTAAATGTTGTTACTTTTTAATTAAAGCTACATTGTCGAATTTAAAAAATTTCCAATTTTAACCTTTTCGTTGATATTTATATGAATATGGTATATATGTATTTACTGCCTAATATGAATTATAGCAAAATTAGCCGATAAAATGAAAATATTTAACAATAAGTATGTGCTCACATTTTATGTAGAATTAAATTTAAATACAAATAAAAAACAACATATTTTTAATGAGGCAACCAACATACTAATAATACCAAGAAATTTTTGAGATATGTAAAAATGTTGATATATTTCAAAGTTCAGGATAAAGACCAAATAAGTACGGATCGACTAAAGAGACAAAAGAAATTGGAGGAAACTGCTGGTTCCTCAGCCACCTTATCCAGCCAGATCTGGCCCCCAGCGAATTCTACGTATACCTGTTCCCAAAACTGAATTGATTACTCACCGGTAAATGTATTTTGCTCAAATGAGAAACTCATAGCTAAAACTTAGGCCTACTGTTGAGAGCTTTCGAAGCACTACTTTTCGGACGGGATTAAAAGTAAGAAAATCGTTGAACTCGCTGTATCGACTTTAGAGGAATGTGCGTAGTTTATAAATAAAATCGAATTTTATCAAAAAAAAATGTGTTCTCGTTTTACTTTTCCAAGCTTTTTGATCCATTTAGTATTACAAAAATAGCATTTGTTGATATCTTTAAAAAATATCTCGTTTTTTCAATTCTTTTTTCTCATTTGAAGCATAAAAGTAACCATTCAACATATAAAAATTAGGGTGGAGAAAATAAACTTTATTTTAAGACGATGAACTTAGCCGTTTTTTATCCCAGTTATTTCGCCACAATCTTCATCATAATTGTTGATTCTATTTAGACCAACGTAATTAAGCAATCGAATAATTAAGCAAACAAATTAAGAAAAATCGTCTTAACTTAACATACATTTTTCGGCAATTTGTCAAATTTGTATTATTTTTAATTTGTAATTTTTTTAAAAAGTTTGTCATTTATATTTTTTTCCCCCCCATTGTATTTACCCATATTTGGCTGGAAAAGCCATTTTTCGCTTTTTTTAATAAAATGCGTGTGGAATTTTTGGTTTTGAACTTTTGAACACAGGCAAATTAAATGAGTTTATTTTTAATGAGACTTATCAAACGTTTTGTACATAAAATAATAAAGGTTTTCTGCAAAAAAAAAATCCCCCAAAAATCATCAGTTTTAAGCCCAAAAATTAAGAACAATTTAATAATTATAATGCAATTAATTATATACACTTTTAATTATAATAGCTTCATTGTAATACAATAAAACTTTGTAACGGTACATAACAAATATAAAATACTTTTTAACTTTTCCAAATTACTTTTTTGCCACTTTGTTCCTTAAATCCAAAACATTCTTATTTTTTTATATAAAAGTTACAATTTTAATTTAATGAATTAAACTATTTCGAATCTTATTATTTTCAATTTTTATAACGATTATCATTGGAAATAATCTAATAAAAAAAAAAGAAGAAAAACATGTAAAATCATAAAAACATAAATATTCAAAATGTTCATCTTGGCAGTTTCGGGGAACTACAGAACTAAGTTAAAAAAAGTTATAATTATATGTAGAAACTAAGAAAATGTAAGACAATAACAATAACACTACATACTGACAGACATGTTTTACTTAAACATCTACTGACATAAAATTCACAAAAGGTTTATAAACTCACGTACATAAATAGGTTACCGCTCATTACCAACCTTTGCTTCCTTGTTTAGCTGTCGCATAGCATATATATCTGTCGCATAGCATATGCTTAGATTCTGCTCGCCGTGCTATATGTACTAGAATCTAAGCGTCACAGTCGAATTGGTCGCGGTCGTCTTCATTCGTGAATTCTCCAGATTCTGCTCGCTATGCTGCTTCGGCGGCCCTTGCACCAGAACTCAAGTTTTACTTGAATGGCCTTTGCGAAATTTTTAACCTCCGACGACACCACTTATGCACGCTACGCTGTCGAATTCAGTCGCCCTTGTTTCAATCCACTTTTTTTTACATTTCACATGCTTGAATTTTGGTCGCCGTGCTTTCTGCCTTCGAAACAGAATTCAAGCGTAGTAGTCGAACCTTGCGGTCGTCTACCCTCGTAAATTCTTCAGATTCTGCTCGCTGAGCTGCTACGGTAGCCCTTGCAGCAGAATCCGAGTATTTACACAAGTGACCTTTGCAAAATAATTTAGTTTTCCTGACTGCACAATTTCTGCTCGCTACACCGTTTGACCTCTGTCTGATACAGCTCTCAGATGCCATCGTCGTAGAACCTTTGTTGCTGTGCATAAGCTGCTTGACATATTTGATACCCAAGCCTCCACCGATTAGATATCATTAAAACCAATTACCTGTCATAAGAACCGATTACCCATCATAAGAACCGAGTATCATAAGAACCGGATAGATGTCATAAGAACCGATCACCTGTCATGAGAACCGATTAGATAAGAGTCGATCACCTGTTATAAGAACCGATCACCAAACTGATTAAATAAATAACAACCGATTAGATGTCATAAGAACCGATTACCTGTCATAAGAACCGATCACTCGAACTGATTAAATATCTTAAGAACCGATTAGATGTCATCAAAACCTATCACCTTTTATAAGAACCGATCACCCGAAACGATTAAATAAGAACCGATTAGATGTCAAAAGAACCGATTACCTGTCATAAGCACCGATCACATGAACTGATTAGATGTCATAAGAACACATTATCTGTTCTTAGAAACGATTGGATAAGAACTGACCACCTGTTATAAGAACCGATCACCCGAAACGATTAAATATGATAAGAACCGATTAGATGTCATAACAACCGATTGCCCGTCACAACAACAGATTACCTATCAATAGAGCCGAGTACCTGTTACATACCACAACATCCGGCTACATAGGCTGTACTGCAAAGGTTTTGTAAATTATAATAAGAACCAGCAATGCCAACTCGCGGGGAGATCCCCGATTTGCGGGGAGCTTACAACTTGTCAGGGAATCGAGGAATGAACTCTAATACGCGGGAAATTGTTATACTTTTTCCATTTCCTTAATATAAAATTAACTAATACGATGCACATTTTCTCAAAATTAATTAGTGTTTTCACCCCTGAAAAATAATAAAAATTTATCGTTCTAACACTAATTCAGTTGATCATTTTGATTTTGATTCGGTTTGATTCGGTTGATCATACCATATTGTGCAAAAAACTTAAGATTAACTTTGGTTTTTCAAGCACAGCAGTCCGTCTGTTACATAGTTATTTAAGCCGAAGGTCTCAAAGAGTAAGGGTGGGAAATAGTCTGTCTGCTTTTAGTTACTTAACCTGTGGGGTGCCTCAGGGTTCTGTACTTGGTCCCCTTCTATTTACAATGTTCATTAATGATATCTTCAGCAAATGCTGCCATGTTACCATGCATGCATATGCTGATGATCTTCAGTTATGCTTGTCCAGTCCTATTGGTTTTGTAAATGAATTGTGTGTTAAGGTTAATGAAGACTTAAACAAAATATCTAATTGGGCTGAAGCCAATAAACTGCTTCTCAATCCCTTAAAATCATATATCTTGCCGATTTTTAAAGATCGTTATGATGTTCTTGGTATACCGTCCATCTATCTGTGTCGAACTGAAGTTTGTTGAAGATCATATAAATTCGGTTCTGTGCAAAACATACTTTGTCCTAAGGAACTTGAGGTGGACTGCATCATTTGTACCTATCGAGACCAGAAGAAGGTTAGTGATCCAGCTTAACGTGCCAATCCTTTCTTACTCAGATGTTGTGTACAGTAAACTTGATTCAAGATCCAAATTACAGTTACAACTTGCGTTCAATAATGCTGTCAGATATATATTTGGTCTAAGGAGGTTTGAACGCATCAGCCAGTTAAGCAACATAGTACTTGGTTGCAATATATTTAACTACATGGATGCTAGAAACTGCATATTCTTGCACAACTTGATTTATACACAGACACCTCGATATTTATTCGAAAAACTGCAATTCTGCAGATCGATAAGAAATATGAACCTTATCATTCCAGTGCATAATCTTTTGAACTCCAACAGACTTTTTCTTGTCAATGCCATTAGATTATGGAATTCGCTGCCTTTAAGGATCAAGATGATCTCAAACAAACGCAACTCTAAGCATGAAATTTTCATATATTTCTCCTAGTCTCTAACTATTACCTTATATTTTTTTTTCTCTGTTCTTTATCCTTTTTATCTTTAGTATCATACTAAATTGACTCATTTATTAATTGTTTTTATAACTTGTTCTTGTTCTCCAATATATTTCATTAATTAATTCAATTTATTAATTTTTTTTTATTGCTGCTTCTTAAAAATTTAAAATTATCATTATTAATTTTGTTATATTTAATTGTTGCTTATTACTTGTTGTTATTTTACAATCAATTCTTAATGCATTTAAAAGACATTGTCTTATATGTGAACATTAATTTTGAAATAAATAAATAAAATAAATAAATAAATGAAATAAAAAACTTTTGGTTTGCAACACTGCTTAGAAATTGGCACCTGCCATTCATTATTATATTGAAGCTTTAAATGAAATTAAAATAAGATTTTCTGACCAGTAAGTAAACATTTTAAGATGTGGTGAAACTATTAATGTTAAGAACTTGACGTTCCAAAAGTCAGTTTTATTTATTGACGATTCTCTAAATCGCTGTTATGTATACCGCCAGTGAGCTAAAACATTTTTAACCCTAATCCTACTGCGTCATTTTGTGGAGCATCCTACTGCGATGTTACTTCGTATTTTACAAAAGATATAAAAAACTAGTAAGGATGGAGGTTTGGCAGGGTACCGAAGTTAAAATACCTCCCCTCGGCCATATTGAAGTATATTCAAAGTCTTTAGCCACGACATACACGATGACATTCAGTTTTATATATTAACGAAAGTTTTCCTATTTTGATGACGTCACTTTGTATGGGAGGTAGGCGTGGTTTTGATCAGATTTTGCCTTATTTATTATTTTTTTTTTTTAGACTAAACCAACACTCAGGGTATGCCCCCTATAAATGCGAAAGCATTGTGTTGATTCGGAAGACGGCTGATAGTTAGTTGGAGGATGGAGGGTGATAGAGATGGTTCATATTATATATCACAGCTCATGGGCAAAATTTCAAGACATTTCATTAATTTTTGTGGATTTTTAAGAGATTTTACGTTTAAAATGAACCCAATTTGTATGGGAGGTAGAAGTGGTTTTCATTCCAAATTTATCAAACTATCATTTTGCCAAACCATAGTGCTGGTCTATGTTATATATGAAAGCCAATATGCAAAATTTCAAGACATTTCTTTAATTTGAGCAGATTTTTAAAGACATTTTACGGTTACTATAAAGTCACTTTGTATGGGAGGTAGGTGTGGTTTTCATCCGATTTGGCCCATTTTCGAACTTGATCTTCCTTTTTTTTAAATAAACTTATATTTTGAATTTCATCGCGATAGCTTTAAAATTGCGGCTGTAATTGTGTCAACAGACGGACAGACAGACGGACACACGGAAATCGACTCAGAAGATGATGCTAATCCAAAATGTATATATTTTTCTATACCTGCCACGCCTCCTTCTTGGCGTTACAAACGGAATGACAAAAGTTAATATACCCCTTACGCATACACCTTACGCAGTACGCGTTGAGGTATAAAAATGACGGATAGTGCCATGAAATTTATGTACCTCCAAATTTGAAGAAAATTAATTCATTTGAGAATAAAAATAGGGTTGAACGCAAAAAAGGCATTTTTTTGGGAATTACACTACTTTTAAAATTATATGTGATCCAAAGGCACACCGCAGTAGGATAAGGGTTAAATAACCTCCAAAAAACAGTTTTTGTGCAAAAATTTCGGCTGCTGTGGTTGTTAAAATAAAACAAACGGCCAGAAAAAATAGTTCTGAAAAAGTTCTTGCAAACTGCCTCAAAAAATTTCAAATTTTTGCCATTTTACCAAGGATAATGCTGTTTTTCATGCATATTTTTGATATTTTTTTTATGTTATTTTCACTAAAATTCAAATTTTTTATGCTATCCTCGTTGTGAAGATACCGTTGGAAAGGTTTGAACTGCTTCTTTTTATTCTTGGACGGAGTTAATCAATTTTTATTACCATTTAAAATGAAATATTTAAAAAAAAAAAACATATTTTGCAACAAACATGTACTGCACAAATAATGTAAGCAATGACAATTGATAAATATTTTAGTTTATATGCTAATTACATTGATTAATTCGGTTCAGGATTAAATAGATGCAGTCAAAACCTTTCCAACGATATCTTTTCAACGAGGATAGCATAAAAACAATGAAGTTATTTAAATTTTCGTGAAAGTAACATTGAAAAAATATCAAAAAATCCATGAAAATCAGCATTATTTTCAGTTAAATGGGAAAGGTTTTAAATTTTCTGATAAAGCTTAGAAGAGCTTTTCTAGTACTATTATTTCTGACAATTGGTTCCTTTTTAACAACCACACCAGTCGAAATTTTTGCGAAAAACATGATATTTGAAGATTATATAAAAATAGTTTAGCTCACTGGAGGTTATCGTGACAGCCAAAATATTTTGGGAATCTTCATAAAATAGATCAAGGTTCAGTTGAAGTTGGTGGCAATGGTAACTTCTTTCGAGGCACCCAAATATATATATATATATTTTTTTATATATAAAACAAAAAGTTAAATTTAAAAATTTTTTTTTTACCAAAATTAATGTTTTTTAATTATTAAATGATTTTATATTCATTTAAAAACAATATAGATTTCAATTAAAAGTAGAATATAAATCTTCATATATAAAGGCAAGCACAATGCTCTGCACCCAATATCACTCAAACGGTAATTATTTTTTGCAATTATTACAGTTTCTTCCCAGCATGTACTATCCTGAAAAATGTTCAGCCTGAAAGTATGCACAGAAAATTCATTTGATATTTATCAGTGACATGCTTGCCTTTTATGTATATGCATACTTTCAAGCTGAACATTTTTCGAAACAGTATGTTGTAAAAGCACTTTAATAATGGCAAAAAATAATTACAGTTTGAACGTTAATGCTTCCAAACAAACCCCGTCGTAGGACGGGGTTTTCTAAAAGTCATTAAATAATGTGATACATAATTCATTGTGTAACTTGCTATAGTTTTTTTTTTTTTTTTTTTCTTTTGACTTGTTATCTTTATATTTTTATTTTTATGAAATTATAACACATTTTTATTGCTAAATGGATTATAATAAATAATGTATATAAAAATATTATAATTTTATTTCTGTTTTCGGGATATTTAGAAAAAATCGGGGATCTTTTTAAGATACGAACTTTCCTGATAAGAACTATCATAAGGAATTGGAATTGGAATTTCTGACCAAACGAGAGTTCTAAACCAGTATTCTCAAGTTTCACAATTACACAGATAAATAAGTTTGTAAATAAGTAAGTTAAGTATATAAATAAGTTTTACAAATATAAGTAAGCAAATACAAGTTCACACAAATAAATATTGCTGAATATACCGAATACTATATACCTAGATCCTACGAAAGTACCCCATAATGTTTGTTGCTTTCGTTAGCAAAACAAAGCTCGATATTTCGTTAGTTCACATAAAAGGCTTTTTCTGAAATAAAGAATAATATTATTTGACTTTCTAACAAATTTTTAATGATTTTTCTTAAGAATGTCGTTGTTGGCAAAAAAACTTATTTTAGCGTCTAACTTATTTCTACTTCTTTTCTATTTCTTTCGGATTCGTTAACACCAAATATCTTTCTTGAGCTCCTCCTCTTCCACCTTCTTTCTCGTCCTCCCACAGCTGCTTCAACTATTGCGCTGCACTAGCCACAAGCAGCCAGCAATTACCCACCATTCCTGCACCAAAGTATGCATCACAACTGGCAGGACGCTGAAATAAAAATTATGCATTGCATTGCTTTGTCGGCATCCTTGATGTCGGCTCAACAAAGTGGCAGCAAACAAGTGAAGCCAACGCACAATTCTATCTCCGCTTTGTGCACACATTCGTTCGATGCTTAAGTTGTGACATTGTTATTTCGGCATGAAGTACATGGAGCACATGAAGCACATGAAGCACATGGAGCACATGGAGCACATGGAGCGTCTGAATGCATATAAGGAATTCTCTGAATATTTTATTGTCGTTCAATGTTCGATGCTTCTAAAACTACTGACAACTGCATCGTGTTATAGATCAGCTTATGCTGGATGGTGTTTGGGCGGTGTATAATGTGCTAACGGAAGATGGTGGTGGCTGCAGGGTGGGCGCTTTGGGATCTTCTAAAGTGCTGCTAGAATGTTGCAATATTTTAGCCTCTAAACAGCACTAAATAAAAGTTTATTTCTTGATCTAGCGAGCTGCTTATTAATATTTCCAGAAATGGTTAAGCTATGTGCTTACGTAGCATGCAACCAGTAGCGTTCAATCAAAGTTTATGGGCCTGAAAAAGCAGAGGTTTTAAAAAAAAAAGAAATCAAGAGTGTTATATAATAAGATAGCATGAAATGCAATGTTTAGCTGGTTCATAACTTATCTTCACATGCTACATAATGCCGAACATCTAATTCCGGCCCTTAGCAAATGTTTACCTTCTCATTCTTGTATCCATCCACGTTATGGTTTCACCCAAGATGATCTTGTTTTGTACTCCATCAATCTGTAGTATACTATAGCATTGTATCACAGCTTTAATCACACAATTATAATAAAAATAATCACAGACGCACAATCCGTTCCATCATTCCTGCCATGCGCAATAATCACTCCATAACTTCTGGCCTTCTGAATTGCAATGGCAACCCGTTTTGTTTTTTTCTATGTGTTGACAATGCTTTAAGTTTGGTTTTATTAACTTTTGTTTTTGCCTCTGTTTGTTGCTGGTTGTTGGCTGTATTCGATCATCCATGAGTAGGGATCCTTTGAGGTTTTTTTCAGGTTCTTTGCGTTGCGATTAAAGCAACGCAATTTTCCACGATTAGCTGATTTTTATTTGATCGCAATTGGCGCGTAATTGTTGCAGCATAAAAATATTGGCAATCTGGTTGGGTTGAACAGCATTTTTTTTTTTTTTTTGCTAACGTCTCAATATCAATAAGTGTGGTGGGCCACTTATACGGGAAATGCAGGAATATTTTATGGTATTGTCACTAGGTGCTGTTGACGAGACAAAAGTTAAGAAAAATATGCAAATTATTGTATAAAGCTTTGAAAATATTTTTGTTTTCTTTGTTGCTGCAAATAAATTTATAAAAAAACTGATGAGCTTAAATAAATTTATTAATAACTGGTTGGGAACCCAAGGAAAGCCTTTTATAAATGTAGTAATTGTTTTTTTTAAGGGCCTTCTGCAGTTTTTCGAAGAAAAAATACGCATTTTATCCAAATTTTTTTTACATTATTAGAGTATAACTATTCAAGATTTATCCCTGATATTTTGGTCCAAAAATATTCGTCGATAATATAGAAAAGTCCAATTTTTCATACATAATGTTAACTGTAAATAAACAACTGTATGTTTCTTTTGACAACATCTAGTTTTTCATAAGTGTTGGAAGTAGGCAGACACACATTTCATTAAAGTTTAAATTTACAAAATATAGCGTTTCGATTTAAAATTTTCTTCAGATTTTAAAAATTGGTAGATGTAAAATGTGGTATTGTTGAATATCTTTACATATAACAAAAGATTTTACATTTTTTCAAGTTGTGGTAAAATTGCATTAATGAAAAAAAAATAGGCTTACATTAGGGTGATGTGTAACTTAAAAGGTGGGGTGATGTGTAACACATCGTAAACATTCTAATTGCCATTAAAGAGGCAACAACGTCAAACTCTGAAATGCAATTACATCAACGACATTAACAGAAATCAACCCAGTTCATTCTATTCAGCCCAGATCAAAATCCAATCATGTTATTAAGTCAATGAAAAGCTGTGTTCTAACAACGCCACAGAAATTGTTACAACTGCAGAAGGTGGCAAAACAAAAAACAATGGAACAGAAAACCAAACAAACGACAAGGAAAGCTGCAGGTGCTCGGCCGCAAAACCGGCGCTCTTCGTCGTTATCCGAAGCAGATCGAGATTTTTGCATGATTTGCTGCGATTTTCACAAAAATTCACTTGAGTACAACAAATGCAAGCGAATTTTTTATTTTTTGTGAGCCATTTCAATTGTGAGAATTGTCACTCCAAAATGAATATTGAAATGTACTTTTTTTTGCAAGTAATAAAGCCATACATATATGCTATCGGATGTTAACGATCAGTTTTTTAATTTCAGCAAGATATGTGTGTGGGTGCTGCATTGAGACTCAGATAGAGAGAGATATTGATAATTTTCCATTAGGTTCTTATCATAATACTTTTACTAAACATAAAAAGTCAAAGTGAACATAAAAAATTATAGTTTCTGGTCTTTAAACCAACATTTTGTTGGTGTTACATATCACCCCACCGATTTGGAAAAGACCAAAAAACCCATACATGAAATTTTTATTATACTTCATCCATTTCTTATAATATTCAACAGACGTGAAAACACTCACTTATAATTGGTTCACACTTTTATTAGAGCAAATAAGAACATGTTACACATCACCCCACTTCAGCCTTTATAAAATCGTTCTTGCAGGTTGGTGTCCGTTAAGATCTCAGGGACGTTAACACCTAAGAGCACCAAACTTACAATCTTGTTGTCAAAGCCAATATTTCCAATAGTAAAAAAAATTGGTCACACCCCCTATTGCCACCCACAAATCAATTAAAACGCTATATTTCAGACGAATGCGGTTGTATTGTAGTAACATTTTTTTAATTTTTTTTTATAATGTGATGTCCGTATTTTAGAAAAGTGGGTGAGATTATACAAGCGGCGTTGTACTTTAATTTTACCCCAACACCTTCTACATTGTTTTTCCCAATCAAAGCTTAGAAAATGGAGCAATATCATGCAGGTGGGCGTGGCACTTGAATTTTAGTTCAATGAATTTCTAAACCGTTTGTCCGATTCATTCAAATTTTGTACATTTGTTCTTTTCAATAATGAGCATTCCGTACAACGAGAAATAGCGCAATAGTTAATTCACCTAAGTCGGCTTGGGTAGAGAGAATTGTATGTGGAATTATAAACTTATGCTTATTCATCCACCCAAGCAATTTATTGTTTAATACATAACTTACTTTGTATACACCTAAGCCAAGTATATAATATATTAACCAATATTGTAGGTAAGCCACCAAAAATTCAACACTATCAAAATGGCATGGAAATAATTTATCATCGAAGTCTATTGCATTATTATTTATAGATTCTTCATGATTTATGGTATGAGATTACAGTATAAATAATTATACAAAACAAACCGAGAGAATAATTTATTGGTTCTACATAAAAAAACTTAAAAGCGGTGCAAAAATTGTGCAAGTATGTTGAATAATGCCGTCTAACATGGAATTTAAGTATTTCCTCGAAATCATCGAAATCACCGAAAATCCAAAGATACAAAATGAACAAAAAGCAATAGCATAGATGTCTTAAGCATAGTTCGGAGCTATTTTAGGCAAAAAAAAACTTAAATGAAAAACCAAAGCTCGGAAAAAAATATAACTTGAAATTTTTTTTTTTAATAATGTATAAATTACCAAATATTTAGTTAATTTATCGCCCAAATAAAAATTGGCAAGTTAACATGCAAAACTTCTTATAATGAAGCGGGCTTGGGAGGCTGAAAACTGCCAAAGCAAGCTTAAAAATTATACTAAGTTTTTTGATAATTTAACAAAAGCTTTTTTTCGGTGTAGTCTAGATAAGTGGGCGATATTAGATAATGGTGTCGTGTCACTTCAATTTTAATCGAACTCCTGTTACACCGTTGGTCTGATTTCAATTAAATTTTGCACATTTTTTCTATTTTTTTTTTTTTGACAGTCGGAATACAAGAGAAATCGTGATTAGACTAGGGTCTGTCACTTTAATTAAAACACCGAACTCCTTCTACACCATTTTTCGGCTTCAACTTAATTTTACCAAAGTATTCTTGCCGTAATGAGAAGTCCGTAGTCTAGAAAATTGGTCGGGATTAGACAAGGGGGCGCACAGTACTTCGTCTCCATACAAATGATGGGCAAAAATAGAATAGTGGTCCGATTGTAATGAAACTTGGTTTCATTAAAATGAGAAATTAATTCATTAATTCATGGAAATTAAAATGAGTACGGTGATTTTCAAAATGAAGTCAGTTATTTTGTGAATCTCATAGTTTTTTAAAAAATTAGCATTTTTGAACGGTCTTACAGGAGTTTAGGGTGCATATGATTGGTATGAGAAAATTTTGCATATGGACTAAAAAATCCGGCAAATTTTGCATAAATCTTTAATTCTAAATACGCCTGAGGTCAAATCATATATCCAAAATGCAAAAAATCGAAAAAGTTAAAATTATGATGGTCCAAATACTGGCCAAATATTAGCCAATGGCAGTTTTCTTTATTTTCAGACTGAAATTTCCAGTGAATTTTTAAAATTATTTTCTTTTTATACCATTTATTTTCACTAATTAAAATAAATTAATCACAAAAATTTTTTCATTTTAATTTTCGCTTTCGGAGCTTTCTTCGGAAGAACACTCGGAAGGATTTACTATTGACGAATACAAGTCCTCATTGGCTTCAACCTGAGTTCTTGGTTTCAAACCATAATAATCGATTAATTTGTCTTCGGATTTCTTTTTTTTTCTTGTAATATTTCTTTTACTGGCAATTAAAGGATCCGACGACTGCAGAAGGTGCCGTAAAAGGTCTTTGTTCGTGTCTTCGCATCCCGTTTTTCTAGTTTGCTGTAAACGATTTTTGCGAACGCTTTTATGGGTTGATTCTAGTGCTTCCTCCGATAAACTTCCTACAATAAAGTTAGATTTACACAATGAGATGTATGGTTTATTTCAATATTAAATTTACCAATTGGCAAGTCAAAAAACTTGATAACGTCGCATCCGTGGATCAGTACTTTATGTACCGAGCTAGGCATGTAGTACCAGCTACAATTTTGCAGATATTGCAGATATCTTGTTGCTTCCAAGAGCTCACCGAACTCGTGGGTGTTTATAGACTTACCGCTAGATAACACACGTAATATAACTGAGAAGTTGTACATGAGGTCCTTGTCGATTTTTGTGATATCTGCTGCTACGTCGACTTCTGAAAAAAACCTGTTAGAGATATTTGCATTGCATAATACTAATATGATTCTCTTACATTATCAATATTTTCCTCTTCCATAGAAAACATTGTCCACTGTAGCCAAGAAGAGTGAAAAGCTTCCAGTCTTTCTTTTTTATAAGAAGAATCTCTCCAATTTACGATCACTTGGCTATGAAATCTGTAAACCTTAGATCGCAACAACTTCGGATCAAATTCTCGGTCTCCGATTTTTGACACAATAAAAGAATATATTTCAGGTATTCTTTTATTAGTTTCTATGGAAATCCAAAGGCCAACCAATTCACTATTTTAAATTTGAAAAGACATTATTTTCACCTTTATTATAACCACTTTAATTGCGCTTGTAAGTTTTGTTTTTGTAAAATCAATCGGTAAGTTAAAGGAGTAAAAAGAGTACAGATGGCCTCACTAACTATTAAACGCCTCAGACGTGGAAGCCTAAGATTTTGTAGGTAATTTTTGATGGTGAAATGCATGAAAATTGGGTGGGGCATAATAATATACACAAAAAGAAATATATGCAAGCAAATAAAAAAATTTACAATAACAATTCTACTTATTTTGATTTGCGTGCACTACTAAAAATGCAATATTAGGGAAAAAACTGCGTTTTGGACGCTTACAAAAAAATTAATATATTCAAGAATCGAAAAAAGTCGGAAGAGTTTTGGGTTTTCCCAGATAAATTAAGGTTTGTTGTTACAGAAACAGCAATAACATTTCACGGACTTTCAGGAACTAATTTTCCCCGGACTCCAGAAATTGTTAAATTTTCTTATATTTCCAAAATGAAAACCTCCATGTTTGCCATCTCCTAAAACTTTCACAATTTCATAAATTAAAAAAAAAAAACTCTTAAAATTAATTTAACTGAATTATTTCTTAATTTAAAATGTTCTACATTACATAGTTGAAACCAAAAATTTAATTTTGCCAAATTATCTGAAAAACACGAGCGCTAAATTCATGTTTAATTATTTCAATATCATATTCGTCAACTTTGAACAGCTGTACCAAGAAAAAATAGATATATATATATATATATATATATATATATACTAAATAAGTTGCAGTTCCTTTTTATTTGTACTTTTACCTTTAAAAAGAGACCAATATTGTTGAATTCGGCGTTACTAACTTTTTGATTTTTGTCCACTGACGTAGCATTGTGGGGCGTGCCAATTTAATTTGAATACTTTATGTCAGCAAATATTTTCACCATAGTATTTATATTTGGCATACAGATGGATAGGGTCTATACCAAGCAGCGTGGAAAAAGTGGGCGGCACTAGAAAAGGGGCGTGACAGATTTTTAGAAAACTATATATCAGTTTTAAAATTCATAATTCGAATATTCGAATGTACAGCTTAAAAACTGAAATGAAGAAATAGTTTTCTTTAACTTTTCTGGCCAAGGATAAAGAATAAGTGCAACAATATGGAGATGTAAGCAATTAAAACTTATTCAGTAAGCATCTAGCTTGCCATGCGTATTCAAATTTAAATATTTTATGCATCGTAATTAGAGACAATTTGAGCCGGGAACTTTGTGGAATTAATATTTATGTGACATGTAACAGAAACGTTTTATTTGTTATGGATTTGAACTGGATTATAAAAGCTTTAATAGTGAAATTTAAAATTTTAGAACCAGAAATAATGACACAAAATATATGGTTGAGATTGGACCCATTGATCGTTGTGCATTGTATTATGTTCCATACACTATTAGCACCCTGAATGCTATACCGCCGCCGAGCGACGACGGGTATTCCAGTTAGTTTTAATAAAGAACTTAAGACTTGAACTTGCTAATTTTAATCCAAATACAATCTTCAAGCCAGTATTACCTGCACAAAAAAAAAAGAAAATTGAAAACATTTTAGTTATTTCAGTCATTTTTAAGCAAAAATCATGCGTATTTCAGTCTTATAACTCATTACATAAGCTAGAAAAACCTCAAGCATCTATGCCACGAAATTCTTTAGATATTTTAAATTCAATTTTGTTTTTGTATCAACTTATTCCCCGCCAAGGCTGCGAATTAACAATGCACACATTAGCTGCGACACAAATAATTAACATTAAAAAATGCAAAATCTTAATTAAATGCAAGCCTTCGAATTAGCAAAGCCGAAAAAAAACAACCGAAATCAATACAAAACAACATCGGACCAAAACAACACAAATCAGTCAGAAAACAAATGCAGCTCAAAGGCGAGCATTAATATTCAAAGAAGACAAAAATGGTCAACACAACAACGCATATTAGATACAATATACATGCGGTGCAACTCAAGTCAGAATACAAAATGCAGCATAGACACGTATGGCAGCACTTTGTTACTGATGTTGTTGTTATTGTTGTTGTTGTTGTTCTGTTTGTTGGTGGCTAGCTAGATACTAGATACATTAGCTAGCCAGTATCTAACAAGTAACAGCAGTTATATTAGTAGTTGTGACAGTTGTAGAAGTTGTTGTTGTTGTTGTTGTTGTTGTTGTTGTTGTTGTTGTTGTTGTAGTTGTTGCTGTTAAAATGTCATGTTTTCGATTTGGACATATTTTGATCGCTCTAGCGTAAAAAAAAAAAAAACTGGCGCGCTATGAAATCGATCATTTTCCCACGATAGCTGGCAATGCCACATTCACTCACTCAATCGTTCAAGCCAACAAATTAACGACCATTCGATTGATAGTCTCTAGCATAGAGTCGCGCATACATAGCAGCAACATTTATTAAATACATCATCCATCATAAGTTGTAACCAATCGTTGAGTGCGTCTAAATGCGTCTATGTAAATTCTAAATATGGCCACAAGCAATTTTAGTCACATTCATTTGAGAAATGTCGCAAATGCTAACATTGTTTTTTTTTTTTTTTTGGAAAGATTGTTTTTATAAAGTTGCATAGTTTTTTTTTTTTTTCTTTTAAATATTGATCACAATGCGCTCTAGATAACTGCAAAATTGTTTGTATATTTTTTAACTGCAACGTGCTTGGAAACCTAGAGTTGGGTGTTGCAGCTGAGGTGTTTTTTTATAAATATTAATTTTGTGTAGTTTTTGATAAAAATAATTGCATAAAATGCGCTTAAATCTACAAGTACATAAAGATCACAAAGTAAAGTGTTCACTTCTTAAAAATTTATAATATTTTTATTTAAAAAATGCACTTGCAATATTTACAAAATATACTACCATACAATTAAAAATTGAAGATTAGTATTAAATCGTTGCAGGTTATAGCGTAAATTTAAAATTTTCTTTTAACTTCTAGTCAATAAAATCATATTATTAAAGCCTTCAACAATCTTAGCGCATCTTAGTGATGAGGTCACGACAGTTTAATTTAACTATTAATTAGTTTGCATTGTGTCATTCATTCTTTGCCATTGATAACTAATCAACGCGTCACAAATGTATCTGCCCAGTCACTTAAAAGACTTAAAAGATTTCTTTTTTAAGTCCAACCGAAAAAGTGCTTCGTCACATTTTGAATCCATGCCATGATGCTGCAAAAGTCAAACGGAAGCCAGAACTTCACATTGAAAGTACAAAAACCCAATTAAACCAAAAAATGTTCAACATTGTTGCCACCAGTCTATACAATTGGGTGTTAATGTTGTTAGTGTTAATATTTTGGTTGCGGCCATTGTTGTTGTTAGCATTGTGGTTGTTGTTAACAAATTTGTTTATTCAATTTATTTTCTAAGCGTGCGCTTTTAACACGTTCACAAACAATTTCATTCAAGTCCCATGATGAGTTGTCAAAAATATTACTGTTACTGATTCGTATCTGTCAAATTAAGTATTTAAATTTTGTGTACCAACAGCAATTGAATAATTTTTTTTTTAAGCTGTGAATAAACACTTTTTGATTTGTGACTATTCAAATACATTCGCTAAGTTACAGAATTGAAGTTGGAAACTTTTTTGACAAAATCAGCTCAATTTTAATTAGCGTTCCGTTTGAGCATGATTTGAATTTATTTTTGTTTTTCTTTTCTCTTCTATTTTTTACTAAGCTGAGATATTAAACCTAAAGCGGCATATTTTTCTGATATTTCAGAAAATGTTAGAAATTTTTAAATAGAAGTTTGTTGTCTCCAGAAAGTTCGATAATCTGTATCACTTACTTTTTGATTCTTTGAAAAGAAATATATATGTTAACCCTAGAGTACTAACTTACGAATAATTTACTCACTCCTTGCGAGTAATGTAACGTATAGTGAACGGATATTTTATCTAGTGATAAAATGACTACTTTCAGCAGATGAAATTTTGAGTTCTCTCATATATCGCTTGTCTTCACAAGAATTATAAAGGTAAAAAGATATATTTGAGACAAGGTAAATTATAAGGAGGTATGTACAAGCTGAAAAATTAAAAAAATACCGTTAAAACTAAAAAAAAAAAATAGAAATCTCATTTTTAATTACAAATAAAAGTAGTTTCCATGTAAAAATTGTGTAGGCAGATTTTGAAAAATTCGTTTAAAATTGGAAGCATTAATTAATTAATAACTAATAACCATAGTGCTAAATTGCTTGTTTCTTGTGTCTACAATCTTCATAGATCTTTTAGTCTTGAACCATTCTTTAGTGACTTGAATCAACGTTTAATGGACTTTGACTGTTTTGCTGTTTGTGGTGACTTTAATGTTAATATACTTAATAAGGACAGTGTGACAGAACGTTTTTATGACCATATAAGTACAGCCGGAATGACTATTGTTAATTCCTCATCTCCAACGCGTTTTGCGCCTAATGTTAATCCTAGCTTAATTGATCTATTTATTTTGTCTGATGTATCCCTACTTTTATTTTTTGAACAAATTTCATTCATTTCTGATCATGACCTTCTATTTTGTGATATAAATTTTATGCCTCGCCGACGTTCCCCTCAATTTTCTGTTACTTATCGTGATTTGAAGTCCATTGATTACACTCTGATGTATGATTATTTGTCTAGTATTTGTTGGAATGATTGTTGGTATAGCCAATCTGTTGACGATAAATTAAATGTTCTTGTATCACACGTTAAATATGCTTTTGATAATTTTGTTCCAATTCGTGAGTCTATAATTGGCAATAAGTCCTGCCCATAGTACACGTTACATGTCAAAGTTGCCATTAATAAAAGAAACAAACTGTATGTTAAATGGAAAAGACATCCCACTAATAATAACTGGGAATTATTCAAAAGAGCTCGAAATAATGCTGTTTCTATTATTAGAATGTCTAAAAAAAAATATTTCTTTAAAAAATTAAATTGTGCTCTCCCTTCTAAAATTCTTTGGAAGAATATTCGTAGCCTAGGTGTAAGCAGTAAAGATGATCAAAAGTGTGAACTTGAACCAATAGTCTCAATAAGTTTTTTCTATTTAAATCTTCAGTTAATACTGATGAAAATCAATTTTATGTTCGCAGCACTTGCAATCCCTTTGTTAATGATCAGTTTTCTTTCCGTAATGTTGATGAAAATGATGTAATATTGTCAATTATGAAAATTAAGTCTAATGCCATTGGTAGTGATGGTATTCCATTACAATTTATTAAAATTATATTGCCGTTTATTATTAAACCACTCACACACGTTATAAACCACTGTTTTACTGTTTCATGTTTTCCCAACTCTTGGAAGCTAGCTACAATAATACCAATCCCTAAAGTCAGTAACGCTTCCTCTATGCAAGACTTTAGACCCATTAGTATTCTATGCTCGTTCTCTAAAATTTGTGAATCCTTGATGTGTAAACAACTTAATGAATACTTAGAGTCTCGTAAACTACTTTCACCGTACCAATCTGGTTTTCGTACAGGACATAGTTGCGCAACAGCTATGCTCAAGATTCAAGACGACATTCGCATTAATTATGACTCTGGAAATATCACACTCCTATGTCTTCTTGACTTTTCAAAAGCATTTGACAGTGTGAATCATTATATGTTAGTTCGGAAATTGATAGTTTTGTTTGGGTTCAGTAATGGGGATGCCTCTTTAATTGCAAACTATCTAGATGGCAGGATGCAAAGAGTTAAAATTGGCAATTCATTTTCTGACTATGCTAAAATACAATCAGGTGTTCCTCAAGGATCTATTCTTGGACCTCTGTTGTTTAGTTTATTTATTAATGACATTTTTACAACATGTAATGATATGACAATGCATGCATATGCCGACGATATTCAATTATATTCTTCAAACCGAATTGGACTACTGGAGGATTTATGCTGTAGGCTAAATGACGACTTGTATGCTATTTCTCGATGGGCTTCGGAAAACGATCTTTGCCTGAATGCGAATAAATCGTATATTCTTCCTATTTCCAAGGAAAGACTTGACTTTAACCAAATACCGACAATTAGTCTAAATGGCAACCGTTTACAGATAGTTGACAAAGTGAAAAATTTAGGATTTTATATCAACTCCAAGTTAACTTGTACTGACCATGTGAATAACATAATTAAAAGAATATACTTTACACTAAGATGCCTTCGATTAACGTCTAAGTTTACTCCTACCTTGACAAAAACAAGACTTGTTATTCAACTTAGTTTGCCCATAATAACTTACTCCGAGCTAGTTTATAGTAAATTGGACTCCCATTCTGAGCACAAAATTCGTGTTGCGTTTAATGATTTGACTAGATATATATTTGACTTAAGACGTTTTGACCATGTATCTGTTAAAAGTAAGGAAATTTTAGGCTGCAGTTTAATTGGATACTTAAACGCAAGAAACTGCATATTTCTGCACAAGTTGATAATCAATAAGACTCCATCATACCTTTTCGATAAACTCCGATTCAGTGCATCGAACAGAACTTCCAACTTGATAATACCAAGATACACTTGTTTACAGTCCGAGAGGCTCTTTTTCATCAACGCCATCAAGCTCTGGAACTCGCTTCCTTCAAACATTAAAAGTCTTGTCAGCACGAACAAATTTAAGCTATCAATTACAACATACTTCTCTAACCTTTAAATCTCTTCCTTCTCTCTTCTGCTTCATTTTTAATTACTCCTTCTTCCTTTTAGTTAAGTTAATTTTGTTAATTAAAATGTAATGCTAATTTTTTTTTTTTTTTTTTTTTTTATCTCTAATTACTATGTTTAGCTACATTTTAAATTGTTAGCTTTAAGCCATAATTTAAATTAAAAGTTGATTATTAATTTTTTAAATTTTGCTACTTTTTTTTTCATTGTTAGTTTTAAGCCATAATTTAAATTAAAAGTTGATTATTAATTCTTTAAATTTTAATTTTTTTAAATTGTTAAATTTTTAAAATTGTTGTACGCCAAAAGACTTTATTAGTTCTTACTGTACTAATAATTGAATCAATAAATACAAATACAAAATACAAATACAATTCTCCAAAATGAAATTTTTAGAATGCATTACGTAGAAATATTAAAATATAACTATATTTTCAAAAACCCCAAAAAAAGTAGTAGTGCTGACCTTTAACAATGTGATTGAAATTTTTAGTGGTTAAAAAAATTTAAATTTTTTATAAAAGTAGTAGCAGGAATATCCGGCTTCGCACTAAGGTAGTGTAGCATTCATAGTTTGTGTAATGTATGGAAAGTAATGCAAACTACAATTTACAACGATTAGTGAGTAAAATCTCAACCAAATATTGTTTTTTTGCCATAGTTTCTTTTTTACAATTCCTAATTTTAGGGATAAGTCTTCCGCACTTACAAAAAAGTGGCTCTTCATCCAATAAATAAATAAAATAAACATTTTTTGTCACTCTTACTTAGATATAAATTCTACAAAGTTCCCGGCTCAAATTGCCTACACCGAGAAAAAAGCTCAAGTTAAATTGAAAAAAAACTTAGTATAATTTATAAGATGGCTTTGGCAGTTTTCAGCCTCCCAAGTACTTCATTAAAACGCCTAAGTTTTACATGTTGAAACGGCTTCTCTTCGCTGCTTGCGGTTATTATAACAATACTATTATATAAATTAAATATATTAATAAATTAAATATCAAATATAAAAATTTTACCTTCGCCTGCCGTGGAGATTTGAACCCACACCCACCGATACCACCGATACCACCGATTAAGAAGTCACTACACTACGCATCGAGCCAAACTCGTTCGTTACGCAGAATGATTGATTCAATATTAATTACAACTGAAGCTATGCTGCAGCACAACACAATAATCTATTAAAAAATGTTTGTTGTATGGCTATCAACAGACTAGCATCTGTTAACATAGCTTCATTTATGTCAGCAAGTAGTAGTAAGGCTGCTTGGATCAGTGGGTAGAGAGATGGACTGGCACCAAAAATTCCAAGTTAAATTCCGCACGGCGGGAATAGAATTTTTTTTTAATTTTTTCTTTTCTTTGTGTTGATGACATGTAATAAAATTTACGGGTTAAATCAACGTGTGTTTTTTAATACAGTTAAAGTTATTTTTGAATTTAAAAATTATTTTATTACAAAACAAATACCATTAAATTATCAAATCTATCCTTCTCTCGTGTGTCTACGACGCACCTGTGTTTTTTTTTTTTTTTTTGTTGAAAAATATGCTTAAGCCATCCATGCTAGTTTCTTTTTAATTAGTATTTTTGCATTTTGGGCTTAGGTGAATCAAATATTTTTTTAGCAGGGTCTCGAAGTATATGCTTTCAAAGCAATGTTTTAAACAATAAATTCCTTAGGTAAATAAGCATAAGTTTGTACTTCCCATACAATTCTCTTTGCCCAAGCTGACTTAGGTTATTTAACCATTGCTTTTTTCTCCGTGTATTTTGAAAAAGTTTTCCTTATTGTTGCAGTTATTTTTTTCAGTGAATATACACAAAGCTTTGTTCTTGTCCATGAAAGTTATAAAATACTATTTTTTCACCTTAAGCTGATTAGCTGTCATATTCAAACTATGAATTGTCACGCCTCTTGTATAGTGCCGCCCACTTTTTGCTTGGTGCTTGATGCATACCCTACCCATCCCTGTGCCAAATATCAATACCACATTTTAGATATTTTAGGAAATTCAGTATTAAACTTTAATTGGGACGCCCCTTGCCCCAGACTACGTTCTGCTCATTACACATAAAAAAATCAATATAACAATTATTTTTTACATAACGTAACCATAACCATGCTGTTTTGAAATTATATACAAAGCTTAAAAACAGAGTTAAAAAAAAACATGCATGTAATTTTTCATTTCAGCAAAAGAAAGAGGGTACATGCGTCAGTATTAGTTAAACAGCATTATTAGTTAAACAGAAAAAATACATTGACTTTTCGAATTTGTTTATTTTAAAATATTATAAATTTACTCTTCAATTTAAAAAAATATTCATATTTATTATGATCTCGTCCAATAACATTATGAACAAATTCATAAAATTTAGGTAAATATTAATAGATATTATGATTCTGTTCACAAATTTCGTGAATTAATTTTAAAAATGTATGTAAATAAATTTATATTTTTAATTTTCTATGGCAGAGCCCGGCCGTTGAAAATATGATTATTTGTGTGTGTTTACAAACAATAAATTAAAAAAAAAAAATCTAAGTTTTCAAAAACAAATTTTCATGTCGTCATAGTTTAATATCAGCTAATTACTAAAGCTAAGATCGACTGTGAAATAGAAAAGCAACAACAACTAGCACAACAAAATCTTTGAGTATTTAGAAAGCTTTGATCCATCTTCGAATAAAAGAACTTACTTTCCCTGAAAGTATGCTTCACAAATTAGAAAAACTTTAAGCTGCTTTCATATCATTTGCATTCTCGTACATGCAATTCGGGGTAATTTACTAATTGCATTCGTAAAACAAGTAGAAAATTAAGAGCTTAGTGGATCACAGCAAGAATCACGAAAAAAGGCTACTGATGAGTTGGTGTAGCGGCCAACGAAACAATTGTCTAGTCTGCTATGTGATTGATACTCTATATAGGGTATTGTTGTTGTTAGTTGTTTTTCCTTCAGTTGATTTCTTCAGAAAGCAACATTGACCTTGAGCTCGATAAAAATTAACATTTAATAATTGAAAAATTATTGGAGTTGCATAAACACATAACTTAAAACTTATGAAAGAAGGTCGTAATTAATTTACAAATAAATTTATGTTAATATTCACAAATATTATGATTTCGTTAATTAATATTATGGATAAATCTTTACAATTTAGGTAAATATTCACAAATAATATGATTTCGTTCATAACATGAAAGTTTAGAAACGCTGTTCAAATGGCAAAAAGTAGGTTTTGAACACAAAACAGAAGAAAAAATGTTTTCTTTAGCCTTGTCAAACAGAAAAGTAAGTATAGCATACCGTGGACAAAGCCATGAGAGAGAAAAAAGATGACGAAGTTTCAAAAGTTTGGCAGATAAGTATCCTTAGTGAAACATGTATCGAAATATTTGGACTCTAATTAATATCCAATTCCACGCCTGAGTAATGACATAAGAAGTAAAGACAATGCAGAAAATATTATTGAAGTGAAAACTTCTTTAGGCGCGTTAAGCACCCTTTGGTAGAGAGCAAAACTATAGATTCGCGGAATCATCACGCTGTTAGCGATATCATCACGCTGTTAGCGTAACAGTAATTATTGCTGTACAGCATTCCTTTTTAGGGATTGCCTAGTATATAGCAACCCGAAAACCGTAGCAATTACCGAACCGATTACCGATTACCAGGCCAATTACCGAAGCGATTACCAACCTATTATCGAACCAATTACCGATTACCGAGGGATTACCAACCGACTACCGAACCAATTATCGATTATCGAAGCGATTACCAATTATCGATTACTTAAGCGATTACCAACCGATTACCAATTACCGAAGCTATTACCAGCCGATTACCAAACCAATTACCAATAACCGAGGCAATGACCGACCAATTACCAAACCAATTACTGATTACCGAAGCGATTACCAACCAATTACCGATCAAATACCGATTACCGAAATGATTATCAACCGATCACCGAACCAATTACCGGTTACTGAAGCGATTGCCCACCGATTACCGAAGCGATAACCAACCGATAAACGAACCGGTTACCGAAGCAATTACCAACCGATTACGAAAGCGATTACCAACCGGTTATCGAAGCGATTACCAGCCGATTACAGAAGCGATTACCAACCGGTTACCGAAGTGATAACCAACCGATTACCGACTACCAAAGCAATTACCAGCCGACTACAAATTACCGAAACGATTACCAACCGATTACCGAAGCAATTAGCAACCCATTACCGAAGCGACTACCAAGCGATTACCAATTACCAAAGAGATTACCAACCGATTGCCGAAGCTTTAACCAACGATTACCAAAGCGATTAACAACCGATTTCCGAGCCAATTACCCAACCAAAGTAATTGTGTTACAAATATATTATATACAAACTTAAAAAAATAGTGGCGGCCGTGGCGTAGTGGGTAGAGTGTGTGACTCTTAAGCCAGAGAACCCAGGTTCGAATCCTCCATCTGGCACAGAAAATTTTTTCAATCAATTAATTTTTCTGTTCGGCCGTCACCTCTCTGCAGACAATGGCAAACCTCAGAGAGTTAAAACTGCCATGAAAAGCTTCTTGAGAACATAAGCCGTTCGGAGTCGGCGTAAAACATGTAGGTCCAGTTCTCGATCATTTGTGAGCAAACATTTCACATCACACACAACACATTTGATCATAAGAAGCTCGGTCAAAGTCCTTTCAAGGGCTGAAATGGCCATTTCGTTTTTTTTTTTTTTTTTAAATAGCAGTTTATACATCCAATAATGCATAAACTATAAAAAGAGTTAAAAAAGTAGAACGCATCTGATTTGCCGACTCTAGCTACATTGAAATTCATAACAGCTATGTTATTTCATAGCGTTAACTTTTCACTTCGGTCGGCAATCCCCCACAGCCTACTTTTTTTTTATAAATTTCTGGTTCCCCATATAGCGGATTTTATGAAAATCGTGCATTTTGTACTGGAACCCATCTTACGGTACACTTTTTTTATCAAAAATATCATAAATCTTAACTAAACATGGAAAACAATTTACGCAAGTAAATTTTTAGAGAGGGCTATTTACGGGATCAGGAATTTCTTCAAAAAAAAGAAGAAAATATTTTCAACATTGTCTTCCCTTCCTATTTCATTATTTTAACGTGGAGTTGTATGTTAATTTTGCAATATATTGTAATGAATATATTTAAAAACTTTTTTAAGACAGCTTTATATACGTATAACAAATAACAAAAAAATTATTCTATTTGCTTCAAATTAAAATAACATGCATTGCACATAATATATAACTCGAATATCGATATATTTCAAAACTATTTTATTTAGAAATTAAAGCAAAAGTTTTCGAACACAATGTTATAGTAATTGATTTATTAATCAAACATACCTTTCTTAAGCTATTTTTCACGATTTATTATCTTAAAGTAGAATAAAGCTAATTTTAATTATTTTTTTTTAGTCTTGGTGCTCTATTTAATAAAACAGTTACTTTAAAATAATTATTTTTTTCGTAGGAAAGGTTTTGTTTTCTTCACCTGTTTTTATTTATGCGATACCATAAACTGCTAAACTGTCATCGGAATTGCTCAATTATTAGAAGAGAAATGTTGCGTACAGCCTGTAATATGCTGTAAAATAGATAATTTAGTTGAAATCATGTTAAACTTTAATATTGAAAACCTCTGAACAACACTTCCGCCTGTTATAAAATATTTGTTAATAAACTGCACCAATTTCGTGAAAAATTATTGTTACAATTTCGATTTTAGGTTATTTTATTTTAATAAATATTTTTCGTCAATTCTTTTTCTCAGCACCATGAATTTTTTCAATGTTCACACTTTAACGGCTAAATATAAAATGAATGTTCGTATTGGAACACAGTTTTTTAACCTCTTGAAGCTATTCGGTTTTTTTTCCATTGCACCCCATTGTAAATACATTTCGTTAAAAATATTTCCAGCCATTAACAACCCTTTCCCATTATTTCCCCTTTGCCAACTCTTTTTTATAAATGTACGGCAGTGTGATTTGCATGATTTTTTTAGTACTACTCTCAAAGGGTTGGAATGGATTTTAATACATTACCGTTAAAAAATATTGTGCAGCCTTTCCAGCACATGACAAACAGATGGCGCTGCGATTTCAAATACCAAAAAGGAAATAAAAATGATATTACAAAAGAAATTAAGCCAAATTTAAAGATTTCACAAAAATTGATATATAAAATTTTATGTTAGACATGAACAACTCAATTGCAAGCTTCATATATATGTCTTTTCTTATTTGTGTCTTCAAAATCATTTTAAAGGCACTTTAAAAACTGGCTACCGAAATAGGTAAAAATAAATTAACACAAGATGTCAATCAAAATGCAAATGCGATGCACTTTAGCATGTTGCACAAGCTGCACTCGAATAAGACAACACGAAAAGAAAAAACATTTAAGCATTCAAATAGGATGAGCAACATGTATTTAAAAAGAAATATATATATATATAATATATATATGTTGGCAACGAATTCACGCTGTGAGTCTCATTAACATGGCTCATTCGTGAGCCTGAAGCTCAAAGAGGCAAAAATTATAAATGCAAGCGCAGCGATCGACAGTTGTTAAGCGCTGCTGCTGCTGCTGCTACTGTTGTTACTGCTACTGCTGTCAACATGCGACAAATGACATTCGTCATTGGCTGTTGTAGTAGTTATTGTTGTTGGTTAATTAAATGCATTTTGCATTGCAAAAATCGTCGTCGTCGTCATCAGCAATTAATTTGTTGCTGAAGTGTAAAAAACACGACAACAAACTGACTGACAGCGGCAGAGACATGAAGACAACCAAACAGACAGACAAACAGACAAAGTGATAGACTGTGCAAAAATTTGGTCAGAATGTCAATTTGACAGACAGCTGCCACTCGTTGCTATTGCTGTTTGTTGCCGTTTTGTACAGAAATCACCTTTGCTGGCAAGGACAACCAATTTTTGCTGTTGTTGTTGCCTAACCCACTTTAGCAACATTCTCGTAAATGTTATGCACATTTACATTAATATTCAAACAAATCGCTTAAATATTGCTCAATAATTGTTTTAATTGCTTTGAAAAATTTCCATATTATTTTCGTTTGAAATTTTTCAATTGAAATATAAGCTTAAATGCGCAATGTGGCAGCACTTTTTTGTGCTACTCATTTTATTAATGGAGATAAATAAGAAATAAAAAAGAGACAAATGCAAAAATAGTATACATAAAGCTGTAGGGACCAGCAAATATTTACTTATTGGGCTCTATTGGTTACTTTATATAAATTTTTTATAATTAACGTGTGGAGAAAATGAGCATCGACATCGACACCTACCCTCATGCATTTTCACACCACACTGAAAGCTCTGCTTCATTGTTGCCACTTTCTAAAGCCCAAATTGCTCAAAAATTCCTCAAATTTGAATAAAATTCCTCAAAAAAATTATTATAACGTTATATTAATTAAATAAAAATTTAATATACGTATTAGTTTGTAAATGATACGTATTACTTTGTGTAAGTTTAGGCATAAATGCTGCAGTATTGCATATTTCTTCCATTCGTTTTTTATTTAAAATTTTTTTTTCGATTTTTTATGAATTTTTAAAGTCAAAAATTTTTTCGAAAAAATACAGTTTCAAATTTGGAACATCACCAAAAATTGAAAAAAAATTTTAAAAAAAGCTCGTGTCATACGATAACCAATTTTGTTAAGATTAAAAAAAATCATTTTTTTTCCAGATCGGACAATTTTTGCAACTCCCAGCGCGGTAACCACGAGGCCTAGTTTTTTTCTCTGCCGCCAGTTTGGAGCTCTATAAAACCATGTTGGAGTGAAAAATATATTTGTTTTCTTGTAATTTGTTCAATTCTCTACAATAATAAAAAAAAAATTTTGGAAAAATGTTTGTTTTTGACTGAGTTATGAATTTATAAAAAAGGTCTGTTTTCCCTGCCGCGAATGTCATGTCCCTCCTTAAGTAAATTGTGCAAGAAAAATAGTAATTTATATATTTTGGCTTTCTGGTAATTAATTGTTTAATATTTCATGCAGGGTCGCAATGAAAAAAATTAGAAATTGCAAGTCTTCCTTTTTGGGCCGCCATGGGCATATAAGAAAAACTTAAATACTATCACCGCCTAAAATTGTGTTTCCGACGCTAAGTAAAAGTGTTTAGTACTGTTCAAAATCACCGATAGCACTGACATTTTTTTAAATTGTCAATTAAAAATTGACGATCCAATTTATGAGATTTTTCAAATATCGTGTAAAGCAGCCTTTGAAATAGTAGGAATTTTTCTGCTCAAAGTTTCAAACAGAAAGTATCAATCCAGGCGTTAACGAGTAATATAAAAGAAATAGTACAATTGTCAAATTCCTCAAAATTTCCTCAAAATAAAACTCGTCAAAATATTACTCACAGCCCCTGTACATTCCTCACGTTTTGAGGAATTCCTCAAATAGAAATTATTCCTTACAACAATAAATATTATATACCATTTCGGATCAAAACTGTTTAAGTCCGGCTAATTTTCATAAGTGACCAAGTCCAATTTATTAAGATTGACAAGTTAAAGTGGGCTTATATTGTTTTCGACAAATTGGAATCAGAAAAGACTAAGGCTGCATATGTATCTGTTAATTTTTATAACTCGAATTTGAATTATATCGCTTCATTTGAAATGACTTTCTTTCCCAAGAGCGGTGTTGCCTACAAAAATTATTTGAGGAGTCCAACAATATTTGAAAAACTATTTATTATTATTAAAAACCATTACAAATTGTTGGTATACTACTATACAAAGATAATTTAAATTTAAAATTGAGTTTCTGGTAATATTTAAGATAAATTAAAATCATTCAATGTGTAAATTATTCATGATAAGCTAATCAATATCAAAATTTAACAAGTCCATGTTTTTTTTTATCAAAACTTAGCCACGTTCAACTAGTTTAGCTTCAAAAGTAACCAAGTTACAGTAATAAATTTCAAAACTGTCAAAGTTATATAATTTTTTGACGTAGAATTGCGTCTCACTGTTTGGCTTTTATGGGGGTCTTTTTCGCAAAATTCTTCAAGCACATGCAACATTTTTGGTCACTTTTTGGTCATAGCTACAGCCTTTAATATTTATCGTACAAAGATCGTATATATATGCCAAATATCAGTTACATGGCGGATAAAACGAATATCAAATTTTTGATTTTGTCACTTCTGTAATAAAGTCACAAAATAGAAAAATTTATGAAGAAAAATTCACATTTTCTGAGAAAAATCATGCATAAAATGCTTAAAACTATTTTCCAAAACATCTTACAACTTACTAATGTTTAAATAAAATATTACTAAATTTTAAAATTTCGAAACGAAAAGTGCTTTAAAAATTTCCATGACTTCGATTTCAATGAATTTATTAATTATATCAAAAATAAGAGCTCTTCTTCAAAATCTGAAGACAGTACTTTTAAACGCCCTTCAAACGATCACCGTGTGACATCAGCCTTTAAAAGAATGCATGTCAAACAAAATAAAAACAATTTTTTGCTTTTTTTGTTTTGCAGCTCAGCACTGCATTAATATGTATCTCTCTTATCGCCTTGTGCGTGGCTCATCTGTTTATAATGTTGTGCTGTGCTGGCTGAGCGGAAAAAGAGAAGAGTAGAGAACAACATGGAGTTTATTGAAATTCTCATTTTGTATTGAATTTATGAAGGTTTCATTATTTTAATAAAGTCTTATCACATTTTTTTCAATTCTTAACTTAAGTAACGTGCAAAAAATCAAAGCTTATAACAAATTATTAAGTTAACGTTGCACTAGATGCATGCACTATATGCGCTTCAAAGAGAGTGCGCATCTACTGGGTCCCAAGCCACCGAGGCATTGATGGAAATGAAAAGGCGGATAATATAGCAAAGGAAAGCGTCGGGCTGGGATCAGAGTCCCCACAACATGTACAAATCCCACTACAAGAGCTGTGCAGAAACCTCGAAAACAGGGCCGCATAAGCAGTGAGTCGTAGATAGAGAAATATGACAACATACAAAATCTCAAAAATCATGTGTGATATAAGATGCACTAAATGGACTCTCTTCATCCTGGCATGACCGCGCAGAGAATGCAGGGCACTTGTGGGTATCGTCACGGGTCACTGCATGGCGGTAGTTCACTCGAAGAAGTTAACCCTGGAACACCTACTATGCATCTGCTCCGCTCTACTTAGATCGAGGCTGAAACACTTAGGCTCACAACATGAGACCAAAAAATTGTCCAGAAAAATTTCAAGTCTTTCATCAACTTTTGTGAAATTTTAAAAGATTTTATCGTTTTGATAACGTCACTTTGTTGAGGAGGTAGGCGTAATACGGCTTTGCCCAGATTCAAATTAAAACAGCGTATAAAAAATCAAAGCTTATGTACAAAATATTATGTCAATAGATTTAGTCTTATGTTATTTATGAAATTTTTTCAATTTTTATTACGCCTCTTTGTATGAAAGCTAGACGTAGTTTTCATCTGATTTTCCCAATTTCACTCGAAAAAAAATATGTTCACACAAAGAGAGCAAAATCAAATCTTATATCTTTCCCTTCATGCCAAAAACTCCAATGTGCATTTTTATGTTTTTTTGGAAATCGAGTATAAAGATTCGAATGACTCAGAAAAAAAATCCACATTATCCGAAATTTCTTTTCGGAAATATATGATGCTTTCATAATAAACAGTTAAAATTTGGATTCTGTTGCTCTACAAAAACATTAAAAATTTATTTATATTCACATTGGCGTTTTTGGCATATTCAACGATATTCAAAATATCAAACGATTTTCTTTGGGATTTTGAGAGATTTTATCATTTTTATAAGAAGTTTACTTTATATGGGAGGTGTGTGTAGTATTTCTCTCCTCATTTCTTATCAGCTAAAATTAAATTATATTGAAGTTGGTGATAGAAAAGTATGGGGAGAGAAACGCTCAGTAACTTGACTGATTGGGGTAACACCTGAAATTCTTGTTTTAAATGATTAACAACAGCTTAAAACAAAAAAATTATTGAAATCCAAGTTTTCTTTATAAAAATCTTAACTTTTAGAAATTCCAACTAATATTTTCTCTTATTACTGCTATTTCCTATCGATCAATAGCAGAATCGTTAGTTTTTGAGACACAAAAAATTTGATTTTTGGCAATGCTACAACCACTGTGCAACAAGTTGATTTATCATCATGCTATTTCGTTAATTAAGCCGATGAAGATTGTCTGCTTCGCAGCATTTAAATAAACTGCGCTGCAGCCCAGGCATCGACGATACGGTTTCAGCATGATTATTACTATTGATGAATGACTGTCCATCTGACTTGTTTTTTTTTTTTTGCAGCTCATCGGACTAATAGTCTACCGTTTGCCTCCTCCATACAATTTTTTTTTTTCTTTATTCTACTCTCTTAAAACGTACTTTATTGCTGTTTAAATGCAGTAATTTTGCTGAGTGCAGCTTTTAAAGCGCTAACAACTTTTGATCTTTTGTTTTGTGGCAACGCACAATGAAGTTGGCTGCATTTGCAGTTAATTTATCAATGTGATTCGTTGCGCTACTTAATTATAAATTCGCATAAATATTGTTTTAAAAATTTAAATTGAAGTGAAATGAAATGAAAAATCAAATCATCATCATCAGCCACTGTTTAAGTTCAAGCTGATTAACGTCGCTGTAACAACGTTTGGCAAAAAAACTTTATTTTAACTCTTAACTTAAAACACTTTAACATTTTTTTAACGTTACTTTTTTTTATTATCTGAGCTACCTCATTAACTAACAATTTTTTACCAACATCGCAGCCTGATCTTGGCAATAATTGTAATTGGCCAGATGCTTAAATAATTATTTTGTCAGACAATTATGGTCATTTCCATATTAAACTGATTGATTCACCATTCAACTTGAATTGACACTAAATAAATATGGTAGCTGTTTAAAACATCAAAAAGAAAAATAATAAAAAAAAACAGTATACAAAATCCAAACAGCAAAAAAAAATATTTGAAATTATCTTGTGGAATTTTTCTAAAACTGCGCATATAATTGACTTGACGTTAGTCGTTGATCTCAACCCAGTGCCACATGATCACCGCAAATTCTTATGCAAATCATTGGCGATTGTTAAAGGCTGGCAACATGTTTAAATGCGAGCGAACAAACGGACAAACGAATGAACTAAAGAGTCAAGAGCTTTGATCATGAAACAATTTCATTGATTTGCATAGAATGCATTTTTTGTAGATTTGTATTTTTCTTTTTTCCAGAGCATCTAGTCAGCGAGTGATGTCATTGAACCAAACTTTGATATTAAAGCGTTTGAGTCATATATGGTATTTCGAGTACTTTGCAGTTTTTGTGTGAATTTGAATTAAAAATTTCATTAAATTCACGAAACATAATATTTTTTCTTGGACTCAAAAAATTTTTGACATTCCCCTCTTATACGTAGGGTGCCTTTTATATTTCGGGATTTGGCAACCCTGGTGTCGCAATCTGTCAACTGAAAGCTCTATCGCAAAGTTTGACATTTGTTGGCTTATACGTACTCAGAACGTTTTGACATACGAGCGCTATTTGTGTTGTTTATAGTAACTTAAAAGATTCATCTCGGTCTAAAAATGGAATTAAATCGTGAACATTTTCGTGCGATTATTTTTTACAACTTTCGACGTGAATTAACACAGCAACAGTGCATGGATGAACTTAATTCAATTTTTGGCGATGAAGCTCCATAAAGGACCAGTGTTTATCGATGGTATGGTGAATTCAATCGTGGTCGTAGTTCACTCCAAGACGAATTTCGTGAAGGTCGTCCGAAATCAGCTGTTGTTCCGAAAACCATTGATGCTGTGCGCGAACTGATATTGCAAGATCGTCATGTTACCTATCGTGAGATTGAGGCAACCTTAGGCATAAGTGGGACCAGCATACATTCAATATTGCATAAACATTTGACTGTCAAACAAATTTGTTCGCGTTGGATCCCACACAATTTGTCAATCGCTCAAAAAAAGGCTCGTGTCGATTGGTCGAAGGAAATGCTCAAAAAATACGATCGCGGTGCTTCGAAACACGTCTATGACATCGTGACAGGTGATGAATTGTGGATTTACGCGTATGAGCCCGAAAGTAAGCAGCAGTCGACTGTATGGGTGTTTCAAGATGAGCCAAATCCAACAAAAGTTGTTCGCGCACGAAGCACTTCCAAGCAAATGGTCGCCTGTTTTTTCGGAAAATATGGACATGTCGCAACCGTACCACTAGAACAACGCAGAACAGTCAACTCTGAGTGGTACACAACCATTTGTTTGCCAGTTGTCTTCCAAGAAATCAGGAAAACCAACCGCCGAAGACGGATCACTCTTCACCACGACAATGCGAGCTCTCACACATCGGCTCAAACAACTGCATTTTTGACCACCCAAAACATCGATTTGATGGGTCATCCGCCGTATAGTCCTGACTTTGCACCGAATGACTTCTTTTTATTCCCAACCGTGAAGAATAAACTGCGTGGACAACGATTTTCGACGCCCGAAGAAGCGGTTGCGGCATTCAGAATGCATGTTTTGGAGATACCTCAATCAGAGTGGCAAAAGTGCTTCGACAATTGGTTCAAACGCATGCAAAAGTGTATAGATCTTAATGGAGAATATTTTGAAAAACAATAAAGTTTTTGTGTGAATTTGAATTAAAAATTTCATTATATTCACGAAACATAATATTTTTTCTTGGACTCAAAAAATTTTTGGCATTCCCCTCTTATATTAATTGTGTAATAGATGCAATGGGTGCAAAAAGTACGTGCTAACTATCGAAATTCTTATAAAAATATTCATAACCAAAGATTTTGAAGTAGATGATGAAAAGAATCCCTTAAGTCCCTTAAAAACCTACTATATCAAGCTACTTGATGCTGACAAGGCATTTTCAAAAGACCCTTACCTAAGACCCTTATTAAGTTAAACATTAATGAAAAAGAGGAAGTTCTCATGAAACTCGACCAGGAAACTGAATTTTTTTCATTTTTCGATAGTTAGTGATATGTAGCATATGTTTCCAAAGCTTTTTGGCCAATAACGACTACATAAAAAGTTATCGCATAAGAAAGGAATCCGTCTTTTTCACGAAAATTATGGGTATCTCATCAAGAGTATCTCACAAAAAATGAGCAATCAATCTTTTTGAAATGCACGCCTGTATTCCCTACCTTACTGTGGTAAGGTAATAGTTGCCTCAGGCACCACCAGATGTCGCTAGAAGCGCTGTGACTTTGAAATACCGTAAAATTTATAATTCGAATAAATCCTTAACCAAATCTTAAAACACGTTTTCTGAAAGACCATGTTTTCTGAACTAGTCTCCACGATATCTCAAGAGCTTTAAAGTAGATAATATTTATTGGATCCTATACTTATATGCAAATAATATTGGCCGATTTTTCTTTATTCTTTTGAGCAAATTAAAGAACAAAAAATGTAAAAAGACTTTACTTAAAATTCAGATGTCTGTCATTTTTGTAATTTTCAACTACTTGTTGATAGTATAGGTTTAAGCTCCAAAAAATAAAATATAATTTATAAAATTTTGAGGTTTTTTTTATTTTTAACTTTATGATCGTGCTTTATGAACGTGATGTTTGACGGCGTATTGACAGTTCACATTACACTTTTATTCACCAAAACAAATATTTTCCTACAGTTTAAAAATCAATAATTAAAAAAAAAATCAAGATGTTCATTTAGTTCCTTCTTTGAAAAATAAAACTCGTCGTGTTTTAGTCATCTAGCTCCAGATGAGAAAGATGAGGATTTTTTTCAAAATTTCAGATGAAAGATTTTTTAGATGGAAGTACAACATTTCAAGAATATTGTGTTTCAAGTCAATCAAATTTCAAGTCAATTTTTTACTCGTTTTTTACTCTTTTTAACGCATGCGCAGTAGGAATGTTCGACAGCTGCTTCGCTCTTTCTGTATAATTCTAAGGTATCTTTTACCGTTGAAGGGTTCATATATATGACACCTACATAAATACTTTTGAATGTGCCTCAATAAATGCAGTAAATAACGTATAGTTCAGTATGAGTTTGGTACATATTAATCGAACGCGTGTTTTCTCGGTGATTTCACTAAAACTTTCGTTTTCAAAGTCGATGCACACTTTTACTCGAAATCCACCGATATTTTTTTCTATAAATGAAATGTTTTCTATAAATTTTACAACAGATGAGCGATCCGGTGATTTTTCAAGAACGCAGTTCTTATTGAATGTGATTTTTGATTCACCGTTCTTTTAAGTGATGACCGTGATCACGCTTTTTAGACATTAAGGATGCCGTGATTTTTGAAGTGGCTATAAATCGTGCTTGAAATATATCTCATATCTAAATTTAGGGAAGAGTGCCCACTTATTGGCACCGTTAGGCTTTGAGGCCATAACTTTCCTACTTGAGGCCTAAGAATAGTTTCGCGATGCTCTTGGTTTCCTTTGAAAGCTGAGTTCAATAGTTAACAAAAATTTCAAACGAAGCTTAAAATTTTAAAAAAATACGAGTTTGACAGACGATGTAACAAAAATTTCGAAATTCGACCCTCCAAAAAAGGTGACCAGCTAATGGCACCCATTTACACTTCGCTATTTAAAATTGTAAATGAAGCTTAATTTTATTGTGTGTCTCAATTTTTGTGTGCTGTGTATTCTTTCAGTGGTTTACACTGCTCATTTGAATTAAAATAATATTTGTGAGATTTTATTAACAAAAAAAAAACACAGGCGCGTCGTTGGACACACGAGAGAGCGAAGCTTTTTTGCAGTTACATCGATTTGATAGCTTAATAATATTTTCTTTTTAATAAATTATCTTTTTAATTCAAAAATTTAAAATAACATAAAATAAATATACAGAAAACATATTTACTGTTTTTTTTTTTATTGTTGAATGTCAAATTTCCACGCCAATTACATATACGGGCATATAATGCCAGCGACTCTCCATTTTGACTCTTCACAAAATGGTTGTGAACTTGGCTGCACTGACTCATGCATGCGTTTGTTAATTCCATATTTATTGATATCTATTTTTTTGACACTTAAAAAAGCACTTGTCAACGCACTTGTCATAGAGTGTAAATTATTATCTGGCATGTGTTAACAGAGTTATTTCACTTAAAAACATGAAGAGAAAAAAGGTGACAAGTCTGCGTCGATTCCACTTTGTTTCATGAAAATCGGTTCAGTTGAACTGGAGATATCATGGCCGCCAGTTCGAAAAACGTGGGTTCGAGATAAACGCGTTTAAAGTTTGAAGTAATTTTTTTATAGCTCATTTTGACGAAGACCTTGCTTCACAAAAAAGGCTGTATCTTCTAAAGTATTTCGAATTCTAAAAATCCTTTCAGGGGCATATTCACAACTACCCAAGCTATAAATAAATGCAAAAAAAAAAGTCAAAAAAAAAAACGTTGCTCAATGAGAAGACCGCCTTAAAGTATTAAATTTTCTTGCTGTAATAAGCACTAGCAACAAAGAAACCATCAAATTTCCAAGAAAAAATCTGTCGAAAATTTTTCAGATTTCACTCCAAGCAAATCACAGAACGAGGAGTAAAAAGCTTCGCTTCAAAAATAGAAATAAGAAAAGAAATAAGAGAAAAGTTAAGTGAAAATTATGTTTCGCTGTCTTCAAATTCTTTCTCATATTTAGAATCACAAAAATGACAGTTAAATATAAAAAAACAATTTAAAATCATTTCAAACACCATTCGCAATGATAACAATGACAATCGCATGCTTGCGCGATATTCTGTCAAAGGTGCCAGTAGGTGGGCAGTAATTTTTTTGTAATCGCCACGAACATCAGAACAGATAGGTGCCAGTAGTTGGGCAGTGCCAGTAGGAGGGTACTCTCCCTTATCCCGACATTTAGTTAAAAAAATTAATGACAAATTACAAAAAAATTATAAATTGCTTGAAATTTTATTTAATAGTTCAATTGTCGAATAACCTTTCTTCTTCTTTTTACTCTCATTCGGGGAAACCCAACATTTTCTGTTTATATAAATAAGCAAAATAAGATGTGTAAAATTATGTACAAAAAAAGACAATAAGATACTGACGTTTCTCATTGAGTGTCATCTTAGAAGGTACAAAAGGAAGACGAAAATATAAGACAGAGACAACACCAAATGCGAACGATTGATAATTTTGCTTGCAGAAAGAGGCGAATAGCTAGAAACGAAACGCAGCTATATGTACGGAAGGAACAAAAAAATATCGTGAAATCACTTATCACTGTTTCTTACAAAATTTGGTCACCACAGTTACCAGTGACTTTTCGAACAGTGATTAAACAAATGAATTGTATTCTTCAAAGAGATTGAAAGCAGTACTTGAATTTTCATTACTTCATATCAAATTTTTTATTTATTTTGTTTTTAACTGTAAAACGTTAATGAAAAATTTGAAAAAATCTTAATAAAATAAATAAATTTGAAAAAAATGAAAAAGTAAAAATTATTAAAAATTAAAAATAAAAAAAGATTCAAAATGAAATATACAAAAAAAAATCAAAAATTAAAAATATAAGAAAAAAAATTTCAAATTTTGTTTTATCCCCACATCACCATCGCCACTACGTCCTCGTCGTTGACATTGGGTAATGTTGGAAGTAAGAAATTTTGATTTTCCTAGGTATTTCCCGTTATTTCCGGCATGTTTAGAAATTTCCATTATTTTTCAATTCTGGGAGCTACACTAGTATCACCCTGTTAGTTATAAAACTCAATTTTTGCGATATGTATCTAGTGGAAAGTCAAATTAAGCCCGTCACTAGTCGCAGTATTCTTTGAGCTCTGAATTATTTGATAAATATAAGATAAATAAAGTGTGATCGGTGAATATGAGCCTAGAAAAACAAAATTTTCGATATCTCAAAAAAGCCAGGGTCCGAATCACCGCTTCCGAACATAAAACTCGTCACGCAAAATTGTGTTAATTGAACCAATTCAATGACGAGTTGAAGACGATTCCATGACGAGTTGTATGTTCACGGAAGCGGCAATTCGTCTCCAGGATTTCCATTCTTTGTGGTTTTAAACTACAAATGTTCTGGAAATATCCTCTACAACCCGATTTCGGACCTACTTTCATCTCATTTTTCATAACTTTAAAACAACTTTAGACTCGCTCTTCTCGAAACACAGTTTTTATTTTTCTCTCACGCTTTCTTTGCACCCAATTCATCAATTTGTATAGTAAGAAATGCATATTCCTTCTCTCATACCATACCTATTGAGGACTTTTGAATCTATCCTCATAGTAATGCAAAGTAGAACTATTCTTATGATCGCTCAAAGTGAAGAATGAAAAAATAGGTTACTTTGGGGCCACTTTTGATAAGAAACCCGGACCAAATAGCCTGACATAGAACTCGTTTCTGACAATTTTTTTTTAGACTTTTAACGTGTCAATCCGCTTAATCAATGGTAATTTTAATGTAAATTGTTATTCTTTTAAAATATTTTTACTTATCACAACATAGCTCAAGTTTTTTGCTTGTTTTACTCAGCTAATTTAAACAGAGATATCAGCTCATAAGCGCTCTATAATTATTCTGCTCATGTTCATCAAACACAAACACATGTTTGATATAATTATGAATCAGTCGTCTGAGTGCCAAGTTATTTTCCAAAGTTATATCAAATGTAAATCTGGCTTGTTTTTCCTCCAACTAGTCAGATACAGCAAAAGATATGCGCACATATTTCTATGTTGTTCTGTCTTTGTATTTGTCATGTCTGTCATAGTCGTTGGATTGGCGCTCATTATGTGTTTAAAAAATATTTAACATAATTCCGTAATCTGAATGCAGCCATCTTCGCATAAAACAGGATGCTGTAGTGCGTTTGTTGTGCACAAGCAAAAAAAGCAGGAGCAGGATTGTTTTTTCTGTTCTGACTACTATTGCTGGAGCTGATGTTGGAACAACTGTTGGATCTCTGTGCTTCTGTTGGATGTCAACAATGTAAATTTCTGTGCATGTGTTTGACTGAAGAAAAGCCAGTAAAAAATGTTGCATTGCAAAACAGGATGACGCCAAATGCCAAAGAAACTGCTTCTTGTGCATGCTTCTTGGTTGGCTGTTGGTTGTTGCTGTGCGAAACTTTTCTTAGCTTGATGACAGTTGAAGCTTGCGCTGTCGTCTTCTGTTTAATTTATGACCATTTTTATATTAACATTACTCACTTGATCGTGTTCTTGGAAATCGGCTGTGGTTTTAATTTTTCCCATTTTTCCCCTCCCCACTGCTGATGTGCGTTTGTATTTAATTTCTTGTATTTAATTTGTAAATTATTTTAATGCTTTCATAATTTATAACAGCTACAGCAGCAGCTAGTTGACTGATCGTGATAATGACCAGTTTTTGTCTAGTTTTGCCATTTTACATTTTCCGAGCAGGAATGTGGATGATCCTCATAAACTAATCTAATGTTTGTTCTTGTAGTTGGCTGGAAAAAGATAGCATTTATTATATTTTTTTTATTTATTTCTTTTTTTTTTTCTTTTTGTGCTGTTGGTATTGATCTCGAGAGCAATCGTTAGCATTTAAGTATTAATTTTGCTGAAATTCCTCAGGATGAAGAAAAAACTGATCGGCATGCAATATAACTAGATATTTATGAAAGAACATTATAAGAGTCAAAGGAATGTCAGCGAGATATGGAACAGAAATTTATGCTTAGTCAAGCGTAGCGCTCTTTTCTATATAAATTAAAAATGCTTAAAAACTAGTAAGGAATGGAGCTTCGGCAGGGTACCGAAACTAAAATACCCTAGCGGCCGTATTGAGGTATATTCGAAGTCTATAGACGTCTATAAAATGTTTATGTATTATCTCTAAAAATATTTGTGTCATACACTTAATTTTATTTTGCCCTAAGCTGTCACTGCTCATTATGCTAAAGAATATATGTGCAAAATTTGATTGGTATGTGGAAATTCATTCCAACGGTGTTTGACAATTTCGTTTAAAATTAAAGTGCCACACTTCCGTTCAATTCCACCCAATTTTCTAGACTACTGACTGTTCATTATTCCAAAGAATATGGAAGAAGTCGGACAAACCATATATGTAGAAGGAGTTCGATTTAAATTAAAGTGGGACGCCCCTGTTTAATTCCGCCTAATATTATATAGACTAATCAATGCTCATTATTCCAGAGAATATATATGCCAAATTTGGTTGAGATCAGAAAAACGGTCTAGAAGGAGTTTAATTAGAATTTAAATTGACACGCTCCTTGTCCAATCCAACCCACTTTTGTAGGCTTAAGACTTCTCGTTATAGTAAAGAATATATGCGTGAAATTTGGTTAAAATCGGAGAAATGGTGTAGATGGAAATAGATAAAAAATTAAGTGCTACACCACCTGTCTAGTACCGCCCACTTTTATAAACAACAAACTGTTCCTTATGACAAATAATATGTGTATAAATTTGGTTTAAGTCAGACAAACGGTGTAGAGGTAGTTCGATTAGAGTTAAATTGACACACCCCTTGTCCAATCCCTCCCACTTTTGTAGGCTTAAAACTTCTCATTATACCACAGAATATATGTTAGAAATTTGGTTGAAATCAGACAAACGGTGCAGATGAAGCTAGTTTAAAAATAAAGTGCCACGCCCCCTGTCTAGTACCCCCATTTTTATAAACTTAAGACTGTTAAAATTACCAAGGAAAATATGTGCAAAATTTGGTTGATGTCAGAAGCAAGGTGTTAAAGTAATTCGATTAAAAGTAAAATTCCACGCCCACTTACTAAGTCTAACGACTTCACATTACACCATATGTGTATATAGAATATATTTGTAAAATTTGGTATTGGTTGGGTAAACGATGTGGGTGGAATTTGGAAAACGAAAGGTTTTCTATTTTGATGACGTCACTTTGTATGGGAGGTAGGCGTGGTTTTCAGCCGATTTTGCCAAATATCATAGAGATGGTTTATATTGTATATCAAAGCTGATGTGCAAAATTTCAAGACATTTCTATATTTTTTGTGCATTTTCAAGATATTTTACGTTTTAAAAAAAGCCAATTTGTATGGGAGGTAGGCGTGGTTATGATCCGATTTTGCCAAATATCATAGAGATGGTTTATATTATATATCAAAGCCATGTGCAAAATTCCAAGAAATTTCTGTAATATGAGCAGATTTTTAAGAGATTTAACGGTAAATATAAAGTCACTTTGTATGGGAGGTAGGCGTGGTTTTCATCCGATTTGGCTCATTCTCGAACTTGATCTCATCGTGATAGCTTTGAAACTACGGCTGTAATCGTGTCCACAGACGGACAGACGTACAGACAAACGGACACATGGAAATCGACTCTGAAGGTGATGCTGATCAAAAATATATATTTTTTCGATACCTGCCACGCCTCCTTCTTGGCGTTACAAACGGAATGACAAAGTTAATATACCCCTTACGCAGTACGCGTTGGGGTTAAAAAATATCTATATCATATAATTAACTGCATAGCGCTACTTAAAAGTTCTGTATTTATTACAAAACTCCAGACGTTTTTGGAATTCATATTAAACTCATAACTATTGAAAAACTATTGAAAATACTTTAGCAAAGAGCATTGCTTGAAAAACATTTTGGTCTGGTAATACCAGAAATCTTTTTTATTTTTTAACGAAACACTGTCTGCGTTAAATTTTCGTACTAAAAATATCAATACTAAAAAAATATCGAAAGGGTTAAAAAAATGACAAACTGGAATATAAGGGTGATATTGAAGGGGTTAAATACTAAAAAATAATATTATAGAAAAAGTGGTTGCTCTTGTATTGCACGAGGGGTGAAAAAAAACGATAATTTCCATTGAAGCATAGGAGAGCTAGTCGCGATACACTTCATTTTACTTCTGATGAAATGTTTTTGTGCTGTTGCAAGAATTTGAATATCTACGTCACGATAAATGTTTGCATATAAAAAAACAATAACCTGCGCATGTTGAAATTTTAAAATGGGTACATTTCTCCGTGCGCTGGAAAATCCCGAATGTGTTGCAGACACATTTGCATAGCTATAAGAGTAGCGAACATTCGGTCTTAAGCGCTCATATATATTTGGAATACGGACGTGAACGGTACGGTTACAAATACATTTTGTTAATTTTTATCGCTGATTTCTGTCTATAAATTACTATTAAAAATATTCGTTATAATTCGTAAAAATACATCTTGATATATTTTCGAAAACATATCTTATCGTCATCACGTTTTTGAAGAGAAGCTACTATAAAAGGAAAAAACTTTAAAAAAAAAATTAAACAAAAACGCTCCGCTTTTCAAAAAAAAAAACAAAAGTTTGAAAAAGGATAACTACAAGTCAGGATAAAAACCAAATAGAGGATTATATCAAAAAGGATTACTTCAACTTCACTTTATTGGGTTTTTTTTTTTTATTAATTTATTCTTATAAAAAATTTTCTTGCTGCATTACTAACTTAGCTTTATAAAAGAAGCTCACTGTATAACAATTAAAACTAAACTATTTTTGTATAAAAAAAAAAAAAAAAAAAATTTCAAAACTTTCCGTGAATTCAAAATTTTTCTAACTCGTTACAGATACAATCATACATATTTGTTCCAAGACCTGCATATAATTCGTTTTTAGCAAAATCTTTTCAATACTCAGTTTATTGTCAATCGTTATATAGAGATAATAAGGTTCAATGTTCAAAGGTTCAAATATAATTTTAATATCTGTTATAATTTTACTTGGATACCTGATAAAATTTTTTTTACAATTCTAATAAGTTCGTAAATAGTAGCGATATTTAATGCTCTAATGTTGAAAAAAAAAAACACATTTAATTTAAATCTCTTCATCTTTAGCTCATAAATAAAGAGCTCATTAATAACAATATAAAACAAAAACCAAATTCGACCATTTCAGCCCTCGACAGGACTTTAACTTAGCTTCTATTGATCAATTTGTGTTGTGCGTATTATTTAATGTTTGCATGCCTCAATGACTGAGAACTGGACCTAGAAGTTTTATGCCACTACTTATTTAAGGCCGGCAATACATACAGAGGAGAGTAAAAAAGAGTGTTATTGAGGTGATAGTTTTTATTAGAAGAAATTTGTTTAGAGTTTTAAAATTTTTAAATTTGGTAAAATATACATTTATGTTTAAAAAAAAATGTTTTTTTCATTCAAAAACAAAGATGGCGCTGGCTGCAACGATTGCGGTAAAATACCTCTTCTCGCCCCAATTTGGGTCGAACTTTTGGGTAGGGGCAAATATTGAAAAGTCCCACTTTGACCCATTTAGAGTGCTCCAATCGAGTCCAAATGTATGACCGACCCCCACTAGCTTTGGAGGCTTGACCCACCCATGCCAGTGGCACACCCCCTGGAACCCCCCTGTGGGGTTCCCCATACAAACATTTCAAAAAATCACCAGTTTTGGCCTTTTACATGAAAAAATCAGCGAAATGGCTATGTTTTTTCTTTATTTTTATTTATTTATTTATAATAATATATATTATTTATTTATAATAATATCTATTTTTTTGTCTTTTGAAATTTATTTAGTCAGAACATATGTAAATGAAAAAATTCATTTAAGTTAGTTATAGAAAAGAAACTAAAAAAATTATTGTTTGAAGTCTTTTTTACTTTCAAGTCTGGGCAAAAAAACAGCCTCTACATTTTCCGGTATAACCCGTTTGGAAACGCTAGCTAGCAATTGAACATGTCGTTCCGTTCCCTGTATGTGTGATGCAATTTTTGGATCATTAAACGGTAGATCATCTAGATTTAAATATTCTTTCAATGTATTGTACGGAATGTTTCGCGTGAATGGTGGTTCAAATACGTTATTTATGTCATTCATATTGATCATTTCCGTGTAACTTGTGCAATTAAACTTTATATCTGGTAGCTCTAAGTTGCGTTGGGTCGTCAACATCTGTTCGATAGCGTAGAATTATGTTGATAGCACAGTCGCGCTTTTCTTTGCTATCATCAAACAACATTGATAACAAAATATTTTCCGAATGCGCATAATACGAATTATCTGTAATTACTTGATTGACAATTTTGCGTAAACGAGGTTCTGGAAATCGTGACCAACTAATGAAGTTGAAAAATAATGCACTGCCGTACACGACAGAGCTGTAATACTTGATATTGAAGTACATTGGCACATAGCATTTAATTATAAATTCAACCAGAATTCTTAAATTTGCATCTGGATTTTCCGTTGTCACATATAATCGTAATAATCTAGCGGCCTTGGTGAGCCACCGAGAATGTACAATTTTCCCTGGTTTGATGTTAGCCAGATCCACAGAAACCACGCCGCTAGAAATTGCATGGGCCATGTCGTATAAGTACTTCGAATCGGTGGAAAATTCAATATTTTTCTGGAGCGGGGGCATATTTTGCAACTCAATTTTCTGGAAGCCGTCCACCACCTGAAAATATATAATAATAAAATAATGAAAAATGGTTGACAATTATAATAAATGAGTGATAGCAATAACTTACCGGAAGAGTTTCACAAGTTTCGATTTGACGGCTCAGTTTTCCGGTTGCCGATCTTGGTCCAGTGCTGGTTGATTTATCCAAAGCTTCAAACAAATGCCGAAACGGAAGTTCGTTGAAGTGTAGAAGGCAAACGAACCAATGCAATGGTCTTTTTAACAGCAATTCGAATCGTCGTATAATTCCACCGTGTCGGCCAGTGTTTGTTGGCTCACCGTCTGTGCATATTCCAATTAATGCATCCAGTGATATATTTTTATCGTTGAAAAAATCATTTAATTTGGTTGTTTTGTATTCAGCGGTTTCATGTTCCAGTCTTACGTAACCAATCAATTCAGAATTGGGTTCTCTCAAAATAACAAGTTGAGGTTCTTTTACCATCCTAGTATGATACTTCTCATCAACTTTAGCTGTCGTTAAAGTATCATCTTTTCTGCCATCGAATGAAAACGCTAACAAATTGGTATGATCTAACCGTTTGCGAACCACTTCTTGTCTGCATTTCTCTTTTTCTCTGCGAACTTTCGATTTATCCAAGATGAAAGGCTTGCCATGCTTATCTTTCATTTTAAAATCTTGGAAAAGAGCGGTTCCGAATGCCGATGCTACTCTATCGGGCACACCAAAAAATCTGTCACATACCAAGGCAAAGTTAAAACAATCGTATCTCTCTGTGTATTGTGAACTTGTGTATGTTGAATCATCGGGATCTTGGTATGTTGGCATTGATGACATAGACGTTGCTCCTTGCTCTTCAGTTTCCATCACAACTGCATCCATTGTTAGTCTTCTCTGATTATGATGAACTCTTTGAGGCGTTCGGGAACCCAGCCGCATGCACATGGAGCTGCCTTCAAATCGCATTTACATGTTCCAATGTAAAAAATTGTTTCCAGAGATTTTACATACTCTGTATATTGTTGCGTTTTGTTTCTTCTCTTGATTTGCTCTTGATACTTGTCAAGCAATTTATTCAATTTATTAAATACACTTTTTTTCAGCATTATTTCCATACCAAGTTTTTCCCAAATTCCATTCAACTTATCTTGTACTTGAATAGTGAATGATTTATGGGAAAATTTTTTTTTGTTCTGTTTTAGCACGTTCGCTTAAGTAAAAATACTATCTCAAGATATCCAGATGGGTTGGTAAATTAAGATCAGTCAAATCAGTAGACACACCAAAAACAGTAACATCGTGCTTGGGTATTTGACTCATTGGGTTTTCGATAGTTGTTGATGTTGTTGTTGCTTCATCTTGCGGTGTAGAGGAGGGTGGATTCATTGTAAACTTTTTGATTTGGAATGGTCAACTTCACTTATTATTTTTTTTTTTAAATATTTTATTATCTGAAATTAGCACTTCACACTTTGAGTTCTTCACAACGGCTTAATGCATTCACAAAAACTGTTGCGTTATATATGTATGGTCTACAAGACGAGGTAATAAGAATGAAATGGTAATTTCAATTCTACCTGCTGTGTCTTGTGGTGGCTTAAAAACGCACACAAGCAATTTTAGGATCTGCAATTGTGTCACAGTGATACCATAATTTTTTAAAAGGGTTGCGGTGCATTCCAGTGATACCTTAATTGTTAAAATGGTTGCATAAAACGCGCATTTCTTAAGAAGGTGCCATAAAATACCCACAAAAAGGGTTGTAAAAACAACCTTCATTTCTTAAGTAGGTGCTATAAAAAAACTACACAAGTAAGTTTACGAGATGCAGCTGTGTCTTGTGGTGCCTTAAAACACGCACACAAGCAATTTTCCGATTTGCAATTGTGTCCCAGTGATACCTTCATTTTTTAAAAAATAATTTTCTAAAGAGAAAAAAAACTCCAAAAAGAAAAAAACATAGGCATTTCGCTGATTTTTTCATGTAAAGTGCCAAAACTGGTGATTTTTTGAAATGTTTGTATGGGGAACCCCAGGGGGGTTCCAGGGGATGTGCCACTATCATGGGTGGGTCGGGCCTCCAAAGTTAGTGGGGGTCGGTCATACATTTGGACTCGATTGGAGTACTCTAAATGGGTCAAAGTGGGATTTTTCAAAATTTGCCCCTACCCAAAATTTCGACCCTAATTGGGGGACATCAGAATTCGTTTTAGAGGCATGGTTCCTTCGGCAAAGTGTCTTATATTGATCCCTAGAATACGATTTTCACGGAACAATGGGCGATTTTTTTGCCTCCCCACAAATCGACCCGGCCTAGTGTACGTACTTGGAATAGTTTACTGGAATACTTTCATTCAGATTGGTTAAAATATTATTAAAAAATATCTTTCCAGATAATCATAGATACTTAAAACTTTAATTGCTAATATCTTCGAAACGCATTTCTGTGAGTTACCAAGTTTTTACTGTAATCCGAAGTTCTAAGCATAAATACAAATAAAATGTGTAAATGTGTAATCTTAATCTTATATGAAAGTAGTGCATATATATTATATTTTCTACTTTAAAACTTGACTGTAATCTCAATCTCTGTGGTTCAACTACTGTGCGCTACAGTTGGCAGAAGATCTGCTTATGATAAAAATAATTGCATTAAAAAAGAATAAGCCTAAAATAAAGCTTGAAATTGAGCTGCCACTAAGTCATGAATAATTATGGCAAATTTCTTATAGCACGGCTAATTAACAGCCTGCTGTTTATTTGCTTAGTGCGCCAAGATTTTTTTGCACATACATTTTTTATTTTGTTTGCTAATTTCGCTAATAATAACATTTATTAAGCCAAGTTAATAACCGCATTACCAGCACTATATATCATTCATTTATTATTATTTTTTTTTTTTGTTTACTAATTTTCTTATATTAATATAGCTGAAAATTTTCATTTTAATTGGATGCTTCATGAGCTAGCATGCCGCGCCGCCACGCCTACCAACTATTTTGCGCCCACAAACAGTGGTGGTAGCAGCACGATTATCATTGCTGGCGCATTCGTCATTTGCGTGTCATTCGTTATGTGTGTTTGTAAACTTTTTTTTCATATATATATTTTTATTTTTTTTTTTATATGCAAGCAGTTTGTGTGTGCAGCGATTGCAACAAATTTAATGGTGCTGCTGCTGCTTTTATAATAGCAACAAAATTATTATTATTATTATTCTTAGTTTTTTCATCCATTTTTGGAAAACTGAAAATGTGATTGTGTTACGCTGCTTAAAACAGAAACAAACAAAAAAATAAGTATAAGTAACTTAAATGCGCTGTGCGGTAATTAATCTTAATTTCTTTTATTGTTTTTGCATGTTTTTCTAGTTGTTGTTATTGTTGTTGTTGCTGCTGCTGTTTTTCTTATGAAATATGAAATATGTACGCAAAATGCAGCCAAGCAAATTGAGTGCACACTGCTACTGTCTGTTCTGGTTCTGCTTGTTTTTGTTTTTATTTTGCAGCCCAAGCACTGAAATGCATGGCACTGCGGCACAGCAAGTTCGTTGCTTAAGTCTTTTGTTTTGCTTATTTATTGCTGATTTATTTGGCAAATGTTGCGCCTATTTTGAACTAATTAAGCTTCATTTATGTATTTAATGCATTTTGTTGAAAAAAATATTTTAGTTTTTTTGGCTAATTTAATGAATTTTCACATACTTTCTATATAATTAATTTTCTCACACTTCATGATCTTTAAACATTTTTTTTAGCATGTATTTTCATAATTTAACTAATTGCATTATGTTGTAGAAGTTTTTATTTTTTTTTTCTAATTTTTGTTTAAATTAGCAATAATATTTAATGAAAATTAATTGTTAATGTTTATTTAATAGCAGCGTTTTTTTTTTTAATAATTTAATTCAGCACGTTGGAGAATTTTTGTTAAATGTTTATTTATAAGAAGAAATTAGTAATTTAGAATAACAGAGAAATGGCAAAAATGTAAGCACTTTGCAAGTTTTCTAATTTTTTTTTTTTAAACTATTTTTGAATGAATGGATAAATGGTATACGTTCTTTTATTTCTTAAATTATTTTTAAATGAATGAATTGGTTGCGAAGGCTTTAAAAAAGCTAAGCTGCAATTTTTTTATCCTCTGTTAGAGATGCACTCAACTGCTTTAATCAACACATTAAAAACTTATTTGTTTTTAAGCAACGTGTTTGATTTTATTAAAAAATAACATATTATTAAAAATAATAATATGCTACGCTCATAATTTAGTTTAATTTCCAAGTAATGGCTGGCATCGGTATACACAGCAGCACACACACACACACACACACATGTATATCCACAGCCAGTAATGCCAGATTTTTTTTTTTTTTTAACTAAATTTAAGAAATAAAACTGTATATTCAACAATTAACTCTAACTTTGTATATAAAGGTTTTCTAGTTTTATGAGTATTTATGAGTAAACATAACAAAAACATTTTATTTAAAAGTTATTAAATAATCTTTTAATAAAAAGAAAAAATTATATTTAATGCCGAGTATTTATACCACATTAGTTCTAATAAAATTTTCGTAAATTGCTTTGACAATTTTGTTTTTTAAAAATTTCATTCGATACTTTAAATTTAATGCAACCTGAATCATTTTTTTTTTTTTAAGTAGTTCTTTTGATTTAATTTTTTTAATTACTGTATTCTCTTAAAGCTAAAATTTTTAAAAAACTGTAATTCGCTCTAAGAGGTAATTTTTCAAACTGCGGGCTTGTCTAAAAAACTGTATTTTACAGTTTTAACTGTAAGTATGGCAGCACTGTCCACACCACACACTTAATATATCATCTAATACTGCTTGCTACAGCTCCAGCTGCAACTTAATGAAAATCGTCTCATGTCCGCTTATCAACATCTTCAAGCTGTTCTCCGCTTAATTATTTAATGAGATCGCGCGCAAGCGCATGCGACGTACGAACGAACAACTTCATTTTCTAATAAAAGCTATGTATGTATATTATTATTATTATTATTATAAATAAATATGTTGGAAAATAATTTTCCAATGCATTCAAAGAGTTGTTCTTATGTCTGTCTGGCAGTCTTTCTGTGGGTCTGTCTGTATGTCTAGTTGCTATCATTCTGACTCCCATTTTGTCTGTCTATCTCTAAAACTGACTGGCTGCAGCAGCTCTTATTATTCGGTGTCTGACTAAATATAATAAATAAGCTTAAGCTATGCAGCGTAAAGTATGAAAAGTGTAAAACTTCAGCAGCAGACCACGAAGTCAACACAACAACAACAAAAACAGCAAAAATATATGCAAACTTTTAATTTTCAAAAAATTCTCATTTTAATGCCCATCATGCAAATCTACTTAAGTGTGAAATTTCACATTAAAAAATATTCATAAAATCAACATTTCTGAATTTCATTCTTACATGAATATTCATAAAATCAGCGGCTTATGTATATGAAACATTTGATTGCAACAATGTTGTCAGAACAGACAGCAACTTGCATATTAATTATCTATGAGGGTAGGCGTTATTCGAAGAAAAAAAACTATTTAGCACTTTTATGCTGATGAAAGCTTAGCATTTCTGGAGCGCACGCATTTTCTTTTCAAGCATTCGTGCTTTAATTGCTACGATATAAACGCATATTTGCAGAATTTCTTGCACGAATTGCATTGCGAGAAATGACTGTTGTTATCGTTAGGTTTGCACACAATAAAATTCTATGTTAACACTTGTGATCTGCGTTGCCACCTTCTTGAAGAATTTCAACATTTGTTGCGTGTACGCAATTTAATGCATGCTGCACTTAGATTTAATCGAAAGACTTAAATTAATACTCTGAAAACGGCTTTTATCGTGTGTAAAACTAAACTAACAGTCATCAATCAAAATGAAAATATAAAATTTTCCAATATAATAGCATAAAGGAATGCATTTTTAATGAATTAATAAAAAGAGATTCAGAAAAAAAAACGCACGTGCATCGTTGGACACACGAGAGAAGCAAAGCTTTTTTGCAGTTTCATAGATTTGATAACTTAATGCTTTCATTTTTGTAATAAAATAACTTTCAAATTTAAAAATTTCAAATAGCATAAAGTAAATTAAAAACACGCGTTAATATTCCCCGCAACAAATTTTATTACATTTCATAATTATTTTATTTATATTATTACATGTTACATTCAATGTTATTTCAACGCACTTGTGAGCAATTGTTAATTTTTCCTTCGCGCTATGCAAAAACAAAAAAAAAAATGGTATACAGACCAACAACAACACAAACACATTCACATCAACAAAAAGAAAACAAAAAAAAAATATTTTTGGCCCGCCGTGGAAATCGAACTTGTATCTAATCGATTCATAGTTCTACACTATACGTACTGATCCAAACAGCTTTGTTACGTTGAGTCATTGGTTCTGTATTAACTATAACTGAAGCTATGTTGCAGCAGATCATAATTATCTATTAATACATACAGGATAATGACCAGTGTTGTCGCTTAAAAGTTTAGTGGTAGATTGAGTCTAAGAGTAGATTTTCTTTTTCTTCTTACGAAAAAATTCGACTCAAGTCCTACAGCAAACACATAGAAACCAAAATCTTAAGAATTAGTTTTATTGCAAATAATTTTTATATAATGTTCTTAAAATATTACTTCATCCACTCTTTATACACCAAAAGGTATAATATAATAATTGCCATAATAGAAATTTTATATAAAAATCCTTAAATTAAGTCTGAAATAAAAAAAAAAAAATGGTAGATAGTGTCGTTTTTGATATTTCACTCAAGTAACTCACAGAACGAGCATGAAAAGCTTAGCTTCGGAAAAAATTTGTAGAATAATTACACAAAATCATGACTGTAGAAACCTGTAGGAGTGCAATTCAGGTGGTCGAATCGTCGCATGTTGCATGGTCAGAGTTCCGAGATCTTATGACATAAGAAAATTACTTAGTAGGCATTTTAAGATTGAAATACATTTTTTTGGGTTATTTTAAGCACTTAACGCACTGCTTTTTGGTGTACAAAATACACTCCTTACTTACTTACTTACACTCTAAAAATTGCTTGCTGAAATTAACTACAATACTTGTAGGCAACAGGTTTGATACTATAACTGTAGTAAATACACACATCAAAAAAAATTCAACATGAGTTTTATTTTATATTGCAGTAAAATTCAACATAAACTTTACTCTAGATATTAAAGTGAAATAAAACGTAACTTGTAGAATTTCACTTCAAAAAGTGTAGTAATATATAAAAACTACTATTTAAATAATAGTAAAATTCCACAATTGCTAAGTAATAATATAACATCATAAGTAGTAAAATTCAACAAATGTTGTTTGATTTTTTGAAAAGTCTTTCCGCATATATTTTACTGATTCATATTATTTAGTTGACCAGAAATACTTATTATTTTATTATTTAATTAGTTTTTTTAATTAATTTAAATAAAAGCAAACTGTACAAATAACACCTCACACGATTATAAGCAGAATCGAATGACAATATACATGTAAACACACATGTGTACACACCTATTTGTTGAATTTTATTACAGCTGATGTCGTAGAATAAAGTTTAACTATTGATTTTGTAGCAAAATTCAGCATCTGGTGTTTAATTTTACTGACATTTATGCTTAAACTTAAGCATTCGAAGATTACTTCAAAAATTGTAGTAAAATTACACTTCAGTCGAATATTCAATAAATTATTACTATTATAAATATACTAAAATTAAAAATATTTTTTAGAGTGTAGGTGGCCATAATGGTTGTTCGGGTTTCAGCCGACCTTATCAACTCTCGCCAGGATACATCAAGTGCGGTTAAGATTTCCTGGGACTGGTCCATCCACCGAAGGCATGGTCTCCCTCGTCGTCGTCGACCAACGACCTTCGCCTCGAGCACCTCTTTCCCTGGAGCTTCATAGTCCATACGATGGACATCACCCAGCCAGTGTAGTTGCTGCATAGCTATACGCCGAACTACGTCAATGTCTTCGAAGAGCTCATACAGCTCGTGGCTCACTCGAACAGAACCGAAGGTTTTGCGAAGAACTTTTCTCTTGAACACCCCCAGAGCAGCTGCGTCGGTTTGTAAAACTACCCATGCCTCAGCGCCATTAAGAAGCACAGGTTCTTCAGTGTTAGTGTTAGTTTTGTCGATCGAGTGAAGGCTCTGGAACTTAGTTGCTTACTGAGCCCGTAGTAGCACCTATTAGCATTTAATGTTTTTCGCTTTATCTCCAGGCTGACATCATTGTTGTTATTAATGGTATTGCCAAGGCATATGAGCTCCTTGACTACTTTAAAGTTATAGCTGTCGGATGAAACATGGGAGTCTAGACGCTGCGCTCCCTTGTTTGTAGACAGCATATACTTTGTTTTACCCTCGTTTATCGTCAAACCAACTTTGGCTAATTCTTTTTCGATAACACTGAAAGCAGCGGTAGCAGCTCTCTTGGTTCCGCTGATAAAATCAATATCATCAGCGTACGCAAGTAGCTGGACACCTTTGTAGGAAATGGTGCAATTACGATGCGATGGTCTTTCGTAGAATCCTCTCCATGATGGTGTTGAAGATAGTATATCGTTCTAAGGTGGATTTTCCCTAGTCGAAAGCCACACTGATGAGGTCCAATCAGTGTTTTTTTTTAATCGGCTTTAACCTTTCACACAGTACGCTTGAGAGAACCTTATACGCGATGGAAATAAGACTGATACCTCGATAGTTGACTCAGATTGTTGGGTCTCTTTCTTAAATATAGGTCAAAGTACGCTGAGAGTTCGATAGTCGGGCACGCTTTCCGCTAGCTATATTTTGCTGAGGAGCTGCATTCATGCGTTCAGCTGGTAGACCCGCTGAAACACTGATGCTCCAGGCTTGAAACGTTGGGTTAGACGCTTAACCTGTTGATAGAATTTTCGTGCATCCTTCTTGCCCTGGTATACCTCTAGTTCCTCACGCTCACACTTTTCCTTCTCTCTTTTCTTACGTCTGAAAAGGCTCCTCGCTTCCTTCCTATTTTCGCGGTAATTTTCAGCACGGCTTGCGTTGCAGCAGGCTGCAGTGTTTTTCTGTAAACGGCCTTTCTTACTGCTGTCGCGATGCAATACTCCTCGTGATTATACCAATATTGGTTTTAAGGTTGCAGGCTCCAATGAATTCTTCAGCGCCAGCTCGCATGAAGCGGAAGATATACGCCCAAAGTCCACCGTCGTCGTCGGATTCAGAGGTTGGTTGGTTGAGCTTAACCAAGAGTTCAGCGGAGTAGTTATCGGCAGTTTGTTGTAATTGCAGCTTAGCGACATCTAGCTTTCGTTGCATTCCTTTGCATATGTTTTTTGCATTGCATAATAGCATACGGATCTTGGCTGCAACAACATAGTGGTCGGAGTCAATGTTGACCCCCCGACACACTTGAACACTAGAGGCATGCCTTCCGTCAATTACAACATGATCAATTTGGTTTCGCGTTTTTTGATCCGGGCGCAGCCATGTGTCCTTGTGGATGTCGAGGTGCTTAAATCTGGTGCTATTACTACCATGTTTCGCGACGCGGTGAAGTCGCTCAGTCTTAGACCGTTGTTCGTGTAGGTCTCATGAAGACTGATATCTCCGACAGTGTGGCCATAAATGCCTACCCTTCCGACTTTCGCATTAAAATCACCGAGGACTATTTTCAAGTCATGGACCGAAAGTTGGTCGAATACGTCCTCAAGACTAGCGTAGAAAGCGTCCTCAACATCTTAGGCCTTTTCCTCCGTCTTAGCGTGCACGCAAATAAGGCTGATAAAGAAAACTTTTGCCTTGATGTGGATCGTGGCCAATCTTTCGTTCACAGTTGTGAATCGGGAAAAAAGGTGGCGTAGTTTCTGGCCAACGACGAATACACATCTGAATTCGCGCTTCTCCGCATGGCATCTGTAGTAGATATTTAGAGCAGCCTTCCACTTTCTATCGCATTTTCTGGGTGGAGGTGATATCAGTCTTTATTGTTTTGATACTAGCAGTTAGATACTAGCACCTTCCCTATATAGGGTCCGGACATTCCAGGTGCATATCCGTTAATCATTGTTCATCATTGTTAATCATTGGGGTCATCAACGTAATTGGGGTTCTTATCAGAGGCTGGCTTAGTTGTCATTGAGCAATAGTAATGTGACGGGACCCAAAACCTGCGCACATTCCATGTTTAGGATCCACGGAGCATCCCCTTAAATTAAACGTCAAGAGAAAGACTTGAGGAGTTTTGAACAACGGAACTTTTTATGCGACACCGACTTGCCTACACTCAAAAAAAAAAAATCAACAAAAAACTTTTGTTGGACATATATTGATAAAAATTTTTCAAATCAACCTAGGTTTTTGTCAATATGAACAATTTTTATCAAATTGACAAAACCTAGGTTGATTTGATAAATTTTTGTCAATATACGTCCAACAAAAGTTTTTTGTTGATTTTTTTTTTTGAGTGTAGACAGTGCCAGGTTATCGTAATACGTGGGCTTAACGATCAAGACGCAGCACTTGTTCGACGCTACGCCTTTCTACCCCTCGCTGGTTTCCCCCCCCCCCCCCACTGTATCGACCGGGACCGCTTATTTGTTAAACTTATTCGCGGCTTACCTTCATATATGGAGGCCGTTCACCATTCGCAACCTGTGAACCGTCCGATGAGATACATCTAAGCCCCTGCAGAACACTCTTATATTCCACGGAGCCGCAAAAATACACTCCTACTGCTGCAAAAATACACTTAGAAAAATTTGTTGGTACCTCCAATTCACTCTTACTAGTATATTAAATTCACAAGTTTTTTTGAACTTAAAAAATTAATGATGTTTTTTAAAAAATATAAAAAACTTTTGTCTTTTGCACTGTTTAAGAAAAGCCATCGATTTTTCGCTTTTTATAACAATAACTATTAGTTTTATTATGATTAAACCTCCACTGCCACTCCCTTCTACCAAAAGAAAAATCCTGACTACAGGCCTGTTATCAAATCTTATGTGCAAAATATGAAGTTATTACATTAGTTTTTGTGGAATTTATAAAAGTATTGATGACGATACTTTGTAGAAGAGGTAGGCGGAGTTTTCATTAGCTTTTTACAACTTCAACATTCTAATGTATACTACAAATCAAAGCTTATTTGCTTGCAAATTATTAAATTAATTTTTTTTTAATTTTTATGGATTTAAGTGTTTTGCTATAGTCACTTTGTTTGGGAGGTAGGCGTGGTTTTCATCCGAATCGACTCATTTTCGACTAGAGCTATATTTTTTAGAAAGAAGCTCATATATCAAGAATATAAACTCTTTTCAATGCCTGTTACGCCTACTTATAAGCGTCACAAATGAAGTTACAAACTTAATATACCACTTAAGTAGTACGCATCAAGGTATAAATTCCTATATAAAGCACAATATTCCATGTTTTTATTTTTAAAACGTTGCAGCTCAAAAACCCTTACTGCTGAGACATTATAATGTATTTTGACAATAAACACGTTCTCAGAGATAGTATTTGTGAATAGTTAACTATTTTTCCTAAAATGTGTAGAGTGTAAGGAACCCTCTTTACTAAATAGAGCTTTTTTTTCTTTTACAGTATGTGGAATCTTAATATATAAAAAACAAGCTTAATGCTTCGCATCTAATATCGCTCAATTTGTAATTATTTTTTGTCATTCTTGCAGTGCTTTTACAACATATACTGTCCTGATAAATGTTCAGCCTGAAAATATCCACAGAAAATTCATTTGATACTTATCAATGACATGCTTGCCTTTTATGTATTTGCATACTTTCAGGCTGAATATTTTTCAGAGCAGTATATGTTGTAAAAGCACTGTAATAATGAAAAAAAAATATTTACAGTTTGAGCGTTAATGACCGTAGTAGGACGAGCTTTCATACCAGTTTTAATACAATTGAAAGCATTCGAAATGCTTTATAATGTTTAATGCTTTAAAAAATTACTTTCCTTATCGGAATGTGTCAATCTAAGGCCATTGCTTATATATTTCTAATTAAGAAAAGCTGAAAAATACCAAAATTCCTTGATGTCCTGTATTGGTTTTTTCCATTATATTTTTTTTTTTTTGTTTAATTTGTTTTCTTCTGTAGTTTTTAATTAAATTGGCATGTGAAATATAAGTTAAAATTGGAAAATACAAGTATAAGAAAAAAAAACTAAGTTAACAGCTTTGTATGCGAAGTAATAAAAAAAAGATAAAGCAACAAATTAGACAAAAAAAAAACTTAGAAGGCAGGAATTCCAATTGAGAGAAGAAAGAAAGCAACTTCAAAGCTTCTGATATCCTTTGCAAATCGCATTAACACACCAATTCACGCACACCCGCACACATACACATACAAGAGCTCTTGAGCTTGAATGATAACAGCAGCAACAACAATGACAGAAACAGCAGCAGCGGCAGCAACAAGCAGCAAAACGCATGTATTTCGAACGCAGGAATTTTACTATTTTCCAAATTACTTTTTATTTCACTGGCTTTGTTGTAATGTGTTGTATTTTTATTTGTATTTGTACTTGTATGTTTTTTATACACTTCTTTTAGCAGCTTAAAATTGCTTTCCTATTCGTTCTGTGACTAAGTAAATCGTACATCCTGGCAAAGGAAGGCTTTTACTGTGAGTGAATGTGTGTGTGTGTGTGTGTGTGTGTTTGTATGTGGCACAGCTTAAGCGCATAAAAAACTAACACGGGGACGCTTTCTGTTGTTAGTGTGTGTATTATGGAACTAAGAGCAACAACAACAGCAACACCTTCAGGCCGCAGCAACTTTTAGAGATGAAAAAAAAAACAAAAAGGAAACGATGTTGAATGCACGATTGACAGTTAAAAATAAAAGAGGATTTTCAGCATATTTGGCAGCATGTGGTTGGGAAATTGTAGGGTGGCGACACACTTTCACTTTGGTCAGTTGTTGAAAGCGCGTGAATTAAATGTCAGCGTTGCTTTAGTCGTTCTCGTTGTCTTTGATGCTTCAGTCTTTCTTTGAGTATGAATGTTTTGTGGCTGATAAGAAAAAAACACAACAACAAAGGATATTCTGCTGCCACGTGAGGGAATCAATAGCAAGAACAAAGTGAAAATTGCAGCATTTCTTGCTATTTTTTTAGCTGTTGGCTACTGTTTTATTTTATTTCCATGCTCTTTAAGTTTCTTTTTTTTTATATATATATGTATATTTTGTCGTCTACATCAAGCATAGAGCCACACATGAGAAACTTACATAAAGCAGCGCACTTGATATTGTATTTGTATTTATATCCTTTTTACTTTTTTATTTAGCAAATTCCATTTTTTTTTTTCTTTATATTTGTTTTTGATGTTTATTATCTATCGGATATTCACTTGACATCTTCCTGTCAGCCATCATCATCATCAGCATCATCATCATCATGTGACCACTATACTCTGGGGGGGGTAGCAGCAGCTGAGCTGGACGATAAGTTTCAATGTTGCATCCGATAGTCTTGTCTAAGAAAATATTTTACTGTTGTATTGCGTGTTTGTTGTTGTTGTTGTTGTTATTGAGTTGTTTTGATTGCATGGCATTTCGTTGATGATTTCTGACGTTATGCAAACATTTCCTGTTGCATAGAAAACGCTTTGGGGTTGATTTCTTTTACAAGATCTAGATTGAAAACTTTCTTAGGGATTAAAGGATACGTTTCAATCTGTAGAGGTATGACTGAAAGAATGCTTAAAAAACGATTTCTTAATACTATTGATATGAATACTGGGCAAGTCTTTTCCTGTATACAGTTTTTGTTTTATCATTTCCAAAAAAAAAAAAACAAAAACATATAACTTTCAATACACCTAGAAACCTAGAAAAATTCAATTATACATATAATCACCGAATTTAGACGGGACTGCGGAAAAAAATTTAGTATGCAGGCTAACCGGTATTTCAACAAAAGTACTCGACAAAATGTTTTATTTATTATTTCATTTAACAGTATTCGACAAAGGTACTTTTAAATATACTCAAAGCAAAAACTTTGACAGAAAATTTTGCTGACGATATACTGATATAAAATTTATCAGCTCAACCTAGGAATTTGTCGATATGCACAATGTTTTTGAAAAATAAACTAGATATATTATTTGTTAATATAGACTCAATTTCTTTTAAGATTTTTTTCTTAGAGTGTAATGAGAGTAACAGGCTCACTTATACAAACATGAGCGTACCATACATGAATCGATATAGATTTTACATATTTGTACAATAAAAGAATTCAATTTTAAAATGCATCAGTCCAATTCCCATGTTTACTAAAATGCTAAAACTTGGAATGCAGGTTAAAAGAATTCAAAAAAGTTTTTGAAGTGAAAACTTCTTTAGGCGCGTTGAACACTTTTTGGTAATAATCACGCTGTTAGTGATATCATCACGCTGTTGGCGTAACAGAAATTACTGCTGTACACCATTCCCTTTTAGTGATTACCTAGCAAAGACTAAGCCGAAGACCGATGCGATTACCGAATCGAATACCGAATACCGAATCAATTACCGATTACCGAAGGATTACCAACCGATTACCGAACCAGTTATCGATTACTGAAGCGATTACAAACCAATTACCGAACCAATTACCCAAGCCATTACCAACCAATTACCGAACCAACTACCGAAGTGATTACCAACGGATTACCGAACCAATTACTGAAGCAATTACCAATCAATTACCGGACTAATTACCGAAACAATTATCGATTACCGAGGGGACTACCAACCGATTACCGAACCAATTACTGATTACCAAATCGATTACTGAAGCGATTACCAACCGATTACCGAGTCAGTTACCGAATACCGAAGCGATTGCCAACCAACCAATCGAGTACCTAACCAATTACCCACTACCGAAGCGATTACCAGCTGATTACCGAAGCGATTAGCAACCAATTACCGATTACCGATTACCGAAGCAATTACAAACCAATTACCGAAACGATTACCAGCCGATTACTAATTACCGAAGCGATTACCGAACCAATTACTGATTAACGAGAAGATTACCAACCGATTACGGAACCAATTATCGATTACCGAAGCGATTACAAACCAATTACCGAACCAACTACATAAGCGATTACCAACCAATTACCAAACCAATTACCAACGTATTATGGAACCAATTACCGATTACTGGAGCGATAACCAACCAATAACCAAACCAATTACCGATTACCAAAGCGATTATCAACCAATTTCCGAATCAATTACCGATTACCGAAGCGATTACCAACCAACCAATCGATTACCGATCCAATTACCGACTACCGAAGCGATTACCAACAGCTTACCGAAGCGATTAGCAACCAATTACCGATTACCGGAGCGATTATCAACCGATTATCGAAACGATTACTAACCGATTGCTAAAAACGGAAGCGATAACCAACCGATTACTGAATCGATTTCCAACCGATTACCGAAGTGGTTACCAACCGATTACCGAAACAATAACCAACCAATTACAGATTACAGAAGTGATTACCAACCAATTACCGATTCCCGAAGCAATTACCAACCGATTACCAATTACTGAAACGATTACCAACTGATTACCGAGCCAATTTCCTATTACCCAACCAAAGTAATTGTGTTACAAATATATTTTATAAAAACAAACAAAAAAAAAATAGCAGCTTATACATACAATAACGCATACATTCATAAAAAGTGTTAAAAAACTTTTGAAATTCATGAAATAGTTATGTTATTTCATAGCTTTAAGTTTTCACTTCGTTCGGCAGTAACTCCCACCCCCCGGACTACTCTTTTTTAGAAATGAGATTAACACGCCCACTCAAAAGTGGGCAAAAGATATATAGTAGAGGAGAGACTTACATCTTATCATTGTTTGCAGGTTGCCACCAGCGCTGTACTTTGACATTCTAGCAGTGTCGTAACCTAAACTCCAACTGACATCACTTTTAATCTATTTTTGGAGCGAACAGCCACTGTATTATTGTGTCTGCTTAAGACAGTGCAAAATATAAGTTCCTTAAAATTATAATGCAAAAATTGTGTTCTGTGCTCATAGATTTCACATTTTTATTGACAATTCAAGAACTTAAATTTATTATCTGTAAATTTTGACGGAAGCTTAATAGTTTTAAGAGAATTATTGGTGCAATGAAATATTGCCCAAAAGAAAAATATAAACACACTATATTTTTCTATACAAATTTACAATACAGAATAAAGAATTGATTGATTTTGCGTTTTTTTTTTTTTTGGGCTAAATTTTATTTTTTGTTTTTGGTGGATTTTTTTATCTGTGATTTTGCATTCCTTGTACGAAATGTTTTAACCTTCCCCTTACCACAGATTTTTTTTTTTTTACAGGCATTAAATTAAATACAAAAAGGTCACACAGGTGGCTATTGGTAAGGCGAAGGTTAATAGATTTTAAAGCATTTATTAAATTAAAATCTGCCTAAGAAAATTTAAAAAATGGATTCTGAAAATTGTGCTTCTTTCGTACAAGGCAAGCTTATCTCCTAGGCACAATGCAAAAAATTGGGTTGGATAATTTCTTTTTTTTTTTTGTGAATTTTCGTTTTTTGTGCTTGGGCCATTTATCCAAAAAAGTTTTCGCTTTTTTTGTTTTAGTTTAGTGAAATGTGTTTTTTTGTTTTGAGCCATTTTTCATTCAGTTTTATGCAATTTTTCATTTGGGTGATTTAAAATTTTGATTTAAAATTTTTTGCGATTTTTTCTTGGACAATCAGCCTGCGAATTTGTGTTTCATACACACACCAATACTTATCAGAAGCAAGTATTCTGGCGCTATTTTTGCAATATTTTACCCTTGCTGGTAAGAGGGTTAAAATTCTTTAAGATAGTTTGAAAAAAAATAATTGAATCGAATAGCAAATACATATTACTTTTATAAAAGATACAACTAACTTGATAAAAAAAAAAAACTATAACAATGGAATATATTATTTTCAATTACAAGTGCATTTTATCTGCATTCACTCATTTTATTCTACTGCAGCACACAGTATTTAAATATGCGTGTTTATTATCCATTTACTTAAGTTGAAGTTAGAATAAAGTATCTTTTGAGTATATTTGAAATTAACACGTTGTTGGCCATTATATAAATTCAAATTTTCGCCTAGCATGCAATTAAATTGCATTACACTGTTATTAAAAATATGCATCTATGCTCATGCACAGAGAAATATATACAAACATACACATGTGTGCCTATGACAACTTAGCATTGTTTTCCAAAACTAAGCAAATAAATGCTAACTAGTCACGAATTTTTTTTTAACATCTTTTATAAGCTGCCCCTGTAGGAAGTCATGTTTATATTGCAAAACAGAAGATACAGCCATTGGATTTATTATACGTGTGTTCTATGGTTCGAATCTAATGCTTCACGCGTTAAAACTGCATTGAGCATTAATGAGTTGCTGTTTAACGAAATTAACAACAACAACAACAGGTAAGGTTTAAATATATTTAAGCCATTGAGGAAATAGTTTAAAAAAAAGATGCAAATTTTAACATCTTAAAATTATGTAGTATAGTTCTATAAATACTTGGTTGGTTAACCCTTTGATGGGGGCAAAATCAACAACAAGATTGAGACATGAAGTTATGCTAAATAATCGTGCAATTGTTGCATTATTTAAATAATTTCATAAGATTTAATGTTAACTGATAATGATGTGAAGTTTTGAGCTCTTAGTTGCGGATTATAAACATGAAAGCGTTAATGAGCTTAAGAGTAGAACTGCAGTACAGGAAAAACATTATGAAAACTCATTTCTTAACATTAATTACAGGTAAGACTATAAAGCATGTTAGGAGATTTAACATAATGTGAGACATTTACTATTTATTTTTCGATTAAAATATGCATTCAGTCACTATAAGTTTTAATTTGTACGCTGAATATAAAACAAATTTTTTTTTTTACACACATGAAAAGAAACTATTTTTTATAGAAGGCAACAAGAGTGTAATGGACAAGAGTGGAGATATTTTTTTACATCCTACTAGGAGGTTAGTAGGGTGGTTGATCGCGATCACAAATCTTTTTTATGTTACACTTTGAGCATTTGGTGTGCTTGAAGTACTGATAGTACAATGTTGATGTAAGTACTTGTTGGTCTAGTTGATCCTCACTTGGAGAAAAATTCATATTTGAACTCTCTAATTTATATGATCTGATGAACGTTTATGCTGGATATTTTATAAAAATAATATAATATGACAAAAAATTGAAATATTTGCTCTACGTTTTGCAAAAAAAAAAATTTCAAATATTTCTTGCGGAAATCGCAAAAAATTTCTTAATAAAAATATGATAACTTTTTACGGAAAAATGGAACCTTAAAATGGTAGAAACTAAGGTCCGGTGGGTCAGTACTATAAGGGATCAACTGAGGTCAATAAGTTCTATAGACAAATACATAAATCTTCCTGAGACAAAAACATAAACATATCATTCTTTAAGATCGGACGGTAAATACCGGAGTTATATAGAAATATGTCGCTACGTGACCCCTACGTTCGGTTAAAAAAAAAATTTCGAAACTTTCTTTCAATAATGCTTTAGATTAACTAGTGTGCTGCGAAATGTATTTTTTTCTATACGGTCTACGGAGCATGCAAACGTCAAGCGGTAAAAACTGAAATGTGACTTGAAAATTAGTCTACACTCCGAAGAAGACCCGCCCTAGAGGCGGGCCTAGGCATTAGAGGGTTAATATTAACTAACATATTAACAAAAACTATATTAAATTTATGATATTACTAATTAACTTACTTTATTTTAGAGATAACATTGTAATTTGAAAATAATTCTTATATGAGAAGATATCGCCGCACATAAGATGGTGTAGTGGACAGTAGACATGGGTAACGCAGTAAAAATCGCAGCGTTGATACACCAACTGTAACGCAGTTTACTGTATCAGCGGAGTGAGTTAACGCAATTGCGCTATAGCGTAGTTTGAAATGCTATGATTCCTGTATAAACAAGAATTCTATACACGCAGTGACGGTTTGAATTGAAATCTTTAATCAATACATCTGATCTAAAGAAATCTAATAGCTAATAAATTCATAAAAAATTATTACATACATTATTAATTAATATGAAATATAACTAAACGAAGCGCAGATTACAGCATCCACTAAAAATAAAGATATATTAAACTTCAAGCATGCAGCCAAACTGTATTTCGTTTAAGATTTGATGCCGCCAGCTATCAAACAGATACGTACGCGTTTCTGCAATGCAAACAAGTTCGAAGTTGAATTAAAATTTATTTCTGCTTCGAACGCGAACACGTCCAACATTTTGGCCTAATGGCAATTCATACCTAACTGCAACTTCCCTGCAAACTCTTGTTTTTATTTATGCAGAGAAATAATGTTCGCTTTCAACTTTCTGTCCCTATGTTCGATGCGCCATACAACAGGTGCAATTTTTGCTCTCTGTATAAATATTTTTTATTTTTGCTTTGAGCGTGTCATTTGCACTACTGCGCTATTGCGTTACTTTTATTAAAATAAGTGTATCAAAGCAGTAACGCATTTAATTGATTCAACTCAATAACGCAACGCAGCGCTGCGTTACCCATGTCTAGTGGACAGAAATCAAAAAAATTTTTATCTCGAAACCTAACAAAATGGGTATCGTTGTAAAGGAAATACTTCAAATAAAGTGAATCTAAATTATCAGTCCAAAAAAATAATATTTTTGAATTCCATAATCCTTTAGAACCACTACATTTTTACAACATTATTGTTTTTGATATTTTATTTTTGAGCGTCTAAGAAAAGATATTTTTGTAAAAAAATGGTTTAAAAATATCAAAACAGTTTTATTTTTTTATAAACATAATCATAAATAATTTTATTATCATGAAATTATCAAAGATAAAACTGCTTTTGTTATTTGGAGTATTTGGTAATTTAAAAAACTATCCAATTGAAGTAGTCAAACAAAGAGTTCCCACCGAGTCACGCGTCAATATTAACAAATATCGTAAGAACATTTTATGGCTTTACAATATCTGTAAAAAAATTCACCGATTTGACTGATTCTTTCTGAAATCACATATTGAAAAATAGTTCAAAATTGCTATTTCGCAGATAAACTGTGTTAATAATGGAAGTTAATAATGAAGAAGTTCAGGAAAAATGTAAAATACTAATATATAAGTGTAAGGGGATTTTCTTGTAGGCTGAGGTATGACTCAGCCGCTTTATAATCAGGCGAAGGAACCTCGAACCTTCGCCAAATGAAATGACTTCAAATGGTTAAAATTCATTTACAATGTGTTCTACTTGTAGACAAATTATATTTCTCGCAGAGAATAATTTTATTTACAAATATGAGTCTTTTCCTTATAATACTCAACAAATAATACGGTGATGGTAACAGCTTCGGCACACTGTAAAGTACGTCGTTTCTGCCATCGGTGTCCTCTCTCAGATATTCTTAAGTTCGCATGTATTCGGTATTGCCGCGCTAGGATGTAGGAAGGGGGTCTTCCCATTGAGCAACTTTTTTTTGCATTTATTTATAGCTTGGGTAGTTGTGAATATGCCCCTAAAAGGATTTTTAGAAATTCGAAATACTTTAGAAGATACAGCCTTTTTTGTGAAGCAAGGTCTGATGGACAAGAAGGTGATGGAGGTAATAAAACCAGCTTACGAAGCGCTGTCGGCAGATAATTTGCTTGAAAGATGCCTTGGATCTGAAACTCAGAATTCCAATGAGTCCTACAATTCTGTTCTTTGGTCACTTTCGCCCAAACACATCAACTCAGGCGCACGCACCATCGAAGTGGCCAATTTCATTGCAACGTGCCTCTTCAACGACGGTTTTATACCCATACTTAAAATTATGGGTTTGATGGGTATTGCGATTGGCAAAAACGCATACGAATACGCACTTTCTCGCAATGAAGACAGATTGAACCGATCAGAGACTCGAGCTGCGGCATCATCAAAAGCTGGCAGAACGGCTCGCAGAGCAGAGAGGGCAGCAGAAAGCAGTTTCTACGAAAAAGAGGAAGGTGGCCTGTATGGAGCTGGCATCGCCGACTAATATTTGTAAGTAAAAATTGTCAGCTCTTTAAAACTGCATTTAAACATTTTTGATTTTTTTTTTTTTTTTCCCAAAAAAATTACTTCAAACTTTAAACGCGTTTATCTCGAACCCACGTTTTTCGAACTGGCGGCCAGGATATCTCCAGTTCAACTGAACCGATTTTCATGAAACAAAATGGAATCGACGCAGAATTGTCACCATTCTCGGGTGAACCTCGACCATAATTTTAAAAAATTTTTTACTATTTTTTTTTTACACTAAACTACAAAAAAAAAACCCGAAATTGAAATTTTTTTTTTGAATGGCCGCCATTTTGTCAAAAAAAAATCACAAAATTAAGCTTGAGGTTCACCCGAGAATTACATCTATACTGATTATAACCCCGTTTTTTTTTTCATTTCAGACGCTCCGGAGACCCGGAATCGTGGCCGCCGTGACGACACCTTTTTTTTCACCACCAATTTTTAAGTCTCATTACTTTTTGAACAGTCCACGTATCGAGGCAAAAAAAATTTTTTTATTTACTTTGAACCTTTTGTAATACAATAAATAAAAAAAGTTTTCAATTATTCTTTGCGTTTTCAAATAAGAATTTTTTTAAAAAGGGTCCAAAAAACGGGTTTTGAATGAGAAGACCGCCTTAACAAAACCTGGTAATATAAGGAATATTAAAAATGTTATAATAAAAAATTTTTAAAATATATGTTTTTAGTCCTTTTATAAGTGCAGTATTTTCTCTAAAAATACAGGATTTTTTTTTGAAAATTACAATATTTTCAAAAAAACATATGGCAAGGCTGGCTACAGTAATCTTTTGGTTTGCAGAAAATACGATGCATTGAACGATCGACGTTTCGGTAGCTTGTTGCCAAAAATAAAGTCTTTGCGGAGTTATTTGATGGACGATTAAGACACTGCGCCTTCTAAACGATCGACCCTCTTTATGTGGCAAGCCTGTTGCACTTAAGTAAACTTCAACAATAACCTCTTGTGAAGTTTAAGTGCTCCGCGTAGGTGAATGTAATTTGCTTCTGTCGCTGGCAGTGATTGCTGCTGTTGTATCACACTTAGGTGTGGGCAATGTATGTATATGCTCGGTAGCAACCGGGTTGTTGCTTCCCGGTAGTAGTGGTTGTTGTTCTTGATATTGTTGTTGTTGTTTGTCATTGTTTGTTGCAAATATGTAGGCTTGTGTCATATTACGGCTAGCGTAGCCTTGTAAAACAAATCGACGTTATATAAGAAATTTAATATAACAAATATACAGGGAGTCCCGCAATTGAGTGCAACTATTTACGGAGCTGAAAGGTTATGTCGAGCTGAGCAAAAAATCGTATGAGAATGAAAAATCATGTCTATTTTTATATAAAATTCTCTAGAATGGTTCAAGGACTTAAAAAAGTGGAAATTGCATTTCGCTACTCTTACAAAATACATATGCATTAAGAAAGTTACTTTGGGACACGAGCGATAGCTGGAAAATTTATTGTTCTTAATAATATTTCCAGTATATTTATTTTGCAGTCTCAATCCATTAATTTTTTTCTGTGAGACTTGAATATTTAAAAAAAAAATGTTTTGAATCAGTCTAATGCTTATCATATACCACACACATACTACAAGTCCAAATACTTCATATATTCATCTCAACAACGCTCTTTATGCACTATATTTCAATGTTAAAACTCCTTGAACTAAATAAAACAGCCCCAAAATTCAAAAATACAATCTACAAAATAAGCAACCGCCTTCAATTTAAAATTTATGACCAATAAAAAATAAAAACAAGGAGGTACTACAAACTCCAGTCACATCTGCAAGCAAAAATAACAGCAACAAAAACGTAGCATAAATTTAAAAACACACAAATGGCAGGCAGTCAGGACGCCACCCCAAAAATTCAACAAAGGTGAGTGACTAAAACTGGGTGCTGCAAGAAAACTTTGCATAAGTTTATTTTATGCCAGCGAGCGACCCACCAAGCCACAGTCGTCCAACTGAAGGCCTCATAAAAGGAAATCAAAAGGGGAGGAACGCCTGCGCCGTAGCACAATAAACAAAACTGTGCTCAAGCAAAGCAATAAAAAGGACACTAAGAGAGTAAGCATAACTTTTGAATGGAAATTTTAAAATGAGTAAATTTTACAAAACCTAATGGCGACATTTTCATTTTTTAAAAGGGGCCGCAGACAACAAAAGACAGAGAAAGAGAGAGAGAGAGAGTAAAAGAAAGTAAAAAAAAGAAGAACGAGCAAAGGCAGCATTTTGTATAAAAAGCAACAAACTCAACATGGCTGTCATAAAAACAAAATATTTGGTTATTAAAAATGACTAAAGCGTAGAGCTACAGTGGAAATATGTGGCAACATTGCCACATCATAAATCTATACAAAATTATATGAAAATTTAGTTTCTTCCTCTAGTAATATTAAATGCCAGAAATACAATTTATTTATACGAAACTATATTTACTTTTAGGCTTGCCAGGCTTATATATAATACTGCTTTGGCAATTCACTTCCATTTACATTTGCGCTACATCATTCTAGTTCGTTTGTATATCAAAAAGTTGCATGTAAATCTTATAATATGCGGAAACGTGCTCGTTAATTCAAATTCAAATTGCCAAAATAAGAATTTCCCTAATATATGCAAACGTTGTTGCTTTCTCTGTGGTTGTTGTTGTCGTAGTTACTGTTATAGCTCCTACTTTTGTGTCAAGTTTTTTTTTTTTTTTTGTATATATACATATACACTACACGCTGTGCCATCCAACATCTGGGGAAACGCATAAGATTCATTGTTGGCATAAAGTTTCTGTTAGCTAAAGTATTACAACAGCGTTAGCGGAGTGTGAATAGGTAAATCCCTGATTAACATAATTCATCCCTTATTTTTTTTTTTTTTGTTTTTTCGTTGTGGAATTTTGGTGCTCATATACCAGATTTTGTATGTTCCCAAAAATGTTAGTTATAAGTTGTTGCACTAAAAGATTATTTCAACGATATTCACCTGAAATAAACCGACTCTAGCAGTTTTGTGTCTCAATCTTTAAACTTAAATAAAATTCCATATCTATTCACTTTCAGACTGCTCGATGATGCGAATTTAAATTAAGTAAAACTCTTAATTCTAAATTTCTATATATTGGAAGAAACATGCTAGAACAACTCGAATGCTACACTGAGCCAAAAACTTATCTAATATATAAGATAAAGTTCTCTGTTTTAATGAATTGGTCCCATATACGAATTCATGGGTTCAATAAATCTCTGTTCTTTAATTTTATTAACTTTTTCTTACAGCCAAATAATCGATTCTTTAAATCAAGGAAATAGTTCTTACTTTCAAAGAAAATATTCATTAAACTTTAAAAACCTTGAAATCAACGTGCTCGTACATTCATTTAAAGAATGCGTTGCTTGGCAGTAAGAAAAAGTTTATTAAATCAAAGAACTTTTTCTTTGAACCAATGCAGAGGAATTAATTGAATCAAAGAATTATACCTTTAATCAATTCTTTGATTTTTTGCTTCAGTGTACACAAATGAGTTGATTTTAATACTCCCACGCGTACGGTGCACAGTGGCTCAGAATAGGTTTTCATTGGCCAAAATTCTATAACTTTTGAACCGATTGAGATATTTGAGTAATTTTTTATAACTTACAGATAATTCCTTGAGTTTGTTGTGTTTAAAATTTTCGATTTTTCAAATCGATTTAGTACTTATTGAGAAATTCAAGGTCAAAGCTTAACTTTTGATATTTTGAACTCTTAGTATAAAATTATGCACTTCTTAATTTTTAAACTTCTCTATTGCTTAAAAAAGTCATATGTTGATAAATAAAACATTTTACTATTAATTATTAATATGATTTCTTACATCGGGGCATTTTTTAAAATAATCCATTTTGAAAAATGCAAAAATGGATTTAAACATGTTTTTTAAAATATTCCGTACTCTGTTCTGAATTATTTTCGTCCTGTAGTATCTCTTTCGCTTCTTGATCTAAGTTCAGGTGTTCCACTTTCCATTAATGTCGCATGCTGGAGATGAACGGATCTGACATTGCCAATAATATATTAAAAAGCTCTTCATTTGTGCAATTGCGTGACATTTTTCTGGTGTTGTGTTCTCTATAAAATCTGTAATCCTTATTCTTTTTTTTCTGAGCTTCCTCCGATAGATCTCTAAGTGGTACTAAATGATATTTAATGACATCCTCTCCATGATAAAGGATTTTGTGAACTGTTGCAGACATATATTTCCATGGGTATTTCGTTGTATGATATATATTTTTGCAGTTTCCTTAGCGTAATCACCAAATTTTTTTTTCGCGTCAATTAGTTGATTATTTTAAACCTGGAAATAAGGTTTAAATCAACTCCTGCTATTTTAGATGCTCTTTCTGGACCTGAAAAAATCTTCTTGCTGTGTTTCCATCATTTGTATTGCATGAACCTTGTTTTGGCTGATCTATAACTAATTCATATTTTCGATATTCATCTTGGACATGTTTCTTTCTTAAATTTCGTAACTCTTTGTTGGTGTCGTTGTTTTTTACTGAACCTGTAGGTCCGAATTCCAAATCGTAACTGATTTTCAGTATGTGCCATTGATGAAGGAAAGTTTCTTGAAAATTTTCACTTCCAATTTTATCAGTGATATCCTTTAGCTTCCGCCTCTTAGATCTATCGCTGCAGTTGTCAAGTTCTCTTTAAAGTCTTTCTGCACTGATTTTGTCGGTAGTTTTTGAAGCTCTCTGCACAGTAATCTCGCATTCCAGCCATTTTTCGTTATGTTTATAAAATCTTTCTTTCGTGTAGTTATACTGGTTGTAGCTCTTTTTTTAAATTTTTGACGAAAACACATAATTTCCCTTGCAAGTTTAATGGTATTACGAAGCTTATTTATCTTTGAACGTAGCTTAGAACAACTTCCTTTTTTTTTGTTTCTTAAATACTCCTCAGTCATTTTTTTATAACTGAATCTCTCCTTGATTTTTGAATCAATTTATTTATTTCCAATAGCAATATATCACTTCCTTATAAGCCTTTCCAAACCGAAAGGAATTTCTTATTACCTGCACCACTTCTATAAAGGTAAAATTTAAAAACTCCAAAACTCCACATGTTTCATACTTCAAACTTCAAAGGTAAATAAAACTGAAAAATCCTTTAAATTGCATGCAATAAAATACCTCAAGTCACTATATAATATATATTATTGCATACTTATATGGATGCGTTTAAATTAGCGTCATTTGAATATTTGTGTAAGTAGTTTCAGTAAAACGAAAAAAAGCTTCTACGGGGGGATCGTGGGGGGTATAAAAGTATATATGGGGTGAAAGAGGAGACTTTCACTTTTAACTGTATTAGTATCATTTCTTTTTGATCCGTTTTGATCCTTAGAATTTCTAATCCACTAAAGTTCAATTTTATACAAAAAACAGTAATTTTGAAAACATTTCGTTACACCCAAAATATAAATAGTAATTTAACGATAATAGTCCAACCAACCTAACTAAAAAAAATTCCACCCTTTATTGATTATAGTTAGCGAGCAATGGGCATTCATTTTCGATGAAAAAAATAAAAAAAACTCACCTTTTTCTGAAAGTAGCAAAAACAGTTGTGGTTAACCGATTGAATTCTTGAGCCACAGTGCGTCGTAAGGGATATATTAATTTCGTCACTTCGTTTGTAACTCTCATAAGAAGGCGGGGGAGGTATAAAAAATATGTATGTGTTAATTACAAAAAATATGAATATGACAAAGAAATTTTTAATATTTTTCAACTTTAATATCGTTTAACTTTAAGCATACCGCTGTTGTGAAAATTAAGGTCAGCTCATGAAAAAAAAAAATTCGATATTTTTTGTTTTAAACGTTTATATAACATCTTAAGAATGTAGAAAAGATACGTATTTTATAAACATATCTTAGATAATAAGAAAGTTAGAGGGCCTTATATTTCAGAAACCAGGTGTACCGTTTTAGCATTATTTTAGGATTATATAGCGCGCTCCTTATTTACTAATATTTATATTAAGCTCATTTCAGCTGCTCAGCTGGTTTTTTTGAGTAGGAATACAATCAAAAATTGAAGAAAACAGCTTTAAAGAAGAGATAGAGGGACATTATATGACCCTGGCATGGCTAACTAACTTTTAAGTATAAAAAATTTCATATTTTTCGTCAGTCAAAACGTGAAACGCGATTATCTCAAAACTACTTTTTCAAAAAGCGCGTACAGTCTGAAATTTTTATCATGTTTTTGGACACCAATTATCTACAGTATGAGAGAAATAATTTTTCAAAATATTTTTTCAAACCCCGAATAAAAAAAAAAAACATACCAAAAAATTACTTTTATTAATTATGAAAAAATAATTAAAAACTAATTTTTTTTCCATTTAATATGTTTTAGACGGATGTAGCAGACGCAATCTTGTACTCGGTCAAAAGTAAAGTGTAAAGCCTAATTAAGGATGTCAGAAAACACGCCATTTTAAAAAAAAATATGGGCATTTCCGCCGAAAAGTCCACCGTGACACGAAAATTAAAAGTTATCATAAACTTATTGAATGACATTTTCTTAGAGAAACATTTTTATTTTATTGATTTAAACAATTTATATATAAATTCATTTACCATGATGATCAAATTGTCTGCACCGTTTCACAAATGTAATTTTTCTTTTTAGTTAATGTTTTGTAAATGTTTCGTAAGCGTTTTTGTTTTAGTACAAATGGAAGGCATTGGCTAAAAATAATGAAAAATGGTTGAGGCAAGGAGTGGCAGAATATATTAAATTTGTTTTTTAATAACTAAATCACATAATTACTTAAACACCTAATTACTTAATTACCCAAATGAATTACAATGGAAAAAATGTCACGTAACGCCATATAAAAATATGATATCATACTAAGCCCAATAAAAAAAAAAAAACGAGAAAAAGTTTTTAAATTTGATTACTTTGAAAATAAACTTATACTATTTCAAATCCATCTAAAAAAAGTTTTATACAAAAACTCTTGCCTATTTACAGAATTTTACTAATTTTGTGACTTAAGTCAAAAACCACTTCTATTTTTTTTTGTCACGTAACGTATCATTTTTGGTGGCTTCTATCTAAGAGCCGAACTTTTGACAACTCTTAGGTTTTACACCTTGTATAGTGTGCTTAGTAAACTATGCGAAAATCAAAATAAGGAACTTGTAAGTAAAATTTTTCATTCTTTTTACACTCATTAAAGTCGTACGATCGTCACGTGTGCCATCACGGAAATGCCCATATATATTATTATATTCTGTAACTAATGGACAAATAAATGCTGAAATTTCAATACTCTAAATTCTATTTTCTCTTCCTTAAATTTATTTTACCTCTACCTACCTTATCTACGTTATGTTTTTTTAAATCGACTTAGGGCCTTAATGTAGAATCCAAAACACTGTAACACTCTTTAACCAATTCTGTTAAATTTATTTGTGTAGTTTTTTTCGGAATTGGATACGATTTTTTCTTGAGTGTTATGCCTCCAAAAAGAATTTAAGTCTATTAAAAATTTCTGGATTTTAGCATTTATCAGATTTAGCAAAAATTCAGATTCAGGACTTTAAGCTGATTTATCAATAAATGTTTATTGAAGGAAAGGTAATTTAGATGTACAGGGGGTCAATTCCCGTTTTGAGTTAAAGTGAAGTGAAAAAAAACTTTTCACAATCGTTTTCATTTGACGTCTTCACTTTTTCACTTCACTACGCACAAAAACGCGATTCTTGTTCGTCTAATGGAAAGTAGTTGCTGAATAGCATATAAGAGTTGCTGAATGCCTATTAAACAAAGCTTTTATGAAAAAATGTAAACAATGTGTAAGAAAGAAGGAAACTTTTGCAAAAATGACTTCATCATTAATTTCATTTCATTTGCGCAGAAGATATTGGAAATAAATAAATATGAACAAGATAAGTTTTGCGACAGCATAAAACAGCCAAAAGTAGTAAAGCAAATAGTATTAACTTGTTATTGGCAATATCAAAATTTTCCTCTAAATAGTTGATAAGATACTGTTTCTGCGTACCGCTTGTCCTTTTTCCCTAAGCTGCTTTTCTTTTTACATAATTTATTTTTAATTTAAAGTCATTTTCTGTCCATAACGTGCGTTTGCTACCGGCGTTAACTTTCTTTCCATTTCAGCGAAAAATGAACAGCTGTTGCCCTTTTAGCGCACAACGGGAATCGCATTTTCCGTGTAAAGGTGAAAACATATTTCACATGACGATAACGCAGAACAGGAATTGACCCCCAGATGTACAAAATATTAAATTTCGGGGCCATTTTTTCTCAAGTGCCCGGGGGTCTTTAGACCCCCAGTTCTTTCAGAATTTCATACTTGCCTTAATATAATGCTTTGTTTAAGTATACAAAATTTTTTACTTGAGTGTAAATTGTGCTCAAAATCACTTTTATTTGCATACAAAGAAGATAAATAGAAAAAGAAATCGAAATAATTTATGGCTTATCAAATAATATATTATGCAGAAAGAGCGAAAGCATTTAAGCTTAAATTCTTAGGAGAGATAAAACTTGTTCAAAATGATACAACATTAAATCTTACCATAGAAAATAATTAAAGCGAAAGAACTGCCTCAAACTTCAGGTATAATATTCAATTGATAATATTGATGAATATTGATAAAGTTGAAAATATTTATTGATAAGTATTTCATTCTACAACTAAATATTTGTTTTAAGTGATTTTATAAACTTGAAGATATTCTGTTAATTCTTACAACATTTAGATTCAGTATTTTATTGTATTTATATTAAAATTAAAAACTGATGCCACAATATATAACTTTTGGATAGCTATAACTTTATAAAGAACAGAATTTTTTCCAGGCTGCTTAAAAGTTACTCATTAATATTTGATAAAGAAAAATATGTCAGTGTTATTTTATTATCTCATTTTAATGTTCAAAGTCCAAAATTTCAAATTTCAGCTATCATCTGTTAATAGACTACTGTCAAAATTTCAGCTTGCTGCGTCGCTTAACTTGTGTTTGGCAGCCATTGACAGCAGACGATCTTGTAAATTTTTGCGAAAATGGAAAAAAAATGAATTTCATGTGCTCATCAAGCATTATTTTTTGCGCAAACATCAGCCAAACCAAGAAAAGGCTTGATAAATACTTTGGGGACTCTGCACTATCAATTTCAATGGTTAAGAAGCGGTTTACTGAATTCCGATGAGAAATGAGATCACCTTACTAGAAATTTTAACTAAAATTCACGATATCGTGTTGGCCGATCGTAGAGCTAAAGTGCGCTAGATTGTTGAGGCCATAGGCATCACAGACGAATGGGTGTGGAACATTTTGCGAAATCATTTGGATATGAAAAAATTATCCGCAAGATGGGTACTACGTTAACTCACTCCCGAACCTAAACGCGATCGTATGACTAATTCAAAGGCGTGTTTGGCGATGTTGAACAAAGATAAGAATGATTTTTTTCCATCAATTAGTAACCGTGGATGAAACATGGAGCCATCACTACACACCAGAGACAAAGGAACAGTCAAAACAGTATAATTCGCCGACCGAACGTGCTCCGAAGAAAGCGAAGACGGTACTATCGGCCGAGAAGGTTATGGCGACAGTATTTTGGGATGAACGCGGTATAATCTGAATTGATTACCTTTCACCAAAAATAACGATCAATGGCGAATGGCGCTTTGAAAGAGAAACGTCCCCATTTGGCGAGGAAAAAAGTGATCTGCCATCAAGACAATGCGCACGTTCACACATGGCCAACTCACATGGCAAAATTCCATGAATTGCAGTTCGAATTGCTTCCTCATCCAGCATATTCTTCAATTTTGGTCCCCATCTACTTTTTTCTGTTTCCAAACCTGAAGAAATGGCTCGGCGGAAAGAGATACACCACCAGAGAGGAGCTCAACACCGAAACAGAGGCCTATTTTGAGGGCTTTCCAAAAACGTATTTTTCGGATGGTATCAAAAAATTGGCGCAACGTTGGACGTAGTGTATCGAGCTTAAAGCAGACTATATTGAGAAATAAAATGTTTTTTTGTCTTAAAAACTATTCCTTGTCTCATTTTTCACTGAATTATCAAACGGCCCTCTAACAATCATAAAATCATGATAATTATATCTTCTACTCCCTTTGGCTACAGTCAGGATATCATAACAAATATATGTTTGCATTGGCATCATAAGTAGCACGTGCTTAAATCAACATTCAGTGGCAATTCAAACCCTGTACCCTGTTGCGCTTTACTTATATGCAATTCTTTCTCAGCATTGTAAATATAGGAGAAGGGATGAATAATGGTTTTCATATTGAATCCGTTTCGAATCAGTTAAATCTAATCCAGCCTGGTTCAACACTCTTCTGCAGTATTTTATTTTATAATTAAATTATTATGTGGGTGAATTTCCCAAAAAAAAAAATATGCATATGACAGAGAAATTTTTTAATTTTTGTTGTGAAAATTAATGTAGAATCCAAAATTAACGTTATTCTATTTAAAAAATTGTGTTATATTTATTTTATAAGTTTATTTATTTATATAAGTTTTTGCAGAAGTGCATACCATTTATGTCTTGAGTGTTATACCTCTAAAAAGTGTTTAAGTCTTTTAAAAATTTCCGAATTTTAGCATTTGATAGTTTATTTGTCTTATGTGAAAAATTTAAAACAAAAAATAAGAAAAAAATTTATCAATTCGGCAGCATATACGTTGGTGTTGAAACAACACTCAGGACGTTTAACGACTTTTTAATAGTTTTATTAAAAAGAAAAAATTGCAATAAAAACTTAAAATATAATATATAACTACTGTTAAAAACTAAGCAATCACATACAAGCATGTTTTTCTTTTTATTTTAAATACTTAAAGCCACAAAATCATAGACAACACTCTTGACATACTAATCTTTACTTACCACAATCTGCTGATAGAATTTTAATAAACACATTAAATTCCACTTATTAAGATAAACAGAAATCAATAAATCGTGTATTTTCTTGCAGTTATGCACTTAACGGCATATCAGTAACTTAAATAAATATTAGAGCAAATAAAGTAAAACATAACACTCCTGCCACGAAGTGGTGACAACATAAATTCTGCAAAAAAAAAAGACTGCCATGTAAATTCTGCAAATTAAAAACACTTAAAAACTCGTTGGAATTTATGCTGATATTACAAATCAATACATTTTCTGTTCGTTTTGCTTTCTTTCCATTTTCTTTTTCTATATTGAATAGCAGCACAGGTAAGAGTCATGATATAATAATTTACATGGTAGGAGTGACAGTTTTTCTGTCAACCAGCATTTGTCAAAAACGCATAGAAAAAGAGAAAACGAAAAAACAGCAAAACAGATGAAAAATTAAACTTTGTATTGAGTTGACAAGTATTGGTTGACGCTCTGATAAAATAGCTAGTTGTCAAGGCAGGGCCGTAGCTAGCGAAATATCGGTCGCATGACTTACAAATTTTTTTCAAAATTAGAAAACACTAAAATAATAATAGAAATGGAAACTTTAAGGGGGGCCGGGGGTTTTGAACTAATTTTTTTTTTTAAATATTTTTGTGATCATTCAACAAGAATTATGTCTATTAAACTCATAGTAAAATCATAAAAAAAATTTTGTCGACATTCGAGAAAGCATATTTATCAATAATTTGTCAATTTAAAGCAAAACGTATCGTCGAAATTATTTATAAAAAAAAAATTTTTTATAAAAATCACCCTTAAATTAATTTTAGAAAAAAATTTAACTCAAACCGCCCCGCCCAGTTTTCGGACATTTTTCACAAAAATTGATAAATGTTTACCCTCTTAGGTACCCAACCCACTTAAGTACCTTAAAATGCTGACATTTTTGGGTGATGTACTTAAGCGGGTTTTACTGTAAATAATTATGCCAAAATATAACACTCACTGACATACCATAGTACTCAAATTCGATTTTAGTTTTTGGATCGCCATGCAAGAAGTCACAAGACCCATTGGGAGTAATGTTCTTTTGTCAAGATTATACGTAATTATTTCCCTTGTACGAAATGTTTTTTTTTTTTTTTACGAAACTTTTATTTTCCCAATCTTTTTAAGACCCAAATCGATTTTGCGAATTATGGCTGTGGGTGATATGTCGCAGCACCCATTACAATAAAAATCTATCACATACTATTAGGCATCGCAAGAAAATTTGGTTTTTTTCATCGAATATATGTTTTTTTTAAAAATACACAATATTTAAGAAAAACTAGGACCTTATTACACATAAACAGAGCAAGACCTTTCAATTGCCACCCTATTGATGAAAATCGCGTCTACAGTACAGATTTGATAGTCAGTGCAAAAAATGCGCATGCGTAATCTTAATATATAAAAAAAAATTTTTAAAAAATAAGCTATAACCATTTACATTATTTATTGCATTATATACTTTATTATGATATAGCATTTTTATTGATTTGTGGGCAGGAATAGGAGGTGTGGCCAAATTTAAGCCCCTATCTCCTACTTGACGTAAATGTGCTGCCAAATTTTCAGCTGAATCGGCCTAGTAGCTTTGGAGATATATCATTTTTATTGATTTGTGGGCGGTAAAAAAGGGTGTGGCAAAATTTTTTTTCTAACCCATGCAATACTTGAAGGACATTTACTGCCAAAATTTCAGCTGAAACAGCCCGGTAGTTTTGGAGATATATTAATTTATGGGCGGTAAAAGGGGGTGTGGTCAAAATTTTTTCTTAAACCCCATTTTCTACTTGAAGGAAATTTACTACCAACATTTTATCTGAATCAACCTAGTAGTTTTCGAGATATAGCATTTTCATTGGTTTGTGGGCGGTTAAAGGAGGCAGGGCAAACTTTTTTTTAACCCATGCAATACTTAAAGGACATTTTCTGCCAAAATTTCAGCTGAAACAACTCGGTAGTTTTAGAGATATATTAATTTTTTGGGCGGTAAAAGTGGGTGTGGCAAACAAATTTTTCATAATAATGCATTGTCACTGGGCTTGCACATGTATGCTTAATTTCAGCTTAATCTGAGACCCACAAGCTGTCGAAAAATTGTTTGCAAGATTTGCGGATATACATACATATATACGAACGAAGCAAGTTAAATAAACAAAAGCTTATAAAAAGGCAAGCACGCTGTTTCGATATAGCTCAAACTGTTATTAGATTTTGCGATCAGCCTGAAAGTATGCACCGAAAATAAATTTGATACTTATCAGTAAAATGCTTGCCTTTTATGTACATATGTGCATACTTTCAGGCTCAACATTTTTCAGAACAGTTGTAAGAACACTGTAATAATAGCAAAAAATAATAACAGTTTAGCGTTAATGCTTCCAACCCGTCGTTGGATAGATTTCGATGTTATTTATATGAAATTGATCGATGGGAGAAAATTTCTTGAATATTTATAAAAAAAAATATTTTCGAAAAAATCGTAAATTGTGTTTGTGTGCAATTTTTGTTCAAACTAAAATATTGTTTTCCTTTTGAACCAAACAGCACTTAAAAAATATATTCGAAATGAAAAAAGACGTTTGTGGTTCCATTATTATTATGTGTACAAAAATGTTTTATTTTTTTATAATTAAATTAAAAATAAAATATGTAAATATACAATTGGCATTTCTATCAACGAATGTTGGTCGCCATGTTATCAGTCTCTGCTGAAATTCGCTTGAAATGAACTGTTAATTGAAATAGTATGGTAGGCTATAGCCTAGAGCCATAAAATTTTTGTTTTAATGTTGATTTAATAGTATTCATTGCACACGACACCCAACGCATTGAATCCTGCGACTTTTTAAGACACATGAAAAACATTTTACAAGAATATAATAAAATTTTATATATTCATAAAAAGCTTTCCCAATACATCGATAATTCCTTAATTTTGATAAAACTAAAAATTTTTTTACGCATATGCGCTAATATTTTATTTCTTTCATTTCATAAAATCAAAATTTGAGAAATTTTATAATATTTCTTAGAACTCAAAATTATTGTGTCTGAGCATTGTGGAGCATCCTGGTGCAGTAAAATTTTCTTATAGTGTCAAATTTGTTTTTTTCAACTCTAGCAATTTTTATTCTTTCTCTCTAACTCTTCCTCTCTTACTCGTTCGCCCCTTTTGTCTCGTTCTTTTTTAATCTGCTATTTTGAATGTGCTTGTGACAAGTATTCAACCAAAAAAAAACACACACTGTCATAGCTACACAGAGTCATATAATACAACAAAAGCGACATTCAAATAGACACAAAAGAGCTTTCAGAAATAGTTCTTGCATGCTACACATGGCCTGAGCCTGAGCCCCACTTGCCTCCCATCCATGCAATTCTCAGCAACAACAATGTAGAAATTGAACCGCAGACAGAAAAATAGTAGTAAAGGACAAATATGAGAAGTAAGAAAACAAAAAAAAAGTAAATCATCCAGGAAGGCAAACGCAGCAGCCACGTAGTAGTAAAATCGATTTTTGTGTCATAGACATGGCCACCCAAGCACACACACACACCAACACATCATTTGAAGACATGCATAACAACGAAACATAGAGAAAAATCGAACAAAAACTTTGCATGCTTAACCCAAGCTTAGCGAACAGCCATAGCACAGCAGCAATTTCCAGTCTAACCCACCCGCACCCCGCCCCCTACCCACTCGACCAACAAACACACCCACTTAGACGGCCTGACACCCACACCAGTGCAGCCAAGTATTGCTACATGTGTCGTTCAGCATATTTGCTTGTTCGGAAGCTGAGCTCTCTACACAAACACACACACACACTCATAGACCAGGACTAGCACCCACCCACATCCTTGCCATCGAAGCAACGTCTCAGGCATTGCAGCAGCTCTGCGTGTCTCTGACGTTATAGTTCGCATTGAAATTTTTTATTCCCCATTGCTAGCGGGTTAAATGGAAAAATCAAAGCAGGAAAATGTTACAACAACAATAACAGCAACAACGTAATGGCGCAAAATAATGGAAATAGTTGTATTTGTGAATCGCTGCGATAACGACACAAACGAATGGTTTGCATGAGGTGCAGATGGTAATTTTAGATGAAGAAACACAACCAACCCGCAAAACGACCAGCCACACGAACTTTTCTAGGATGCACATGAAGTTCAGCTGGAACATCAGATGAGTTGAAAATATAGTTATAATAGACGAGTAGGTGGAAAATCAATAAAGTGAAGTTTTCTTCTAATTTGAGGTTTGAATATAATTAATTTGAACAGTTTGAATAGTGAGTATTCTAAGGGAAGAAGGGAAATAAAGGAAAAGCATTGGTAGGATAGTGCAAATAGTAGAAAATAACTTTAAAGATCTGACGCAAATATTGGATTCAAATTAAAATTTTTATTTCTTACTACTATTTGCAAAAAGCTTTCCGATTCTCCTGAACTCTATTTACCTCTCCTCTTTAGGGTTATCCTCTTTAAGAGTATTATAGAAAAGGGTTATCACGTACGTTCGGTACCGCAAAGCTTTGCAGTAACTCTTTTTGTATTGAATAGCTATAATACCCAGTTGAAACATAAGCAAAGGCGTTGGCAGGACGATAATTAGCATTTCATTTACCAGTCAATGGATATAGTTCAAAATTAATGTATGGTGGCTTATTACCTGATGTTTTTATATATAATCAAGCTAAATAGGATAAAGATTTTCAACTTATGTATATCAAACAAATGAACCTGCCATGAGGTTAAATGAGGTTAAAATAAAGATACGTTTATTGAATTCATTTTGACTTAATTTTAATATATGGCATTGATTAAAATTTTACTTACGAAAAAAAAAAACCAACAAAAATTTACAAAAACTCAAACGACGAATAGCTCAACAGAACCACTTCCAAACACCGAAGAATAGTTTTATTTTTTTTTTTTTTTTTTTTTTTTTTTTGATCAGAAAACATGAAAAGAGTTGAACTAACTCAAAAGTCCAACCTGGTTCAGTTTTTTGAATTATTTGCTCTAACTCAAAGATAGATGGCGCTGACTGCTTACCAGCTGTCATAAACTCGTAAACTTGAAATCTCACTCTGACCGTTCTAATAAAAAGTTTGCTACGATTCACGTACCACTGGCAATAGCCGAGCGGATTAATACTTTGCCTGTTTTGTTTTAGGTATTTTAAACTTGTAACTTTTTTTGTGTGATCCCGATCAAGTGCCGAAAAAACGGAGGCGGAAAAAATTTCGATGCAGTTCGATACTCAAACCTCCAACACAAACAGTAATGAAAAAGTTTCGCTTCAAAAAGGTTATTTTAATTTATGTATAACGAAAAATAAAATAAAAATGTTCATATTAACTACTTCATGTAAATATCTGAGTTCTTAACTTTCCGTTTGAACACAATAAATTTCAGGAAAATACTAGACACATACTAATCGGCTTGCACAACATTATGCAATAACGCTTTTAAAATATTGATTTGATTTTGACTTTTCCAGCTCTAGTTTTCAAAGAAAAGCTAAAACATTTCAAAATGTTTTTTTGGACATTTAAAAAAGATCACATATATCATATAAACTACTTACAAGACCAACGATTAAATAAAGAATCTCAGATTTGGGGAGAAAGAAGGTTTCCCCTTTCCCTCTGCCTACGCCCTTGGACATAGGGTATAACAAAATGTTCAACGCCCACTTTCGACGCCCAATAAATACAAAAACATAAAATAGCAAAAAAAGATATGGCAAAATATTTTGATCGTAAAAAAACCAGTCGATGTTATTTCATGAACTACCTTCCACGCCCCCTATATTGAGAATACAAGAACGGCTCAACCGATTTGAACTAAAAAGATGTCAAATTGTTTTGTATTAGATGCAGATGAGTAAAAAACAAAATTTTCCAGATCTACCTGCCACTCCTTCTATATTGAAAAAACAAAATAAGAAATGAACGACAGAATCGATTTGCACAAAATACAAATCAAACAATTCTGATTTCATTCAGATGACTATGATCAATTTGCCACACCTACCTGCAAGCTCACAGTATAGGAAAACATAACGAGTCGGGAACAGCTCAATCGATTTAAACGAAAAAAGGTATTAATTATTTCTATATTTCATCTGAGTTAATAATAAATACATGCATTTCACAGGCCTGCCTTATTTAAAAACAACACAATAAGATGAGAACAGCTGAGCCGAGAAAAAATGGAATTGATTAAATCTGCATTTCATTGCGGTCAACAGCCCAGCAAAAAAAGTGTTTCCAAAAGAAGCTAAAGTGGAAGTAAAATTATTGAATTCCACCGCTTCATACCTTTCATACCTATACGGCATTCTTCTGTCATATGCATGTCATCGGGTGCATGTCAGACCAATATCTCTCTAGAAGTGCTTCCAGAATTTTTTTAAAGGAAAATTTCTTTGAGACAGCCAATGAAAGGAGTGATCGTTGCTATCAACCGACTGAAGATTTATGAGAATAATCTATATCTATCTATCTATACTTCTATATCTATACTATTATATAAAATCAAAGTGCAAATTTTTGATTCAAGGTAAACTCCAAAAGTACTGGGCCGATTTTTATGAAATAAATTTTAAAATGTTATATTTGTGCATCACCACAGTATAATGGTATTATCATTTCGAAATTTTAATAATATGTGTATTTAACTAAAGTGTAAAGATTTTTAAGAAATCATCGCCAATGTCACGCATTGCTTGATCGTTTTCTTTTCAAGCGTTGTGTGGCGAGAGTTTCAATAAGCTCCAGTTTGCTTTTTCCGAGCAATGCGAAAAGTAAGTCGCACACTCATTCAAATATTCGAAATAGCAAAGTCTTGAGAGTGGTTCTGTGAAGTTTGATGCTGATCGTACCAATGGAGCGGGCATTGTTCATTCCGAGAGGTTAATGAAATCATGCTTGGAAATTCTTGGTTACCGAAAGACCGCATTTGAAAGGCCTGTGAATAATTATGACCATACAAAATTTGATGTCAAATAAAACCCATTCAAGCTACATTAGTCATCTTGAACTGGATGGAAGGACCAAAGAAAAAAAACGATTAGAAAAGTACTTTGATCTCTTCGCCAAAATTTGTTTTCACTTTTTTTCTTATTTTTGTTTATAAATCGAAATTTTGTTTGAAAATTGGTATCAAAACCTATATTCTTCTAATCGGAAATAGAAATTCCATGGAATTCTACTACCCCAGAAACTATCCACAAATTAATTTTGAAATTTTTTTCACCTTATCAATAAACGTCAAAAAATTAATTAATTCCTAGTGAAAAAGTCTTAAAAATGTGTTTCAAACAACAGGTTAAGATATGTATTTTCAAACGACCGATGTAGCATTTGACTTCAAATTTAATAAGGTCATAGATATTTAGAGGCCTGCAAACTTCCAAATGCCATATCTCAGTAACAAAGCGTTTCCGATCATATCTGTGGAATGATTATTTTCATCTCATGGTTTAACCTATTCTTACTTTTTTGTCTGTATCTGTTTTAGAAAAAAACCCTGTGTAACAACATGAAATTTAGTAACAAAACTTTTGGAACAAGTCTAGTTTAATGAATCCGCTAAATTTTAAAAAGGTGCTTAACGTACAAGGCATGTCAGAATTATAATTATATCATGCGTACAAGGCAGCATTTTTTCATAGATTGTAATGGTATAAAAAGAAGACTACAATTTTTTATACATATATGGATTTCGATACTAGATTCATAATTTGAATGCTATTTTTTGCGATTTAGCCCTATTGTATCGAAAATTACTAAAGTCAGACCAGAAAATATGGCCTCGTTATAGAATACATTATGGAATCTTGAAAAGACCGATAACAAAAAATTTTGTAAATAAAACTTTTTTTTTACTTAGAATTACGACTGTATGTGGCGTAATTCACATGTACCGTTTTGTATACCCACATACTATAATATTTATTGTACACAAATACAATATGTGTCAAAATATAAGTTATGTGTCAAATAAAACAAATATATAATTTTGGACTTTGTCACTTCTTCTATAGGGTGGTTAAATTTTAAGGGCCGATGTTGAATGTGAACCACACCTAAACGGCAAGTTTTTTTCTGCATTTCATTTAACATTTCTTAATTTCAGACTAACTCAATTTGAACCATAGAAAGATACACAATCGAGCAATGCGTTAAAGTTATTCAGGCTTATTATGAAAATGGGCGTTCAAATCAAAATGCATGATGAGGCACATTTTCACCTCAGTGGATTCGTCAATAAGCAGAATTGCCGCATTTGGGCGAATGATAATCCAAGAGTGATTGTCGAAAAACCAATGCACCCACAAAGAGTGACTGTTTGGTTCGGTTTATGGGCTGGCGGCATCATCGGGCCGTATTTTTTCCAAAATGAGGCCGGTCAGTCAGTTACTGTGAATGGTGTTCGCTATCGTGAGATGATAACGAATTTTTTATGGCCCGAGTTGGAAGATATGAGTGTGGACGATATGTGGTTTCAACAGGAGGGTGCCACTTGCCACACAGCTAACGAAACAATGGCTCTTTTGCGCGACAAATTCAATGGCCGTGTTTTCTCACTTGGTGGCGATGTCAATTGGCCGCCAAGATCATGTGATTTGACACCGTTGGACTTCTTTCTTTGGGGTTATTTGAAAGAAAAGGTGTACGTCGATAAGCCAGCAACAATTCAAGAGCCAAAGGATGAGATAATTCGGCACATTAACGGCATAGAACCATCGGATGGAGGTGTGCCGCCAAGGTCGCGGCGGCCATTAGGCCGATATTTTGTTAAAAAGAAATGACAATAATTTCCTTAATAATTTGTGTTTTATTCAAAATCAACATCGGGCCTTACAATTTAACCACCCTTTATAAGGTCACAAAATAATAAAATCTAGGAAGAAACTGATTCAAATTTTTGTATGAGAAAAATTATGCATAAAATGCTTTAGCAGCTGCTTATATACGTATTGTTTTTATGGTTGTTGGTTCTGTTCGTGCCGAAATCACAAATGCAACATCGTGTCATTTTTTGAAGCGAATTGTTTTATGAATATTTCCCAGTAACTGCCTGTGTATGTAAAAATTATGTACATAAATACATATCAGTTACTTTCGTTTTTTGTTTTTGTTATTATAGGTATTTATCTAGCTACAGCGCCAGAGGCGCGCTACAAAAATTGTATTACTATTGTTCCATAGCATTCTTGCAAGTTGTTAGTGTATCTGCCGATTGTGCTTTATTGTTTTAACAAAAGCTTTAATTTGCCGTATTGCGTTTGTGTTGAGTATTTACTACACAAACATTACTAACAGTAATCTAAGTTTTCTGTCGAACGGTAGAAGAATGATAAAGTTTGTATTACTTTTTATTCTATCGTAGTGTAGTGTATGTGAATGTGTACGTTTGAGTTCATGTACACAAACATATACGCTGCACAATGATGAGTCATGCCGTCTACTCTATACTAAAAGAATGTAACATTTATTTTCTTTCACTGGCTTGGACTGAAAAAAAGTTAATCAAGCTGCTTAGAATTTCAACTCCAACTTTCAATCAATTTGTCTACAATTTAACAAATCTAGACATAAACATTATTAAACATACACTCACAAATTGAAATGAGATCATTTAAAAACAGCAAAAATAAAATGAATAAGTAAATTAATAGTTATCTGTATAGATGAAACCATAACTATTGCAGCCAATGAAATATTTCGAAATTATAATACTTAATATAAAACATTGAATATTTTTATGTAAATGTAATTTTATAAAAACAAGCTAACAACGACATCGACAACAAAGTAAAAACGGCAATAAAAACAATTTATTGTTCAAATTCTAGCTCCTGTGACAAGGGCGTAAAAATGCTGCGCACACTTAAATTTAGTAGACACTCATTTTTATTATGATTGTGTTGGTGTCTATGAGTAGTTGTATGTGTGTATGTGTGTGTTTGTGTGTGTGTGTGTTTGTGTGTTTGTGTGTTTGCAGCACGCACTGAACTCATTCGCATCCTAAAAAACGAAACATTACAAAAAAATTACTTTGTTATCCTTTTAGATTTAATGAAAGAATGTTTGTGTCTTTGTTTGTTTGTTTGTTTGTTTGTTTTGCACATTTCGAATTTCTGCTGACCATACGAGAACAGCGAATAAATCGTCAAAATAAAAACAAAATAACACAAAAAAATAAAAAAAAATAACAAAAAAATAGCAGCAATATAAATAAAATAATCACAAAAAACAAGATATAAAAGCGAAAAAACCTCTTTCAATTTCCATAACATTAGCATTTCAATTCAATTTGCGTGTGTGCGGTTGTGGGTGTATATGTGTTAGTGTTTGTGTGTTTGCGGCTATATATGTTCAATCAAATGCATTGAGAAACGCGCAATTGCAGATACAAAAAATAATAACAACAACTCAAACAAAGTATAGTAAAAATAAGAAAAATTATCGAAACAGGATATAGTAACGTATCCATAGGATATGCCATTAGCGCAAACAGTGGCAAAAAAAAACAGCAACACCAATGTGTGTGTGTGTGTGTGTGTGTGTGTAAGTGAGCAAGATTCTGACTGTAACATCGAGTGAGCGGCAATAATAATAAAAATAATGATCGGCGCAATAAACTTGATTTGAGTCGCTGTCGAGTTGAGGGCGATACCATCTCTAGCCTATGGTTAGGTGCCCCAGCTGATGGGGTCATGCTTTTTTTATACAATTTGCCTAAAACCTGAGTAGATACAATATGGCGATTCTGGGTCAGGAGGAGCGGAGGAACAAGCCGATGACGTCATGCCCGCACCCCAGCGCCATCTAGTGGGGGCTTTTTGCTCAAATGTGCAAAGGTGTATGTCTTTGCTAAAAAGCTATTATGGTGTATATCTTTGCTAAAAGCTATTATGGTGTATGTCTTTGCTTTATTTATATTTTTAAATTAGCAAGTTTGGTGTATGTCTTTGCTGTAAGCTTTTAAAAATTGGCAAGTTTGGTGTATATCTTTGCTAAAAAGCTATTATGGTGTATGTCTTTGCTAAAAGCTATTATGGTGTATGTCTTTGCTTTTAAGCGTTAGTCATAATTTCATACACTACATTATCGGTAGTGGTAGTCAAGCGAGTTCTTATCAGTGTTTGCATGTTTTGTTTTTCTTAACCCTCGAATACCTAATAGCAATGACTCAAATCCTGAGTGACGAGCTTAGCTGAAATGATATGACTTGCTATATGAAAATATATATATTAATATGGATTGAAGCAATTTAGGTACGGCGAAGGTTGAAGGGTTAAAGAATTGTTTATAAATTTATCATAATGGTGCTAAGTATTAGGTGCGAGTATTAGATTTGTATAAGTAGTTTAAGAATTGGATGACAACCATTTGAAACATAGGCGTATATAAATATCCATTCGTCAGCTGGGGGACATCGGGGTAACAAGCCCCCGCGTAATAACCACCGGCCAAGTCACTTACACCCAGCAACTTCTCCGCCGCTGTATTTTATTTTAAGTAAACGAAATACATAGCAACCAGGAAGAATCAAGAAGTTTCTAGAAGCTTCGAGATGCAGAAACGTCGAGAACATTTTAGAAGCTGACTTATGTCATTGTATGCCGAAGCGAATGGCGTGAGAGAGAAAGGGAGGGAGAGAATTTGATAGTAAGAGAGAGAAAGGGAGATAGCAAATAGCGCGATCCTATACAAATAATACTTCAGAATCAACCTAACCTAAGCCAATGCCAAGAAGAGACAGGAAGTTTCTAGAAGCTTCGAGATGCAGAAACGTCGAGAACATTTTAGAAGTCGACTTATGTTATTGTATGCCGATGACGTCACCCATACCCATCCTGGTACGGATTTTAATTTTATTTAATTTCAATTTCAATACTAATTTCAAGGTTAAAGTGATAAGAGCCAAGCTTCATAGTAAGCACACTCATAACCCGCAAGTTCAAGATAAGGCAGCAATGGACAAGTTCAAACATGTTTTTTTTTTGTGTTACTTCTAAAATAAATAAACAATTTTTGCGGTCAAGTGCAAGGGCAAAAAAAAGAAGATAAGAATTAAAAGTTGATATGTCAAAAACTAAGCTAAGCTAACCTAATCTAATATAAGCTAAGGCTGCGTTCATAGTGAACGCCCATAATCGGCTGCTTTTTTATAATGATTCTTGTTGTTGTTGTTCTTACTGTTGCTGTTGTTGTTCTTACTGATGTTGTTGTTGTTGTTGTTCTTGTTCTTGTTCTTGTTATTCTTACTGTTGTTGTTGTTGTTGTTCTTACTCTAGTTGTTGTTGTGGTTGTTGTTGTTGATGAGGCTGTTTTACTAATAAAAATAGGCAATCTAAAGTTACTAAATAAATAGCTAAACTTCTTTAATTACACTACATTTTGAGCCCAATTTGGTCACATCTGTTGATAACCAAGAAAAGCTATGGAAGCTACGTCCAATTACGGATCATCTCAAGTCAAATATGTTGAAGAACTATCACCCAACACAACATTTATCTTACGATGACAATGGACGACACGGTTGCAAGCAGTTTTTTTTTTTAAAGGTAAACCAATCGGCCAAACGGTTACATGTTAAATTTTGACATATATCAAGGCAAGAACCCACGTTGTACCAATCCATATGATGAACGATTCGGAAAATGTGCAGCACCACTTATAACTATGATCGATGACTTTCAGATGATTTGAAAGGCCTTATTGAATATTTCATTCATATTGATTATTGTTTGATTGATTATCGATATTGTGATTGATTGATTGATTATCGATCAGTTTAAGCAAGTAGCTGTTGAACAGTACAGATCATTTTAGCCGGTAGCTGTTGAACAGTACAGATCATTTTAGCCGGTAGCTGTTGAACAGTACAGACCAGTTTTAGCAGGTAGCTGTTGAACAGTACAGACCAGTTTTAGCCGGTAGCTGTAGAACAGTACAGATCAGTTTTAGCAGTTATCTGCTAAACTGGTCTGTACTGATCAACAGCAACTGCTAAAACTGGTCTGTACTGTTCAACAGCTACCGGCTAAAATGGTCTGTACTGTTCAACAGCTAACTGCTAAAATGGGCTGTACTGTTCAACAGCTAACTGCTAAAACTGGTCTGTACTGTTCAACAGCTACTTGCTTAAACTGATCGATAATCAATCAATCAATCACAATATCGATAATCAATCAAACAATAATTCAATATGAATGAAATATTCAATAAGGCCTTTCAAATCATCTGAAAGTCATCGATCATAGTTATAAGTGGTGCTGCACATTTTCCGAATCGTTCATCATATGGATTGGTACAACGTGGGTTCTTGCCTTGATATATGTCAAAATTTAACATGTAACCGTTTGGCCGATTGGTTTACCTTTAAAAAAAAAAAACTGCTTGCAACCGTGTCGTCCATTGTCATCGTAAGATAAATGTTGTGTTGGGTGATAGTTCTTCAACATATTTGACTTGAGATGATCCGTAATTGGACGTAGCTTCCATAGCTTATCTTGGTTATCAACAGATGTGACCAAATTGGGCTCAAAATGTAGTGTAATTAAAGAAGTTTAGCTATTTATTTAGTAACTTTAGATTGCCTATTTTTATTAGTAAAACAGCCTCATCAACAACAACAACCACAACAACAACTAGAGTAAGAACAACAACAACAACAACAGTAAGAATAACAAGAACAAGAACAAGAACAACAACAACAACAACATCAGTAAGAACAACAACAGCAACAGTAAGAACAACAACAACAAGAATCATTATAAAAAAGCAGCCGATTATGGGCGTTCACTATGAACGCAGCCTTAGCTTATATTAGATTAGGTTAGCTTAGCTTAGTTTTTGACATATCAACTTTTAATTCTTATCTTCTTTTTTTGCCCTTGCACTTGACCGCAAAAATTGTTTATTTATTTTAGAAGTAACACAAAAAAAAAACATGTTTGAACTTGTCCATTGCTGCCTTATCTTGAACTTGCGGGTTATGAGTGTGCTTACTATGAAGCTTGGCTCTTATCACTTTAACCTTGAAATTAGTATTGAAATTGAAATTAAATAAAATTAAAATCCGTACCAGGATGGGTATGGGTGACGTCATCGGCATACAATAACATAAGTCGACTTCTAAAATGTTCTCGACGTTTCTGCATCTCGAAGCTTCTAGAAACTTCCTGTCTCTTCTTGGCATTGGCTTAGGTTAGGTTGATTCTGAAGTATTATTTGTATAGGATCGCGCTATTTGCTATCTCCCTTTCTCTCTCTTACTATCAAATTCTCTCCCTCCCTTTCTCTCTCACGCCATTCGCTTCGGCATACAATGACATAAGTCAGCTTCTAAAATGTTCTCGACGTTTCTGCATCTCGAAGCTTCTAGAAACTTCTTGATTCTTCCTGGTTGCTATGTATTTCGTTTACTTAAAATAAAATACAGCGGCGGAGAAGTTGCTGGGTGTAAGTGACTTGGCCGGTGGTTATTACGCGGGGGCTTGTTACCCCGATGTCCCCCAGCTGACGAATGGATATTTATATACGCCTATGTTTCAAATGGTTGTCATCCAATTCTTAAACTACTTATACAAATCTAATACTCGCACCTCATACTTAGCACCATTATGATAAATTTATAAACAATTCTTTAACCCTTCAACCTTCGCCGTACCTAAATTGCTTCAATCCATATTAATATATATATTTTCATATAGCAAGTCATATCATTTCAGCTAAGCTCGTCACTCAGGATTTGAGTCATTGCTATTAGGTATTCGAGGGTTAAGAAAAACAAAACATGCAAACACTGATAAGAACTCGCTTGACTACCACTACCGATAATGTAGTGTATGAAATTATGACTAACGCTTAAAAGCAAAGACATACACCATAATAGCTTTTAGCAAAGACATACACCATAATAGCTTTTTAGCAAAGATATACACCAAACTTGCCAATTTTTAAAAGCTTACAGCAAAGACATACACCAAACTTGCTAATTTAAAAATATAAATAAAGCAAAGACATACACCATAATAGCTTTTAGCAAAGATATACACCATAATAGCTTTTTAGCAAAGACATACACCTTTGCACATTTGAGCAAAAAGCCCCCACTAGATGGCGCTGGGGTGCGGGCATGACGTCATCGGCTTGTTCCTCCGCTCCTCCTGACCCAGAATCGCCATATTGTATCTACTAACCTGCCGAATATTCCGCTGCTGATAAAAAATAATGTCCGTGCTTCTGTAAGGTTTTATGCCACTGACAGTGAATTTTCAACTAAGAGCACACAGAGAAAATTTGCTGCATTTTTTTAACAAACAAAAAATATTAAGGTTTAAGGCTCTTGAAATAAACAAAAAATTTTTGATTGTTTTATTAAGCATAATTCAATATCGGGAGTTTTTAAGAAATTTTTGTGTGAAACAAACCCCAAAATTTGTCCCAAAACAAAATTTATTATCCTGAATTTTTTATAGATCCTACAGGAAAAAGATGATTTTGTTCTTAGTCTCTAAATTGCTATAAATCGTCCTTCATATCGTAAAATTACCTAGAAGTGAAATTTTTGAAGTGAAAACTTCTTTAGGCGCGTTGAGAACTTTTAAGTAGAGATCAAAACTAAAGATACGCGATATCATCACGCTGTTAGCGATACACCACGCTGTTAGCGTAACAGAAATTATTACTGTACAGCATTCCTTTAAAGGGATTACCTAGCATCAATCAACCGCAGACCGAAGCGATTACTGTAGCAATTACCGATTAACAGGCCGATTACAAAAGCGATTACTAACCAATTACCGAATACCGAAGCGATTGCAAACCGATTACCTGACCAATTATCGATTACCAACCAATTACCGAACCATTTACCGAAGCTTTTACTAACCGACTACCGAACCAATTACTGAAGCGATTACCAACCGGTTACCGAACCAATTACCAATAACCGAAGCGATCACCAGCTACGATTACCAACCGATTACCGAAGCGAAAACCAACCCATTACTGTTTACCGAAGCGGTTACCAACCAATTACCGATTACCAAAGCGATTACCAACCAATTACCCATTGCCGAAGCAAAAACCAAGCGATTACCAATTACCGAAGCGATTACCAACCTATTACCGGAGCGCTAACCAAGCTATTACCAATTACCGAAGTGATTATCAACCTATTACCGATAACCGAAGTTATAACCAACCGACTACCGAACCAATTACCGAAGCGATTACCAACCGATTACCGAAGCAATTGCCGAATCAACTACTAAAGCGATTACCAAAGCTATTACTAACCCATTACCGAAGTGATTAACAACCGTTATCTAATTATTGAAGCAATTACCAACCAATTGCCAACCGAGTACCAACCCATTACTGATTACCGAAGCAATTACCAACCAATTACCGATTACCGAAGCAATTACCGAAGCAATTACCCAAGCAATTACCAACCCATTACCGATTACCGAAGCAAAAACCAAGCGATTACCAACTACCAAAGCGATTACCAACTGATTACCGAACCAATTACTGATTACCGAAGCGATTACCAACCGATTACCGAACCAATTACCGATGCGATTACCAAATCGATTACCAAAGCTATTACCAACCCATTACCAAAGCGATTACTAAACCTCTCCCAATTAGCGAAGTGATTCCAACCGATTACTGACTGCCGAAGCGATTACCAACTGATTACCGAAGTGATTACTAACCGATTACCGAACCAAACTAATTACCGGTTAGGGAAGGGATTATGAACCAATTACAGAGCTAATTTCCGATTACCAAAGCGATTACAGAATCGATTACCAACTGATTACCAATTACCGAAGCGATTTTCAACCGATTACCGATTGCCGAAACGATTACTGAAGCGTTTACCAACCCATTACCGATTAAAGAAGCAATTACCGAAGCGATTACGAACCGATTACTGAAGCGATTACCAACCAATTACCGAACTAATTACCAATTACCGAAGCGATTAAAAACCGATTACCGAGCTAATTACCGATTACCCAACCAAAATAATTGTGTTACAAATATACCTATTTTATATAAACATTAAAAATACCAGTTTAAACATTCAATAACGCATAAATTGATAAAAAGAGTTAAAAAGTAGAACGCGTCTGATTTGCCAAATCTAGCTACTTCGCAAATTCATAGCAGCTATATTATTTCAAGGCCTTAAGTTTTCACTTCGGTCGGCAGTCCCCCCACTTTCTTTTAAATCGAATAAAACTTTAATTCGTCGTTTTTAATTTATTAAAGAGATACTTTATAACGACCTCGATGAGTATTAAATTTTATTTTTTAACCAAGCAAATACAGCTTTTAAACTGAATTTTTTTCTTACAAAATACTTAAGTCCTGAACATAATTTTTTCCAAAACTTAGAACAATTATTAATAAGAAATTTAATGGATATTTTAGAATAAAAGTTTAAAAGCATATTTTTAAAAATTTCAACATTTATAAATTTTCTTCCCGCGTATTACAAGTTTCGAACTCGATATCATTGAAATTAAAGTAGCAAGCTTTACTTCCGCGCAGCTATCAAATAAAATATGTTCCACCGAAAGTGTATAATTAAGAGTTGTTTATCGACAAAGAAACTCTGAATCATATTCATATGAATTCATGCGAAAAGACGGAAAGTATTAAAATATAGCTGAGAAACTTGCCGGTAGCCACTGTGTGCAGCACAGCGAAAAAGTAACTCTGAATCATATTCGGATGAATTCATGCGAAAAGACGAAAAGTATTAATATATAGCGAAGAGGCTAGCAGATTGCCACTGTTTGCAGATTGCCACCACAGCTTTATTTTGATATTTAAGCAGTTTCGTGGCCTAAACTTCGACTGATATCAACGTCAAAAGAGTAGTTGTCACTTTTAAACTACTTTTGGAACGTACAGACTTCGAAGACTGTAAAATATTAGTTCTCAAAAATTTAAAAATTAAAACTATGTGCTTATCCTGCATTTATATATTGAACATTTTTATAAAAAATTCAAAATTTCATAAAATTCAATTCCATTTTCAACTTTAAACGGCTGAAATTTATTTCAGTGTATTGCATTTATTTTGGAATTTAATGCTCTCAAATGTAAGTGTCATAAATTCATAATAACGCACATAAGCGTAGCTCTATCGAGGAGCTCAATCTTTCAGCATTTTAGCAGTCTGAGTGCCAGCAACACCAACACACACACACACACACTCGCACTCACACTCAGCCACACACCAGTGGAACATAAAACAGTCAAATTCGTTTTTTACGACTTTATGCTAAGCGTACATTTTTTATGCATAAAAAATAAAAAAACATAAAAATTGACCCCTGTACAAGGACATCATCGACTGACTGGTGCTGCTAGCAGTTTCTTAGCATTTTTATTTTTTTTTTTTTTTTTGCAAACGCATCAACGTACCAATCATTTCCCTGTCGAAACATGTGCAAGTGTGTGCGTGTGTAGTTTATGGTTTTGGTTTTTATATTTTTTTTTTCGTTTTTTCATCTTCTTTATATTTTGTATAACGGTATGTGTGTGAGCACGCATCCTTATTTATAGCTATGTTCTTTAGTATGGAAAATCGTATTCAGTATCCTTTATAACATTTTCATATGTAAAAAACGATGTACGAAGGACCAAACTCCATTCAATACGATACTAAAATATTTGCTGGCATCAATAAAATGAATGACAGAATGAATGAAATGAATGAAACAAAAGAGGGGAAAAAAACATCGATATGCTTCCGTGCTTGAGGGTCTGGAAATGGCAGAACGCATTTGCAGTAAAATGTAAATAGATGCTGTAGAAAATTCATTGCAAGAATATGAAGATTTGTGTAGTATACGCAGTGGGCGGAGGTGGGGTAGGAGTAGGGGAAGGGGGAAGGGTGGAGTTGACAAAGAAACTAAAATGATTTCAGTTGGTTTTTTTTGTTTTCAGTTGTGAAATTTTATGGTCATCATAGAGATCAATACGATAAACTTTGAATAATTTATGACCAACCACTGGCTAGAATAACATAGCTGTCACTACGATAATAATGCTGAGCGAAAAGATATCAAATAAATATTCAAATATTGCATGACGCATGAAAACTTTGTTCTTCTACTGTTGAAGTTAATTTGTAGTAGAAGATGCATGGAATCTAAGCTGAAGAAATAATAAGGGTATTCATGCAAATGGGCAATACCCTTATAAATGGTATAAGCCGTATAAGTTTATCAGTCTTATAAATGAAATGTATAGAGAAGCTTTTGCACAAGCCATATATATTTGCTCTATGATTTAGGTGAGCAATCGATCTGTCAAAATTATACCAATAATCAGCTGATTTCATTTTGTGAAGTTGTTTCTAATCAGAAAGCAATCAATTCGAAATGGCAGAAGTAAAAATTCAATAACTCTAGTGAAAGTATTTCAGATCTTGCAGTTTGTTGATTTATTCTCACAGATTTAATTTTTTCGCTTTGTCTGGGCATGCTGACAAAGTTATTTAATATATGTAAAAATTTTGCCCAACAGCTGACATATATGTTGCAAATGCACATTCGCTTTAAGTATATGTTCATACAACTTACCTGATAAAAATAACTAATTGCCCAGTATATAGTTTACCACTATGAATGAATACCCTTAATATTTATATGGGTAACTTTCAAAACATATGGATATCAAAGAGAAATTTCTGATTTTTTTCAACTTTAATATCGTTCAACTTTAATTGAAGAATTAACGTAGAATCCAAAATCACTACGTTACGTTCTTTACAAAATGATGTTCAAATTATATTTTTTAAGTTTTTGTAGAAGTGGATACGATTTTTGTCTTGAGTGTTATACCTCAAGATTAAGTAAGTAAGCTAAAAGTTTTTAAAACTAGTAAGGGTGGAGCTTCGGCAGGGTACCGAAGCTAAAATACCCCCCCGCGGCCTTATTGAAGTATATTCGAAGTCTTTAGCCACGACATACACGATGACATTCAGTTTTATATATTAACGAAAGTTTTCCTATTTTGATGACGTCACTTTGTATGGGAAGTAAGCGTGGTTTTGATCCGATTTTGCCATATATCGGCATAGAGATGGTTCATATTATATATCAAAGCTAATGAGCAAAATTTCAAGACATTCAATTAATTTTTGTGGATTTTTAAGAGATTTTACGTTTTGAATAAAGCCAATTTGTATGGGAGGTAGGCGTGGTTTTCATTCGATTTTGCCAAATATCATAGTGGTGGTCTATGTTATATATCAAAGCCTATATGCAAAATTTCAAGACATTTCTTTAATTTGAGCAGATTTTTAAGAGATTTTACTTTTAAAATAAAGCCACTTTGTATGGGAGGTAGGCGTGGTTTTCATGCGATTTTTCCAAATTTCATAGAATTAAGACCAAAGAGCAAAGCTCACCTGCCAAATTTAAAGGCATTTCTTTAATTTTTGTGGATTTTAAAGACATTTTACGGTTAATATAAAGTCATTTTGTATGAAAGGTAGGCGTGGCTTTCATCGAATTAGGCCCATTTCTGAACTTGATCTTCCTTTTTTAAAAATAAACTTATATTTTGAATTTCATCGCGATAGCTTTAAAATTGCGGCTATAATCGTGTCGACAGACGAACAGACTGACGGACACACGAAAATCGACTCAGAAGATGATGCTGATCAAAACTATATATATTTTTCTATACCTTCCACGCCTCCTTCTTGGCGTTACAAACGGAATGACAAAGTTAGTATACCCCTTACGCAGTACGCTATGGGGTATAAAAATAAAAAAATGTTTAATAATTCGGCGGCATGGACGCTGGTGTTGAAATAACACTCAGGTCTTATAACCATTTTTTTTTTTCATTTTGTTGAAATTAAAGTACTGTTGACCTATTTAGATTATATTAAAATGTTCACAAGAGTTATTAATTTTTGTTTTAAAAATGTTTTCCTTTATAAAAAAAATTATCTTTTTAAAAAAAAAAATCTTATTAAAAAAATATCTTTTTGAGATTTTTAATTTTTAAGTACTGCTGACCCGTTCAGATTATATAAGTATGTTCACAAGAGTTATTAATTTTTCTTTAGTCTACAATTTGACAGAAGATAGTTGGTTAAAAATTCGCTCAGTTTAGAAGTTATCGTCGAAAAATTGCAAAAACAGCCCTAAAAATCGCTATTTTTTACTTTATTATTTTTTTGAGCTTTTTATGAAGTGTGGATACGTTCAGATTACATAAGTATTCAGACACGTTCAAATTCACAAAAGTTGTTCAAAATTTTTCTGGCTAAAATTTTGTAGAAGATAATATAGGAAAAATTTGGAAATTATTAGCAAAAAACATCCACATTTTTTTGGAATTTAATTTAAAAAAAATGATTTTACGAGTATGTTTATTAGACTGTTAGCTACGAGTACGACTTTGCCAAATGCAGTAAGTTAGGTTAGGTTAGAATAGTATGGTTCAGATGGCTGCCCGTCTCGGGCACTTAGGCCAATAAAGGCCCCTTGTGATACCATATAATCTCCTTTAACTTGGTGTTATAAGAGTCCTGTCTCCGTTGAACCATCCCGTGTATTTAATGAATCTGTCAATTTTGTTTCGATCTATCTTGGAGATTGAAGTTAGAGAGTGAAAGAGGGGTCGACTGAGGGTATTTAGTCTCCTTCTACTTAAAGCGGGGCAGTGGTAGAGAAAGTGTTGTATGATCCTCCTCATCATCTCTGCAGCTTCTGCAGAAGTCGTTGGCCTCACAGCCTAGACAAAGAGCGTGAGCTCCTATCAAGCAGTGTCCGGTGAGTACCCCTTCCAAAACAGAGAGATTTGGTCTTCCGAATTTCAGTAGAGAGGAGGTGCGAATGCTGTCGTAGGAAGGCCAGGTAAGTCTGGCTGTGGCAGAGGTGACCAGGTTTTTCCACCGCTCATTGAGTTTAAAGCTGGCCAATGGTATACCTAGTCCATCCTTTCCCGGAAGGATAGCGGCGGTCGTACCCCTTCTAGCCAGTTCATCAGCTTTGCAATTGCCTTCTATGTCACGGTGCCCAGGCACCCATACAAGGTGGATCCTGAATTACTCAGCCATCTTGTTGAGAGATTTGCGGCATGTAGCAACAGATATGGAGTTTTGGGTATAGGACCATAATGCTTTTAGCGTAGCTTGACTGTGCGAAAAAATATATATATATAGCTTTCACTGAGGTGCTCAGCTGGTTGAGGTGAGGTGCTGCTTACTTGATGCCTTAGGCCTCCGCTTGGTATACGCTGTAGTAATCGGGTATTCGGAAGGAGGTTCAATCCCCAGATCCGGGAAAAAACTCGCCCGCCCAATCGCCCTTCGAGTTTAGAGCCGTCAGTAAATATTTTGATGGACCCCTCCATATAGTGAGGGTTGCTTTCCCATTCCTGTCGTGTAGGAATGCGAACATTGTATTTTTTATCTAAAAGTACCTGCGGTGTGCAGTAGTCTGTGTTGAAAAGGATAGTGGCCGAGGCCAGTATCTCCGTGTGTTCGTTAACAACTCCGAACCAGGATCCAGACTCCCTTAGCCTCAGAGCTGTTTAAGAGAGAACGTTTAACGCATCCATAGGAGTAGACTGCAAGGCTGTTATGCATAGTTCTGCACTTCTTTGAACTTTGAGAAGCTTGTTTAGTACGGAAGACTTACGAGTGGCCTGCCACCAGACAATCACTCCATGTAGTATAATTGATCTGACGATAGCAGTGTAAAACCAGCGGACTATGATGGAAGAAATCCCCATTTTTTGCCTATTGATTTCTTACAAGCGAGGAGTGCTATGTTTGCCTTCTTGATGCGTTCCTCAGTGTTCTCGTTCAATAGAAGTTTCCTGTCTTAGTTAGCCTGTCAAAGTTAAGCCTGACTTTGTTCAGATTCGGGGGTGTTAATATAGGGATTTTGTAACTCCTGGTAAAGAGAACCAGTTTTGTCTATGCCGGATTTTTTCTGAGTCCGCAGGCTCCAGCACAGCTGGATAGCGACCAAAGCACGGTCACCATGATGTTGCAGAGTGTTTGAAGGAATTTACCAAGTATGATGATAGAGACGTCGTGCGCGTACGCTATCATCTGGTGGCCATCCTCTTACATGCTCCTCCCTGAGGAGTGGGTATCCATGAGGAGGTTAAGAGATTCAAGGCTTGAATATGTCCAAGAGACATCATCATTTGTACATAGCTTGGCGATGTGGGGAATTTTGATAGAATCTTCGTAGTCGAGATGCTTCCGACGTTGATTCTATTTTGCTGCAGAAAGTTGCCCACGAGGTGCGTTTGGCCTTTCTTATAGCCGCTTTTTAAGTACTAAGTTTGGACTTATAGCTGTTCTAGGACGCTTCACTGTTAGCGCGTTTGGCGGTGTTGAACTCCTTCCGGCACTCTCTACGAAGTACCTCCAGTTCACGGGACCACCAAGGTGGTTTATCTGATTCTTTGTGCGTTCTGCTAGGACAAGCCTTTTTCAGTGCGTCGAAGCATTGCTTGGTGAAGTGGTTGACTAAGTAATCTAGCTGCTCTCGTTTTGTGGGAGTACAGGTTGGTTTGGGAGCTAGGTTTTTAGCAATTAATCGAGTGTAATAACCCCAGTATGTTTTCTTAAGGTTAGGGATTTTACAGGGGAGAGGAGGATTAGAGTCTTCCAACGAAACTAAACATATCTGTGGTCAGAGAAGGAATTCTTCTTCGAAATCTTCCAAGAACATATTTTGTCCGAGAAGAATTCGGAGGCAAGTGTAATATCTAAGACCTCCATACGGTTTTTGGTTATAGAGGTTGGGTCTTTACCCTTATTGCATATAGTTAAATTAGTCTTAAGAAGATAGTTAAAAAGTGACTCACCTCGTTTGTTGGTATCGTTGCTGCCCCATTGGGTGTGGTGTGCGTTGGCGTCACCTCCCACAATGAGAGGTAAAGGGCCCTCGTCTTTATGGGCTAGGTGGAAGGAGGCCAGTCTGTATTTTGTGTGCCCTAGTTCCAGGCTGGGAGAATAAAGATATTAAAATGCGCTTTCGCTAAGATACAAGTGCGAGGTTTACCCGTAGTCCACGGCGTAATTATTCTTACTGAGCACCTCTAAGCACATTAAACCGATATCTCTATTTCTGACTGAGCTGTTGAACAACAACTGATGGTACCATTTTTTGTCAAAATCACTAAGACTCACATTATTAAATGAGACATAAAAAGACACGGGCGCCAAGCACACGAAACCTAGCTAGGGTTTTACTCACCTTTGATCATAGTATTATACCGTAGAAACCCGTTATACCGTTGAAACCCGATTTATTAATGTTAAGAGTTTCGGTTTTACAGGCATCTCTCCTCGCCTCCTTGAATCTATTTTAGAGAGGATTTTGAAAAAAAAAATAGTCGTCTTTTTAGAATCACCCTAGTGTATAACAGTGATCTGCAACGGATAGCTTTTTTGCGACTCTGAGTATATCCGAAAAAAATAAGTACAAAAACCGACTCAACCTAAGCGCACGCCCTCGCACGCAACTCGGCTCATACTCTCTTCTACGATGCTGCAATGCGGCGGCTAAAATAAATTTGAGTATCCTAAATCATGAGTCGGATCGGGAGAGATCGGGTTTTTTTCGGTTCATAAATGCTTATGGTTGTTGTCGCCTCTCTGAAACTTATCCTACTTACCGAAATACTTATAAACGACACAAGCAGCCGAATCACTCGACTCATCTACCACAGATATGAAGCAGGGATGATATTGGCTTAGTTGTGAAAGGGCCAAAATAATTACGAAAATAGGGCATTTTTGACAAGAATGGGGCCTTTAGTGGTAATTCAATATTAAAGACTTTCTTTTTGAATACTCATCCATGATCACAAATATCCAAATAGATTTCGAATGTTTCGGGAAATCAGAGCAATTTGAAGTTTTTCATGTGTTTTTATTTGCTTGCACTGCTTTAACCTAAGCAGCGAAGTTATTTTATTTGACACAAAAATAGCACACGATCAGCTCTCAGAATCAAAAATTGTGGGTCAAAGTGATAGAGTTTAATTGTTATTTTAAATAGATTTTATTTCATATAAAAAAAGGCTTGTGTATTGATTGCAAAAGTCAAAAATATGCCAAAAAATAATCAATAAAGGTTATTCCTCCAAACAATTTTTTTTAATTAGTTAAAAATAAAAATTCCAAAGCATTTCCATTTTTTATTATTATTATATATTATTATGATTATATGCATAAGAATGTCAGAAATATTTATTAAATTTAACGAAGAGTCTGCGTTAAGACTTTTAAGTAGACGAATCAATGATAGCAAAACAAAATCAGTTCTACCAAAAAAGTATATTCAGGAATGGATGAATTTAATATAGAATAATTTCAAAAATGTTATACAATTTTGGAGTATAATTAAAATCATATCGAATAAGGACAAAAAATATTCCATCGCAGTTTCCGCAGTCTCCATTTTTTTGAGAAATTTTAAAGTTTTTTAGTAAAAACATTCCGAAACTGAAAAATTTTCATTTCGGATGCCATTTTGGTACCGCTGAATTTTTTTTTTCCAAACTCTGCATTTCTTAATATTTAAAAGTCGAAAACACTTTTATGTTCGCAAAAAAATGTGTATAATACCAATTTCATTTTTAGTTCTGATATTTTTTTTAAGAGGAAAAAATCGCTTATATATGCAAATATTTCTTTATTGGTGAAAACGCCACGGAAATCGGGTGTATTTTCTTTCTTCGCTTTGGAAATCACACTTTCTCATTCACATTGGAGCAAGTTCCTGTCTGGAGTCTTTTTATCATTTTTTTTTAAACTTTAAACGCTCATATCTGCTAAATGATACCACTTTTAAAAAATCTAATAATTTTCGGCTTACCTACACCTTTCTAACCAAGACCTTTCTAATGATATATCAAGTGTTGCTGAAGAGTCAGTTCAAATCATCTGATCCAACACTGTTTGCTCGACCATTTTTATAAAAGTTGATATTTTTATTAAAAGTTGTTCAATGAATTTGGATCTTAGAATTGCGCTCAAAAAAAATTAGTTTTTGTTCTACTTTCAAAATGGTGACCATATTTTCTTTGCTACCTATAGCGATATAGGTGCCTTTAATCTGACACATAAAAAAATCTTATGAAATAGTTTCTTCATAATAAAAAAATCATTATAATTTTTTGTTTAAAACGTGATACTTTGCAACTTTAAGATTTTTAATAGAAAGCAGTGAGTTGCAGTCATTCAAAAGGGCCTAAAATGAATCGAATGGGCTTCGGGGCTTATCAAATTAAAAAGGGCTCAAAAAAGCCCTAAAAGCCCCAAAATATCATCCCTGATATGAAGCAGAGCGCAGTAGAGCGCAGAATTGAAAACTGTGCAAGTTTTTTATAATTATTTTGTGCTTTTTTTCTGAGCATTTAGACAGCAACAGAAAAACACGTGTTCTTCTTGTGTTGCTTTTTGTTTTTATCTTACACTGTGAAAACAGCGCATAAGGTAAAGTTGTTGAGGCCTAAAAAAATACACAGCTTTGATAGCTTGATGCTTTAATTAGCAATTTTTTCATTTATTTCATGACATTTAATTTTCCGCAATCAGCAATTATTATTAAATTTGTAAAGTATTTATTTTTTATTTTTCTGTCACCTTTAGTTGCCATATCACATGCGCATAGTTTAACTTCTATTTTGCTGCTTTTTTTACGTACACTAAGCAAACGGTCACTGGCGCCGGCGTTTGTTTTCGTTTTGTTTATGCGTAACAAAAAAAAAAAAATCACAAGCGCTGGTTGTTGTTGTTTTCTTTGCCCTAGAGTGCATCAATAAAATACAAACGAGTTTTCGAGAAAAAACAAACAACAAAGAGCTGACATTGCTCAAAGACGTTAGCAGAGAGAGAGAGCAGTACTCAGAGTACACTCAAAATACATCCTGATCGAGCACCTTTGTAATAAACTAACTCAACGCACTCATTGAAAACGGCTCGAAGTGGTTCGGATCACGCCGCGCTCGGATTTAAGAATGTACGTATATCCGAAAATATGCTAATGAGCCGAATGCTTATAAGTATTTTACATATATCATTGAGTTTGGATAGAGTTGAAAAGAGCAAGAAACTCGGATATGATTTGAGTATCCGAGTTTGGTCGGATGTATAACCACTTTTCTAGTAAAATTTAAAAAAAGTGATGGTTGATGTCGGGAACTAACACAAAAATGTTATCATTTCTTAAACTTATAGAAATTTTTTGTATAAAAATATGTTTTTGTAATCCAGGCAAGACTTGCTTTTCTATCTAGATATAAAATAATTTACGATTTTCAATATTGTTAAGAATGTCGAAATATTTTTAGATTATAACACAATGTAAAAATTTGATAAGATTTATTGTTTCTATAAATGCCATAATATATGTATATTTTTCTTCTAATAATTCACATACATCTCTTAATCACTACTTACTTCCGTGACCTCTAATACAAAATGTTTGCTCAAAATAGCCTTAATATAAAAGTATAGCTTTCCATCCCCATTTGTTAAAAATGTTAAATGTAAATGTAAATGTTAAAAATTTTGAAAAGGTCAAAGTTGTGCACTTGGCAACACTGCATAATCTTCAAAATAAGTACGATACCCAACACATGTTTTAAATTTCTTCAAAACACTTATTACACTAAGCTAGAAAAATAACATTAAAAATTCACCAATTCTCCAAGGAACAAGTAAGACATCAAGAAAAATTTCAACTCCCCCAAATATGCAGGGTGTTTAAGTGCAAATCCTTCATGCAGGATTACCACAAGCAAGCATTCAAAAGGTTGCTGAGGTAGGGTGTGTCTGCATAGTAGCTAAAGTAATATTTCGTCCTGCCTTGCCTAACCCCACAATACAAAAAAAAAAAAAAAAAAAATACGATATAAATATAAAAAATAACCTCAACATAAAACTTGACATATTCTCTGGTATGGTGAAATAATTTTATAATTTATTTATTTTTTCCTGCAATTTCCTTATGTATGCCGGACAAGCAGGCAGGCAGGCAGGCAGGCAGTCAAGCTTCCTGCAGTAATACTTTTTTGCTTATTTTTCGCTCCTTCTAAGCTGCCTTTGAAATTTATACCCGGCACGTAAATAAATTCATATTTATAGTTCTAAAATTATTATAACGTTATTTTTCATGTTGCCACCACCACCACCACCACCACCACCACCATCAACAACATCACCATCACCATCATCACTACCAACAGCTAAGCGCCAGCGTTATATGCATTAGTTCCCAGCAGTTGTGCGGGTAACACCCAATCACCCACTCAATGGCGCTATACTGTTGTTGTTGGTGGCGCATTATAACCGCAAATGTTACCTAAATTGTTGTGTTTGCTGTGTACATTTTTGTTTTTATATTATATTATTTCCAGTCATAAGTTGCATTTATGTAGCAGTTATTCTAATCCTTGGCAACTTTTTTTAGAACTCCTTGCTGGGTCAGTCTTAAGGCTGCTGACCATTTTGGTTATGTTTCTGCGATATTTTTTGCTTATATTTTAAATAGAATAGAGTTTATACATTATTTGTGCCAAAGATATTCTGCACATTTTAAAAAGAAAATCCGCAGCTGTGAATTTTATTACCCGAAACATAAGCCATAAATTTACTTTAAAATATATGGTTGCCAAATACTTCATAGGCGAGTTTTCTTCGCAACAATTCTGATTTATTGTTTCTAAGGACAAAAAGTTTATGATTATGTTATGACTCTTTAGACTTTTTAAGAAAATTATGAAGTTATTTTAGAAACATTGAATACGTTTGTAAGAGTATATAAAATATCTCATTTTTCTTTTTATTTACAGAATAAGGGCCGTCGTTTTGTTCACCTCTGGATATCTTAAAAAAAAAAAAAAAAAAATGGCCTCAACAACAACAATCTCGCGCATTGTTCCATCGGCTATGGAACATACGATACGGTATCGTGAATTTTAGTGACCATTTCTGGTGTGGTGACCTCATTTGGGCGTTCAGAAAGTTCGGTGTCAGTTGTGCTTGTACGACCGTATCGGAATTCAGCAAACCACTTGTGAATCATTCCAATCGATGGTGCAGAGTCCTCTTAGTACTCGTATTTATCAAGCTTACTTGCTGAGCACACAAAATTCACTTTTTTCCATTTTCGCCAAAATTCACAAGATCGTCTGCTGTCAATGGCTGCCAAATACAAACTAAGCTTCGCAGCTAGCTGAAATTTTGACAATGGTCTATTATCAGATGTTAGTTGACAAGATCAGTGTTTTGACAGGTCAAGTTACTACACGGGAAATTTAATTTTCCACTAAATTATCAAATTGCTTAGAGCTTAAGTATAGCAAAGAGCTTGGCAAAAGCTTTTCTTGACATGCACTGCATGAAGATATTTTAACATTTTTAAGGCAAAAACAATTTCGCCTAAGCAACTTCATTCTATATTTTTAATCTTTTATTCCAAACACCCCTCTCTCTCCTTTCTTCCCTCCTCTTCCGCCTCCACCAACTGCTTGACAACCTTTCAATAGCATTTAAGAACTCATCATCAATCAAAATCAAATCAAATTCAACAACTGCTGCCCATATTTTGACGCATAACCGTTGCTACGTAAATTGTTAGCCACTTGATAGTACTGCTTGATACCGCTATGTTCCACAACCAAAGCCCCAAGTCACTCTGCTCGCGCGCTCTTACTCTCCCGCTGGCCAATTCAAAATGTAATCAAGTGAGTAAATCAAATTTTGTCAGTTTTCATCCATAATGAAGCATGAAGGACGACGAACGCCTTACCGAGACGATCCACCCCCTGCTTGTGAGCCACTGCAACAAAGCCCCTGAGCGTCATCATATTTTGAGTAAACGTGTTTTTTTGCTTGTTTGCTGCCATTTTAAATGAATGAAAAATGATGTTCACTTCAGCGACAGCAGCATTGTAGCCACCCAGTAGGTGGTTGGGTTACCAACGCCAACACGCCCCCTCCACGTATCAGGCAACACAAGCAGAGTTCAACTATGCGGCGCATCATCCATCATGAAACCCTCACTTGAATTTATTATGCAAGCTCATGGCTGTTGAGGACATATGTGGAGCTTTGCACACACACACAGTGGAGCTTGAATCAGGCCAAGTGCCACAACTACATACTCGTAGTTCTACTCAAATTTAGTTCCCTAAGAAATGCTAATCTCAGCGTTGAAGTGAGGCCAAACATGAAGTTGGACACATTCCAAAGCATGTCCGAAGCAAGTGTCTCGCAAGTGAAGTGAAGTGATGGCAAATATTAATGAAATTTGGGTATCTTATAGTTTCAAATGGAGCCACTTTTGTATGCACGAAATATTCATCAAGTGGGCCTGTGCCAAGGATAGAAGAGAATTTTTGTTGGTCAGCTGTTGGTGCCTGGGAATTGTTACAATTCATAGTCAAGTGTTTTTTGTGTTTGTGTGTATGTGTGTCTGCATGCATGTGGGAGTTGTATTTTGGAGCAAGCATGATGCTGCGAAAATCTTTTGTTAACTTGAGCAGCATGAGCAGCAAAATGATTGATTAACTTTATGCAAATTTTTGTCAGCATAAATTTATTTCTTCTTTAGGCTGGCAACTATTTTTGTTTACTTTTGCAAGAGATAAATTGCAAGATGAGTGTCGAATTGACAAGGTTAAATTGTAGAATAGTTTCGACAGCATATTTCTTAAGAAATCTTTTGTTTTTCTCTTTAAGCGCACAAAATAGCTGTTGAATTGTTTTAACCTTTAGATCGTAGAGGTTTAGGCTTTTCATTTTTTTTTTCCTAAATTTACTTAAATTAGACACGTTTTTTGCATTCGATCACGATAGCAATCACGACCTCAGGTAGAATAAGATTTCCCAGCGGCTAACAGTCGAAAAAATGTTTAATTTTTTTAAATTCTAATATACATGTAGGAGTATTGGAGGGCAAGGAATACGATGTTGTTGGTAGCTGCTTAGAAACTAATTTTCTTTAGCCGAGTGACTTATTGCTTTCTTTGTTCTATTTTTCACTATATTTTGAGAACGACATAAATTAGATGATTTTCCGAAAACAAAAAAAAAAAATAAGCTTTGGCATGATGTTGGGAAATCATAACAAAAATTTTGAGGTACTTAAAAAATGTTTTAAAATATATAAAAATCGTTAGATTTATAACAATATATAATAAATTTAAAATTTGACAACATGATATTTTTTTTTTTTTCTATATGCTTTTGTGGTGTTCTTATATAGCTAACACACCTTATCAATCCGCGACTAAACGAACAGCAGCACGGTTTTCGAAAAGATCGGTCCACCACCACTAACCTTATTATAAAGGTTTCAGACGTTTTAAGCAAGATGGAGAAAGGAGACCAAATAGATGCTATTTATATTGCTGTCAGTAAAGCCTTCGATCATGTTGATCACGGCATCTTAATATATAAATTAGAAAAATTTGGTTTGTATGGACCTTTACTTAGTTGCCTATCAACTTATCTCCATGGTAGATCCAAATTTGTTAAATTCCAAGGAACTGTGTCAAAGAAAATTCGAGGTTTTCTCTGGAGTACCGCAAGGTTGTCACCTTGGGCCTCTTCTCTTGAATATCTTAATATCCGACTTGTCGATTGTGTTGAAGGATATTCCACATCTAACTAATGTATGCGGACGACCTAAAAATTTAACACGTAATTAAATCGCAGGAAGATGTCAACTTCTTACAGTTAAACCTTTTATTTCTTGAGACCTGGTGTACACAGAACAAACTTTACCTCAATGTAAATAAGTGTAACGTGATAAGTTTTTCCCGTAGAAACCAGCTTACAATTCACAACTACCGCCTCAACCAAATCGAACTTAACAGAGTCAATTATATAGTTGATCTTGGAGTGGCCTTGGACAACAAACTGCGCTTTAATCTACACTATGATAAGATGGTATCCAGAGCCAGTAAACAGCTCGGTTTTATTAAAAGACGAGCATGTGAATTCAAGAATGTGTGGGTCACTACATCGCCCAATACTCGAAATAATACTCGAAATAATACTGCATTATTTGGAATACAGCTTTTGAAACCCATTGTGATAGAATATTAAAAAGCAATTCTTACTCTTCGCTCTGAGAGAAACTTACTACCCCCCCCCCCCCCCCCCCTCCGCGATTATTGTATCCTTCCACCGTATGAACACAGACTCAGCCTATTAAATTTGATGCCACTATCAATAAGAAGAACGGTATTGGATTCATGCTTTACTTTCGATGTTCTGAACGGTGTAACTAACTGCGAACACATCTCTAAGAAGATTACCTTCAATAAGACGTACAAGACATACTCAGCTGTTAACAGAATATCAGCATCTACACTATAGTAAAGGGTTTTTCAATAGGGACGCTACAAAAGTAGACCGATAGGGACAGCAAACGACGCCACATTTTTCCCCGCTTTCTTGACATTTCTCTTCAGTAAAGTTTGCCATTTCATCATGGAAAGATATACGAGCCAACAACGAGTCGAAATTATTAAAATTTACTACTGAAATTCGGAGTCAGTGGCCTCAACTTTAAGAGCGCTACGTCCAATTAATGGTCGTCATAATCGTCCTACCAGATCAACAATTGACCGTCTAGTGGAAAAATTTGAATCCACAGGCACAGTACAAAATGTTCCCGTGCCAGTGAGACAAAGAAATGCCCGTAGTGTCGAGAATATTGCTGCCGCAGAGGCTTCAGTTCAAGAAAGACCAAATGTGTCTCTCACACGTCGTTCTCAAGCGTTGGGCATCTCTGTGACGTCGTTGTGGCGAATTTTGCGAAAAGATCTTGGCCTACATCCTTACAAGATCAAATTGACGCAAGAACTGAAGCCGCTTGACTACCTGAAGCGGCTGAGCAACAACTTGAAAATGATTCAGATTTTCATCGAAAAATCATCTTCAGCGATGAGGCTCATTTCTGGCTGAATGGCTTCGTCAATAAGCAAAATATGCGTTATTGGTCAGGCAACAATCCACACATACACCATGAGTCACCATTGCATCCCGAAAAAATTACGGTTTGGTGCGGTTTATGGGCCGGCGGCATCATTGGGCCGTACTTCTTCCGTGATGATCAAGACCGGCACGTTACTGTGAATGGGAATCGCTACCGTTCAATGATAACCGAATATGTTTGGCCCGAATTGGATGATATGGACTTGGACAATATGTGGTTTCAACAGGACGGCGCCAGAAGTCACACAGCAAATGTCACAATCAATTTATTGAAAACCAAGTTTGTTGAATGCGTTATCTCACGAAATGGCCCAGTTGATTGGCCGCTCGGTCGTGCGATTTGACGCCGTTAGACTATTTCCTGTGGGGCTACGTCAAGGCTATGGTCTATGCCAACAAGCCAGCGACGATTGATGCACTTCGTACTAATATCGAACGTGAAATTGCAGCAGTATCGGCCGATTTATGCTTGAAAACCGTCGAAAATTGGGTTCAGCGTCTGGACTTCTGCAAGCGTGCCCGTGATGGCCATGCAAAAGAAATCGAGTTTCATACATACTGGCATCGAATGTACTTTTACAGGAATAAAGAATTTCATTGATATCTAAAACCGTTTTTGTATTATTTAAAAAAACTTTTGTAGCGCTCTTATTAAAAAATCCTTTACAAGTAATAAGCCCATCAACCATTGCTGTAGAGAATTTAATAATATATCCGACCGTTACTCACCTTCCATGTCCAAATCCTCGTTCAAGAGATCTCTATCAATGTCTCCCTCTCTTTCTTCCTAATTAACCCAGCCTTTGATCTTTTTTCTTTTCTTCTCCTTTCTCTTACTTTTAATTCTCTTTTGTTCTGAACGGTGTAACTAACTGCGAACACATCTCTAAGAAGATTACCTTCAATAAGACGTACAAGACATACTCAGCTGTTAACAGAATATCAGCATCTACACTATAGTAAAGGGTTTTTCAATAGGGACGCTACAAAAGTAGACCGATAGGGACAGCAAACGACGCCACATTTTTCCCCGCTTTCTTGACATTTCTCTTCAGTAAAGTTTGCCATTTCATCATGGAAAGATATACGAGCCAACAACGAGTCGAAATTATTAAAATTTACTACTGAAATTCGGAGTCAGTGGCCTCAACTTTAAGAGCGCTACGTCCAATTAATGGTCGTCATAATCGTCCTACCAGATCAACAATTGACCGTCTAGTGGAAAAATTTGAATCCACAGGCACAGTACAAAATGTTCCCGTGCCAGTGAGACAAAGAAATGCCCGTAGTGTCGAGAATATTGCTGCCGCAGAGGCTTCAGTTCAAGAAAGACCAAATGTGTCTCTCACACGTCGTTCTCAAGCGTTGGGCATCTCTGTGACGTCGTTGTGGCGAATTTTGCGAAAAGATCTTGGCCTACATCCTTACAAGATCAAATTGACGCAAGAACTGAAGCCGCTTGACTACCTGAAGCGGCTGAGCAACAACTTGAAAATGATTCAGATTTTCATCGAAAAATCATCTTCAGCGATGAGGCTCATTTCTGGCTGAATGGCTTCGTCAATAAGCAAAATATGCGTTATTGGTCAGGCAACAATCCACACATACACCATGAGTCACCATTGCATCCCGAAAAAATTACGGTTTGGTGCGGTTTATGGGCCGGCGGCATCATTGGGCCGTACTTCTTCCGTGATGATCAAGACCGGCACGTTACTGTGAATGGGAATCGCTACCGTTCAATGATAACCGAATATGTTTGGCCCGAATTGGATGATATGGACTTGGACAATATGTGGTTTCAACAGGACGGCGCCAGAAGTCACACAGCAAATGTCACAATCAATTTATTGAAAACCAAGTTTGTTGAATGCGTTATCTCACGAAATGGCCCAGTTGATTGGCCGCTCGGTCGTGCGATTTGACGCCGTTAGACTATTTCCTGTGGGGCTACGTCAAGGCTATGGTCTATGCCAACAAGCCAGCGACGATTGATGCACTTCGTACTAATATCGAACGTGAAATTGCAGCAGTATCGGCCGATTTATGCTTGAAAACCGTCGAAAATTGGGTTCAGCGTCTGGACTTCTGCAAGCGTGCCCGTGATGGCCATGCAAAAGAAATCGAGTTTCATACATACTGGCATCGAATGTACTTTTACAGGAATAAAGAATTTCATTGATATCTAAAACCGTTTTTGTATTATTTAAAAAAACTTTTGTAGCGCTCTTATTAAAAAATCCTTTACAAGTAATAAGCCCATCAACCATTGCTGTAGAGAATTTAATAATATATCCGACCGTTACTCACCTTCCATGTCCAAATCCTCGTTCAAGAGATCTCTATCAATGTCTCCCTCTCTTTCTTCCTAATTAACCCAGCCTTTGATCTTTTTTCTTTTCTTCTCCTTTCTCTTACTTTTAATTCTCTTTTGTTCTGAACGGTGTAACTAACTGCGAACACATCTCTAAGAAGATTACCTTCAATAAGACGTACAAGACATACTCAGCTGTTAACAGAATATCAGCATCTACACTATAGTAAAGGGTTTTTCAATAGGGACGCTACAAAAGTAGACCGATAGGGACAGCAAACGACGCCACATTTTTCCCCGCTTTCTTGACATTTCTCTTCAGTAAAGTTTGCCATTTCATCATGGAAAGATATACGAGCCAACAACGAGTCGAAATTATTAAAATTTACTACTGAAATTCGGAGTCAGTGGCCTCAACTTTAAGAGCGCTACGTCCAATTAATGGTCGTCATAATCGTCCTACCAGATCAACAATTGACCGTCTAGTGGAAAAATTTGAATCCACAGGCACAGTACAAAATGTTCCCGTGCCAGTGAGACAAAGAAATGCCCGTAGTGTCGAGAATATTGCTGCCGCAGAGGCTTCAGTTCAAGAAAGACCAAATGTGTCTCTCACACGTCGTTCTCAAGCGTTGGGCATCTCTGTGACGTCGTTGTGGCGAATTTTGCGAAAAGATCTTGGCCTACATCCTTACAAGATCAAATTGACGCAAGAACTGAAGCCGCTTGACTACCTGAAGCGGCTGAGCAACAACTTGAAAATGATTCAGATTTTCATCGAAAAATCATCTTCAGCGATGAGGCTCATTTCTGGCTGAATGGCTTCGTCAATAAGCAAAATATGCGTTATTGGTCAGGCAACAATCCACACATACACCATGAGTCACCATTGCATCCCGAAAAAATTACGGTTTGGTGCGGTTTATGGGCCGGCGGCATCATTGGGCCGTACTTCTTCCGTGATGATCAAGACCGGCACGTTACTGTGAATGGGAATCGCTACCGTTCAATGATAACCGAATATGTTTGGCCCGAATTGGATGATATGGACTTGGACAATATGTGGTTTCAACAGGACGGCGCCAGAAGTCACACAGCAAATGTCACAATCAATTTATTGAAAACCAAGTTTGTTGAATGCGTTATCTCACGAAATGGCCCAGTTGATTGGCCGCTCGGTCGTGCGATTTGACGCCGTTAGACTATTTCCTGTGGGGCTACGTCAAGGCTATGGTCTATGCCAACAAGCCAGCGACGATTGATGCACTTCGTACTAATATCGAACGTGAAATTGCAGCAGTATCGGCCGATTTATGCTTGAAAACCGTCGAAAATTGGGTTCAGCGTCTGGACTTCTGCAAGCGTGCCCGTGATGGCCATGCAAAAGAAATCGAGTTTCATACATACTGGCATCGAATGTACTTTTACAGGAATAAAGAATTTCATTGATATCTAAAACCGTTTTTGTATTATTTAAAAAAACTTTTGTAGCGCTCTTATTAAAAAATCCTTTACAAGTAATAAGCCCATCAACCATTGCTGTAGAGAATTTAATAATATATCCGACCGTTACTCACCTTCCATGTCCAAATCCTCGTTCAAGAGATCTCTATCAATGTCTCCCTCTCTTTCTTCCTAATTAACCCAGCCTTTGATCTTTTTTCTTTTCTTCTCCTTTCTCTTACTTTTAATTCTCTTTTTGCCTCTCCTTTTTGACGCGCTAGTGAAATCATGTCAAGCAGATGGGCGGACTACGCCCACTTCAATTCGCACATCTTCGAACACCAAAACAAGGAAAGGGGAGAAGAAATAAAACACAGGTGCGTAGTTGGACACACGAGAGAAGCAAAGCTTTTTCGCAGTTACATATATTTGATAGCTTAATAATTTTTTCTTTTTAATAAGCCAACTTTTAAATTCAAAAATTAAAAATAACAAAATCGATTACATACATACACACAGCATACTGCCTATTTTTAATTGTTGAATGTTAAATTTCCACGTCAATTACATATACGGGCATATAATGCCAGTGACTCTCCATTTTAACTCTCCACACATGGTTGCGAACTTGGCTGCACTGAACAAATTTTTTCTTCAACAGCGTACTACCTAGCCAAAAAAAAAATTCCGCTGCCTGTTCGCCTGTTAAAAAACTCAATGTACTTCTTAAGGGAATTTCGTTTTCGTTTTTACAACAAATTTGCTTCTACTTGCTACAAGATGTCACCACCATCGGTGTTTTTTGGCTGCACTGCATTGATCGATATGGCAGTGCGTGTATTGGTTGGAATAAACGAAAAAGAGAGAAGAGAATGGATAGAGAGACGAAAAGCAATCGTGTTTTTTAACGGATAACTTCCGCACTTTATCATTTTTTAATAAACTTACTTTGAATTTAATGTAATAATTATTTAAGTTTCTTTAATAATAAAGAGTTTTATATTGTACTGGTAACGCGTCAGTTTTACTTTGCGCGTTCACATCAAAAAAAAAAAAAAACACACCGATGCTGGTGACATCTTATTGGAATAAGCAAATACATAATCCTCTATCTATTGATAGATTGTAACGATCTACTGCAGCATAGCTTCTGTTATACTTAACATTGAATCAACAAGCACTTCTAACATAGCTTCGTGGCCTGGTGGATAGCGTATAGAACTGGTGATCAAATGGGTGCGAGTTCGAATTCCAACAGCGAAAAGAAATATTTTTAATTATTAATATTAAAGTATTTCATTTTCTTGTTGTAATAAACGCAAGCAATAAGAAACCATAAAATTCTAACAAAAAAATCTGTCGAAAATTTTTCAGATTTCACTCCAAGCAAATCGCAGAACGAGGACTAAAAAGCTTCGCTTCAAAAAATAAAAGAAAAAGAAAAAAAAAAGAAACAAAAATAAAATAATACAAATTAAATTAGAATAAGTAAATTGCCTTGTTTGGTCAATAAACAAATAAATACCTTTTTTATGCCTAACTGTACTTTTTTTTAAGTAAAGCAATTTCTTACAAGCAACACATCTAACATACTCTTTTATCTGCTTCAGATGTTTCTGTTGTTCTGTATATTATCTTGAATACCTCTCGGAGATTTTTTTTTTATTTTAGCTTTACCCTAAGATCTTCGTTTTTATCTATGTATTATCTATGTAATTTAAAAATTTTTAACAAATCCGAAGCTTCAAAAGTTTTAATTAATTTTCACCATCTAAAGCACCGCTACTAACTACCTCTCAAGTATCTGTTCAATGTCGAATATTCTGGAAATTAAGCTAAAATGAGGTGTGTCTGTTTGGACAGTGATAACGTCTTAAGCCCCTCTCTCCCCAATACTGCTTACTCCCACACAAAAAACTTTCCTTACTCACTCGCGGACAACTGTAGTGCGGCCCCCTGCACAAAGTGATATGAATGTCCAAATCTATTCAACTCGCATACAGCTATTTATTGAAGCGTGTATCCGTCGCACAATCATCCTCATCCTGCCTGCCTGCCTGCCTGCCTGCCTGCCTGCCTGCCTGCATTTGTTGTAGAGCCGAAATTTTCAATTTTTATTTCAGTTTCCATTTCTTAATTTAAAATTGCTGCTGCTGTGTGTATGCGTGCGTATCTTTGTGTATGTGTGTGTGTGTCTTTCTTTGCATTGGTCGGAGGCCTTTAGAATAACTTTTTGTTGTCCTTTCTTCTGGCTCTTTCAAATGATATGTTAGAAATGTTAACAACTTTTATTTTCATTTTTTATACAATTTATTTTATTTATTTTTTTTTTTTTCGTTATTTTTTTCTTTACTTTTTACGTGTTTTATTGTTCAAATACGAATGGAATTGAAAATTAGTCGCAAATTCCAAAGAGGCGCTCGTCACTGCTTGTTATTTTTACAAATGGCCGCGTTGACAAAATAAAAAAAATCATCAACAACAACAACAACAGCAGGTTGCATAAGAAAAGCACACAAATTCGAAAAGAAAGGCATATTCAGGCAACTGAAATTGAAAACTTTTAAATTGAGTTTTTTATTTGCTTGCATTGTGTTCATTGTGAGTTCATGCGTATACCTCCCGACTGTGTATGAGAGTGATTTGTTAAATTGTTTAAAGTAAATAGCAGCCATTTTGTTTTTTTTATGCAAGCAATAAAAATTGCATAAATACTTATTTATGTATGTGCAAATTTAGTTTTTTAAATATAAAATCTTATGTATATAAAAAAAATATCAAAATTTCGAAATATGTGGGTTTTTACAATTTCAAGAACACAAAGACACTTTTTGTACTGCAATTCAAAAAAAAAAGTTCTAAACAAATTAATCTTTTTTCAACATTTTTCATACGGATTTTTCAAAAATTTTTTTTTAATGTATTAATTTTTAACTTAAAAGTATCGGCAAGGACCTGGCCCGCTTCACAAGCTCCATATTAAAAAAGAAGATGTCATTTCCTTTCACATCACTAACGTATGCATGCATTACGATGTGTTTTCAATATTCAAACAGAATTCCAAAAATATCATTAATTGACAATGTTAATTCCAAAATGGCGTCAAAGCACAGTGTTACGTTTAAGACAAGTTAGGTGGACAAAATTATTTTTTGACGTTTTTGTACTTATAGGGTCAAACAGTAATGCCAGATATTTATACCCCAACGCGTACTGTGTAAGGGGTATATTAACTTTGTCATTCCGTTTGTAACGCCAATAAGGAGGCGTGGCAGATATAGAAAAAAGTATAGACATTTTTGATCAGCATCATCTCCTGCGTCGATTTCCGTGTGTCTGTCTGTCGACACGATTACAGCCGTAATTTTAAAGCTATCGAAATGAAATTCAAAATATAAGCTTATTTTTAAAAAAGAAAGATCAAGTTCGAGAATGAGCCAAATCGGAGGAAAACCACTCCTACCTCCCCCCATACAAGTGACTTTATTTTAACAGTAAATCTCTTCAAAATCCACAAAAATTAAAGAAATGTCTTGATGAAATGTTTTGCATGTCATGTTTGATCTTCAATACAAATCATAGCAATGAAATTTGAAAAAATCGGATGAAAACCACGCCTACCTTTCATACAAAGTGAGTTTATTTTAACCGTAAAATGTTTTTAAGATCGACAAAAATTAAAGAAATGTCTTGAAATTTTGCACATTAGCTTTGATATATAATATGAACCATCTCTATGATATTTGGCAAAATCGGATCAAAGTCACGCCTACCTCCAATAGAAAGTGACTTTATTTTAGCCGTAAAATCTCTTCAAAATCCACAAAAATTAATGAAATGCCTTCAAATTTCGCATGTAAGATTTGATCTTCAATATAAAACATTGCAATGAAATTTGGAAATATCGGACGAAAGCCACGCCTACCTCCCATACAAAGTGACTTTATTTTAACGGTAACATCTCTTCAAAATCCACTAACATTAATTAAATGACTTGAAATTAAGGATATAAGCTTTGGTATTCAATATAAATCCTGACAATGAAATTTGGAAAAATCGGAAAAAAAACCACGCCTACCTCCCATACAAAGTGGCTTTATTTAAAACGTTAAATCGCTTAAAAATCTGCAAAAATTACGGAAATGTCTTGAAATTTTCCATACAAACTTTGATATTTAACACAAGCTACTCTTTGATATTTGGCAAAATCGGATGAAAACCACGCCTACCTTCAATACTAAGTGACGTCATCAAAATTGAAAAACTTTCGTAAATATATAAAACTGAATGATGACATCGCGTCTGTATGTACCCAAATTCCGCACACGTCATTTATCCAACCTATACATATATTCTTTGGTAAAATGTGGAGTCTTTATACTAGAAAAGTGGGTGTGGCCTATTACTTTGTTTACAAATTACTCTATGTGGCAGCTAAAGGTAAAATTAAATTAAGCGTATGACACAAATATTTTTGCAGATTATACATAAAAATGTTATATACGTCGAAAGACTTCGGATATACTTCAGTACGGCCGCGAGGGGGGTATTTTAGCTACGGTACCCTGCCGAAGCTCCAGTCCTTACTAATTTTTTGAAAAATTCCGTATTTTTTGTAATATTTTGGAAACAAAAAATATAACAAGGCTACCTGCGAGTTAATTTGTTAAGTTAGAGGAGCGTGTCTTCTCTGTTTGCTTAAAAATTTTAAAACAATCTCAAATTTTTTCCCTAATATTTGCTTGAGGAAAATGTCTTCGTAAAGCTCATACAGCTCGTAGTTCATTCGGATGCGATAGTCATCGCCAACTCGAACCGGACCAAAGATTTTGCGAAGAACTTTTCTCTCGAACACCCCCAGAGCAGCTGCGTCAGTTTGCGAAACTACCCATGCCTCAGCGCCATAAAGCAGCACAGGTAGAACGAGCTTCTTGTAGAGTGTTAGTTTTGTCGACCGAGAGAGGGCTCTGGAACTTACTGGAGCTTACTGAGCCCATAGTAGCACCTATTAGCAATTATTGTTCTTCGCATTATCTCCAGGCTGACTTCGTTGTTGTTATTAATGGCGGTGCCAAGGTATACAAACTCCTTGACTACTTCAAAGTTATAGCTGCCGGATGAAACGTGGGAGTCTAAACGCCGCGCTCCCTTGTTTGTAGACAGCATATACTTTGTTTTACGCTCATTTATCGTCAAACCCACTTTGGCTGATTCCTTTTCGATAGCGGCGAAAGCAGCGGTAACATCTCTCTTGGTTCTGCCGACAATATCAATATCATCAGCGTACGCAAGGAGCTGCACACCTTTGTAGAAAATGGTGCCATTACGATGCACACCGGCCTTTCGTACGATCCCCTTCATGATGATGTTGAAGAGATCGTAAGACAGGGAATCGCCTTATCTGAAACATCTTTCTGTATTAAAAATTTCGGAGAGGTCATTTCCTACCTTGACGGAGCTGCATGTGTTGCTCAACGTACCGAACTCATAATTGTTGCGTATAGGCGGCAATCCCTTCTCGGGCTATCGAACGCCGCTTTATAATCGACAAAGAGATGATGTGTGTCAATTTGATTTTCGTGGGTTTTTTCCAGGATTCATCGTTGTGTGAAAATCTGATCTATAGTGAACTTTCCAGGTCGAAAGCCACACTGATAAGGTCCATCAGTGTCTATGTAATCGGCTTTAATCTTTCACACAGTACGCTTGAGAGAACCTTATATGCGATGGAAATAAGACTGATGCCTCGAGAGTAGCCGCAGATTGTTGGGTCTCCTTTCTTAAGTATAGGGCACAGTACGCTGAGGTTCCAATCATCGAGCATGCTTTCCGATAGCCATATTTTTGTGATGAGCTGATGCATGCGCCTTATCCATTCATCGCCGCCGGTTTTAAGCAATTCAGCTGACAGGCCGTCAGCACCTGCTGCTTTATTGTTTTTGAGTCGTTGGATAGCAACTTGAATCTCTTTACGGCTAGGTGGTGATACTTCCACGCCGTCATAGTTGATTGGTGGCACTGAACTGCACTCCCCATGGGCGGCATTGGTGGAGTCCTCGGCTGTAAGTAAATTGGAGAAGTACTGTCTCCACGATCTCAGCACACACTGTGTATCCGTATTCAGAACTCCATTTTCGTCTCTACAAGTGGATGCTCCGAGCTTGAAACCTTGAGTCAGACGCTTAACCTGCTGATAGAATTTTCGTGCATCTTTCTTGCCTCTTGTTCCTCTCGTTCACGCTTTTCCTGCTCTTTTTTCTGGCGTCTGAAAAGGCGCCTCTCTTGCTTTCTCTTTTCGCGATAGTTTTCTCGCATGGCTCGCGTTGCAGCGGACTGCGGCGTTTTTCTATAAGCGGCGTGTTTTACTGCTGTCACGATGCGGCACTCCTGATCGTACCATAGGTTCCAAGGTTGCGGGCGCCGGAAACCAATGACTTCTTCAACGGCAGCGCGCATTTAGTGTGATATATGCGCCCAAAGTCCGCCGGCGTCGTCGGGTCCAGAGGTTGGTTGGTCGAGCTTAACCGCGAGTTGAGCGGAGTAGGCTTCGGCAGTTCGTTGTAATTGCAGCTTAGCGACATCTAGCTTTCGTTGCATTCCTGTGCGTATGTTCTTCGCATTGCATAATCGCATGCGGATCTTGGTTGCAACAAGATAGTGGTCGGAGTCAATGTTGACCCCCCGAAATGTACGCACATCTAGAACACTAGAGGCATGCCTTCCGTCGATTACAACATAATCAATTTGGTACCATGTTTCACGCCACGGTGTAGTCGATCAGTCTGATACCGTTATTCGTGGAGGTCTCATGTAGACTGAACTGACCGACAGTGGGGCCAAAGATGCCTTCCCTTCCGACTTTCGCATTATAATCGCCGAGGACTATTTTCACGTCAAGGACCGGAAGGTGGTCATATGCGTCCTCAAGACTAGCGTAGAAAGCGTCCTTGACTGCTTCAACCATTCCTCCGTCGGGGAATGTGCGCAAATAAGGCTGATGAAAAAAAATGTTGCCTTGATGCGGATCGTGGCCAATCTTTCGTTTACATGTGTGAACCGGGAAACAAGGTGGCGTAGTTTCCGGCTAACGACGAGTCCACATACGAATTCGCGCTTCTCCGCATGGCAGCTGTAGTAGATATCGCAGTGTGCTTGTTTAGAGCAGCCTTGCCCTTTCCATCGCATTTCTTGGTGCGGGTGATGTCAGCTTTTATTGTTTTGAGGGCTTCCGGCAGTTGGATAATGGCACCTTCCCTATAAAGGGTTCAGACATTCCAGGTGCATATCCGTAAATCATTGTCCGTTTTTCGTTTGCGGTGATCGTCAACGTAATTGGGGTTCTTATCCCGAGGCTGCTTTAGTTTTCATTGGGCAGTAGTAAAGTGGCTGGACCCAAGCCCTACGCACATTCCATGTTTAAGGTCCACGGAGCGACACGCCGCTTAAATAAGCCGTCAAAGTAACTGTTGCCAGTTTGCCGTTGCCCAGGGAACACAAGGAGGAGGTTGGAGTTGACTTGGGACGATTTCGACATAGATAATGCCGGCCTCGCCAGGTTGAGGCAGTCAGGCACGTTGCCATGTGAAGGTTCGCCCCTGATCCCCAAATAAAAATAAAAAAATAATAAAATAATAAAAATAAATAATAATAAAAAATAAAAAAAGGAAGAATTTAAACCTTTGTTGATATTTTATAATAGTAAACTAAAAGGTTAACCTTCATACAAACGTCATATGAACCTTTTTCACCCATGCGAATTGATTCTTGCCATAAAAATGGAGATGGATGTGCTGCTACACGTATGAAAAACTATTTCCCTTTTTATCTATCAACAAGTCTCTCATAACATTTCAACATTTCATCCAAAAGTTATGATCAAGCCATATAATTATTATTTCACACATAATTATAAAGTTTGTCATATTGGAAAACAATCACGTGTTTTCTTTTTTAGAAATATCAATATCAATATAGTTAATTTTATACTTCATTTCCAAACAAAATATGGTTAATTTTTGAGAGGCATTTTAGTCTGAAGAATTATACAAAAACGGTTCATTTATGAGTGCCTGGAATGAACGCTTCTACCCGAAACTGTAAATTTGGTTCACTGGGTTGTTCTGTTCATTTTAATAATTTTTGATGTGCTTGAACGAAGCCCAGTAAACATTTTTAGCATACTTTATAATAATAATTTCTGCTCAGGGTGATACTATTTTTTTCCTGGCACTGTAGATGTTCAATTCAATAATGCAATAAAAAAATACATACATGTTCAATATAAGGCACAGCGATGATATTTAAAACAACGATTAATTTCTATATGACCCGATTTACATTCTTCATGCATACTTTATTACAAACATTGTCTCTTATATGAATCAAAAAAATCATTCAAACCTTCATGCTTTCCCGTCTATTCTTTTTTTTTTTTTCGAAATAAGGTCCTTCCTCTTACTCTGGGAGGAGTTTACATAAGCCATAGGTTTCCACCAAAAATTACAATACCAAGCAAGGTACATAAATGTCAAAAAAGAAAAAAAAAAAAATTGCCAAAAAAATTAAATCCAAAAAATCGAGAAACTCATAAAACACATTAAATCCAATCGAATAATCAAAATGTCGCATTAGTTTGTAAAATATTGCGTAAAAAGCAGCCTATAGAAGCCAAACATGGATTCTGAGCCATACCAAAACTACACATTAAATAGCATTACCTCTGCTACGTTTACCCTCTATTTTTAACGTGCAACAGTTACACGGAATATTCTTTCACCAGCCACGTTAATTCGTGTGGCATGAAAGATGAATGCTCACTGGCCTCTTTTCCGAGCCATTTCATATTCAAGAGTTTTCCAAAGCTCTATGTTGTTGGTATTTTTTGCATTGTGCTCTTAGATTTCTACATATGCTAAGAGTTTTCCTTATTTTATTTTTTTAATACAACAGGCTCCATTTCTTTATTTTTTACGTATTTCAACGTTTTTTATGTGAAATTTATAGAGGCACATGTTGTTGTTGTTACGCATTGATTCCCGTGTAATGTCCTTTGGGGATAATTTTAATGGTCATGCTCATTCCTGGTAGCATGAGGCATGAGAGTAGAGGTTTACCGTATACGCTGTGCTTTTTTTCTCAGTGTTTCATCCCGTTGTGTTGTGCCTTGCTCTGTGGCAGCGTGAGTTATAACTTTCGATACAAATGGAAATTGGTTTCGTATTGAAAACGCATAAAAGTCCCATTTCGCATATACAATTCGAATTATGGTTTCCGTGTGGTTTTTTTTTTTCTTTTTGGGGTTCTTTTTAACGCATTTTTTCTGCACATTCTTATGTTTGCTTCTTTTTTTCTTTCTTAATGTTTTGCGATGATTTTCGCTACGGTACCGGTAAAAAATGAATTTGCAAAAATTGTCGTTCAGGGATTTTGGAATGATACCATTTTATGGTGGGTGTAAAATTGTGTTGAAATATGTAGTTAGAGGTAAGCATTTTTCGGTTAGAAATAGGAACTTTTAAGGCTTGTTTTGGGTTGGATTGGAACTTGAAATTAGAAAAAAGTTTTTTAAAATATCATCTTTTCCTGCAGTTTTAATATAAATATATCGATTATCATTTAACTGGGTATGCATTAAGAGGGAGTATTATATGATCTTCGATGGTTCGATCTACATTACCTCTTCAAGAGTATTGCTCCAGACTATCGATGGGGAGGCGATGACGGTGAAGGTACACTTAGACGAATTTTCAAATTTTGTATATACATAAATCTACACCGAGAAAAAAGCGTTAGGTAAATCACATAAGTCGGCTGGGGTGAAGAGAATTGTATGGGTATTATAAACTTATGCTTATTCACCTAAGCAATTTATTGTTTAATACATTGCTATGAAAGCACATACGTTGATACCTTGCCAAAAAAAATATTTGATTCACCTAAGCCCAAAATCCAATTATACAAAATTAAAAAACAACTAGCATGGATGGCTTAAGCAGAGTTTTGAGCTATTTTCTGCAAAAAAAAACACAGCTGCGTCATTAGACAAACGAGAGAAGAATAGATTTGTTAATGTAATGGTTTTTTTTTTGTAATAAAACCACTTCTAATTTCAAAAATAACATAAAGTAAATTAAAAAACACACGTTAATATTCACACTAGTAAATTTTATTACATTTCGCCAACAAAAAGAAAAGAAAAAAATTCTTTGCCCGCCGTGCGGAATCGAACCTGGTACTTTTTGTGCCAGTCCCTCGCTCTACCAACTGATCCAAGCATCCCTGCTACTAATTGCTGACATAACTACAGCTATGTTAACAGATGCTGTATTAACAGGTGATTAACAGAGTTTGTCGCAGTATTCTATTGATAGACATACAACAAAAATCTTTTAATAGATTATTGTGTTATGCTGCAGCATAGCTTCAGTTGTTATTAATATTGAATAAATCACTCCGCGTAACAAAGGACTTTGACTCAGTGAGTAGTGTAGTGACTTCATACACAGTGATATCGGTTAGTGTGGGTTCGAATCTCAACGGCATGCAAAGGTAAGTAAAATTTTTGTATATGATATTTAATTTAATTTAATGTCCTTGTTATAATAGACGTCAATCAGCAAGAAAAGCCGAGAAGTCATTAATTTTTAAGAAAAGAACGATGCTGCCAAAAAAAAAATTTGTGTTGTTGCCAATATCAGTCAAGCAAATCACAGAACGAGAGGTGACAGTTTCACAAAAAAAAAAGAAAAATAAAAAAACCTAAGCCCGAAAAAAAATTATATTTTTGACTCTATTTTTTTTTTAAATAGTATATAAAAAATTACCAAATACTTGGTTAATTTATCACCCAAATAAAAATTGGCAAGTCAACATGTAAAACTTAGGTGTTTTGATGAAGTACTTGGGAGGCTGAAAACTGCCAAAGCCATCTTATAAATTATACTAGGTTTTTTTCCATTTAACATAAGCTTTTTTCTTGGTGTAGTAATTTTTGTAGAAACATATTGAAATATAATTTTTTATAAAGATTAAATATCAATTAACAATGTGCATCTACTATTTATTTTAATTAATTTCTATTGTTATTACTACTAAAAAAATTGTTTTGTTTTAGCACATTTTTGGCGCTGCTAGACGTATGTAAGGCCTTAATGAAGTTCTATAAAACAGAAATAAACTATTTTCTTCCCAGGGGGGAGAATTTTGTACAGAATATTTTTAAATAACAACAATTTTTTGAGGGGAATTTTGTCAAAGAAATTATGTATCAGAACAATTTCGACTCCCAACTCGCCCAATTCTATACACAAAGTTTTAAGGCATGAATGCGAAATAACAAAATATTTTGAATTACCAATAAGTGTATTTTTACTTTTTTGCATCAAAGAATAGTTATTTTAGTTAAGACAAATATATTAAACATTTATTTTACTTTTCAGACTATGTATCTGAAGAACCAAAACATACTAGGAGGGGCTCGATGGAAAATACAGATTTGATCACACAATTTTTAATATCATCAGATCTATCTTCGAGAAAAAAAATTAAATTTAAACATTAACCAAATGAGAATAAGAATATGAGAAAAAACTATATTAGAGAAGTACTATATAAGAACTTTATAAGAAGAGCCAGAGTAAATGTTCAATATTAACATTTTGAAAAATTAATATAGTACATATATCTCAGTAAAAAATAAAGTAATGTGTAGAGTCTTTTCTTCCAATTTATGTGAAAAAAATTTACCGACTTTAACTGATCGCTGAACATAGTTATAAATTTTTAAAATTCCAATACCAATAGATACCAAGGGAGGTAGCTCTACTCTACTGTTAGGTCCAAGGGAGGTAGTCATACCGATATGAACCATTTTAAGTGCACGTCTATAATTAGTCATGAAGAAGCTAAAGGCGTTCAGGCGACCGACACCCATGAACCCACAGGTGCTTGGTGTCATAGTACGAACACTCTTCCCGCAACAGTCAGTGATCCAGCCCATTGATGAATATGGCGAGTTGCAACCCACTTCAATGGTTACAGAGGAAGAGATCGTAGCAATAGCAATGGGTACAAAGAACGACAAGGCACCAGGTCCTGATTGTATTCCAAACTGCGCATTAAAACTCGCCTTTGCTTTGCAGCCACATGCATTCACGCATGCCTAGTAGAAGGCGTATTCCCAGCACAGTGGAAGACACAAAACCTAGTACTCATACCAAAAAGTAGCAGCTACACGGACGCTCCGTCAGGTTACAGACCGATATGCTTGCTCGATACAATAGGGAAGAGCTTCGAGCGAATAATGTGTAATCGTCTAGAAAAAGCTTTTCAAGAAGAAGGAGGGCTTTCCACCCAACAGTTCGGGTTCCGAAAGTTTCACTCAACGACCAATGCTATCAAGTTGGTCACGAGCATCGCACAGAAAGCAAGTGAAGGTAAAAGCTGGAGGAAGGGATCAAATCAGTACTGCCTCGTGGCTACACTCGATGCTTTCAACTCGGCTAACTGGAGCCAAATCATGATGGCACTAAGACATTTTGGAGTGCCAATTTACTTCACGATATAGCAGATTATTTCAGCGAAAGAGTTCTTCGCTATGAAACAGAAGAAGGAACAATGACCTACAATGTCTCCGGTGGAGCTCCCCAGGGGTCGGTTCTGGGCCCTCTGCTGCGGAACGTCATGTACGACGGTGTTCTCAGGCTTTCCGTACCAACAGGCGTCAAGATCGTCGGCTTTGCGGACGACCTAGCGGTTGTGGGTACAGCAAAACACCTGGAAGAAGTTGAGGCCCTTGTTAGTGTTACTATTAACACTATCCAAGAATGGTTGAAGTCAGTGGGTCTTAGTCTGGCAGAGCACAAGACGGAGGCTGTGCTCATCAGTAGCCGGAAGAAATTCGAAACCGCCAGCATAAGTACTCTCGGTACGGTGATAAAATCGAAGCCGTTCATAAAGTATCTCGGTGTAATGATCGAATCTCGACTATCATTCAAGCAGCATCTGCTATATAAACACAAAAAAGCAGACGAAGCATGTATTGCGCTATCGAGAATAATGCCGAACACGAGAGGCCCCAAACAAGCGCGCAGGATACTGCTGCTCAACGTAGTGCGGTCAATCATTATGTACGGCTCGACTATATGGGCCACAACGATGAAGGCGAAGTCTTACCGACGTGGCGTTGGGTCGGTGTACAGAATTGGCGCACTTAGAGTCTGCTGCGGGCTTAGAACTCGATACCTATCGAACTCCTCGTAAGCGAAACGCTGTTCGAAGCAAATAGCGAAAGCCCAACAGTTCGCAAAAGTCTTGCACGGGAGAGAAGCTTGCTAAAGTGGCAGGATCGCTGGGATAGTTCAGTGATGGGTCGGTGGACTCATCAGCTTATCCCTAACATTGGTTTGGTAGATCCCACGGCTCCGTGAACTTCTACATCACACAGATTTTAAGCGGGCACGGTTGGTTCAGGGCATATCTGCACAAATTCAAGCATGTAGCAGATTCCTATTGTACCCATTGCGACGGAAACACACCCGAAGATGCGGCCCATGTCTTTTTCAAGTGCTCTAAGCTCCAAAATGTCAGACTTGAGGCTTCGATCAGTCTCGGCGAAACGGTTGTGATTGAGCAAATCTTGGTTACCCTTATGCTGAGAAATGAAACTAACTGGTCAGTGGTTAGAACCCCAGCACGACTGATTATTGACGAACTGCGAAGAGTTGAGCGCTTGCGAAATAGATAAGGTGAAGGTTAAAGACAAGCCCATGACCAAATCTTATAGAATACGGACACAAGTCAATCAGTTTCTGGCTTAGTGCTGTTCCCATGCTCCGCGAAGTCATGCTCTACGGCGGTCCCACGGGGCTCATACAAGGACGAAGATTTAATGCGGAAAATAGGTTTAGTGCGTAAGAAGCGCACACTCCCACCTGCGCCTTTTGAAGGTTCCCCCTTCAAAATAAAAATAAATAAAAAAATAAAAAAAGTACACATCTATGGCTCTATTTTTATAGCATTCTGGCTGAGTTTCGTTAAGATCGGCTAGCCTTTGTATGTACCTCACATATAAAATCATGTACAAAATTAAAATAGGTCCACTAGAGGTAACCCTAGGGACTGACCGATTTTGACCAATTTTAGTACACATCTATGGCACTGTTTTTCTAGTATTTTGGCTGAGTTTCGTTAATATCGGCCGAATTTGGCATGTTGCTCCCATACAAAATCATGTAAAAAATTAATATAGGTCCAAGGGAGGTAGCCCCTGGGACCGAACGATTTCAAACACTTTTGGGACACATCTATAACTTTAGTTTTCTAATATTTCACCGAGTTTCATTAAAATTGGTCAATATTTGCATGTTCATGTATTTATGTACAAAATAATGTTAAAAATTAATATAGGTCCAAGGATGATACCGATAGGATCTAACCGATTTCAACCATTTTTTGTACGCATCCTTAACTTTATTTTTTTAGAATTTTTTTGGTCGAGTTTTGTTAAGAAAGACTAACATTTGTTTGTACCTCCCGGAAAAAATCATGTAAAAACTAGTAAGGAATGCAGCTTCGGCAGGATACCGAAGCTAAAATATTTCCTAACATTGGTGGGTGGTAGGCGTGGTTTCATCCAATTTTGCCGAATATCATAAATATAGTTCATATTATATACAAAGCTCATGTGCAAAATTTCAAGACATAACTTTTGTGGATTTCTAAGAGATTTAAGTTTAAAATAAAGCCACCTTGTATGAGAAGTTGGCGTGGTTTTCATCAGATTTTGACAAATATTATTGAGATGGTTTATATTAATTATCAAAGCACATGTGCAAAATTTCATTTCCTTAATTTTTGTGGATTTTTAAGAGATTTCATGTTTATAAAAAGGCTACTTTGGGCGGGAGGTAGGCGTGGTTTTCATCCGATTTTCGCAAATTTCATAGTCAGGATTGACATGAAAGATCGAGGCTTATGTTCAAAATTTGAAGGCATTTCCTTAATTGTTGTGGATTTTTAAGAGATTTTACTGTAAAAATAAAGTAACTCAGTATGGGAGGCAGGCGTGGTTTTCAAAAAAAGCTTATATTTTGAATTTCATCGCGAAAGCTTTAAAATTACGGCTGTAATCGTGTCGGCAAACGGACAGACGGGCAGACGGAAACACGGAAATCGACTCAGGAGGTGATGCTGACCAAAAATATATGCATTTGTCTATACCTGCCACGCCTCCTTCTTGGCGTTACAAACGGAATGACAAAGTTAATATACACCTTACGCAGTACCCGTTGGGGTATAAAAACAATATAGGTCCGAGGAAGGTACTTCTAGGGACTGACCGATTTCCATTTTTAAGTACATATCTATAACTATATTTTTCTAGTATTTGATCCGAGTTTCGTTAAGACCGCCTAATCTTTGTATGTACCTTCCATACAAAATCATGTAAAGAAATTAATATAGCTCTAAGGGAGATACCTCTAGGGAATGACCGATTTCAACTGTTTTTGAAATTGTTCTTAAGTAGCCTTAATTTACTAAGCATACCAAATTTCATTATCATAGGAGCACTGCTTTCATTATCATAGAGCACTCCTTCTATTTTTGTGCAACTTTTGTATGGGCTCAGTCTACTGTGCATTGTCGGGTCATAGAAAATGCACGATTGTTCGTTTGCATTTTGCCACAATGCCGTGAGATACACCGCAAGAAAGATTTATAACAGGCAAGAATAACAGGAACTGGAATTCATAGAGCAATATAGCTTAGTTATTAACTTACGTAACTAAATTTAAAGCTTTTTTTTTTTTGGAAAAATGCATCTCCCAAAGTAAATATAAAAAAAAAAAAAATAAATTTCAATCGACAAAAAAAACTAGAGAGAGTACCCGAGTTCTTTAATTTTGCAACAAAAATTGACTGAAAAATATTAAAATAAAAATCTGACAAAAAGGTTGATATTATAAGTAGCTTCGAGGTATTTCATCTAGAAAAATCTAACCAAACTCAAATGTCTTTTCTATTAAGCAAAAAAAAAAAAAAAAATTAAAAAACTTTTTATGGCTTTCAGCAATTTAGGAACTTCGACCATTAGGATATATTTGAACAGCGGGAGTAGCAGCAGCAGCATGATGTTGACACACGCTGAATTACAATTGTTTAAGCCATTTATTTTACTATTAAGTCCCATGCAGCACTGCTATCAAAAGTGGGCCAACCCAAACATTCCAATGCACCGATTTGCCCGCCAAACAGAACATTCGCGCACATTAAATTTATTGGCATAAATTTCATTTTAATGGTCATTTCAAACAGCCGAGGATAACATGAATGTCCTATTTAAAGGATTATCGCGTTGAGTTATGTGCTTGGACGTCATCCTAATACTGCCGCGCCAGGATATACCATAAATTTGGAGTATTTGCTTTTTTAAGTTAATTTTGTTTTATTGGCTTTCTTTTGTAGAATGAGCTAAAGGGGGGAGGTTAAAAAGAGGGGCCTACTATGGAATATGCGTTTTTAATGGTGATTTATAAATGCTGAATGAAGGCTTAACGCCATATCAACGTACGAATGAAACGGTTTTTATTTTTGTACTTTGTTGTCTTTGAATGACAAAAAAGTGGATTTTGTGCTTTTTATGCGTTCCAGTGTAAGAAAATGGCGTTTAAATGGCTTCCGCTTTGATAAATGTACGAATGCCAGCTAAGCCGTTATGGGCGAAAGCTTGTGTAAGTGTGTGTGTGTGCTTGTGTATTTCGATGGGTGCGTACTAAAATATTAATTGGCTATTATAGACAAACTGCTCCTTGCTAAGGATAATTGAGTTGAAGAGCACGAATTATTGGCAAAATTTGAAATTTATTTTTGCGTCACATACCAGTCAATTATCCAGTTTTTATGGCAAATTATAAAGCATAAATGTATAGCTTCATACACACACACACACACACTCACCCATACAGCTACAACGGTGTTAAAATCAATTTCAACGTTCATTTAATTTTGTTAGTTGTTGTTTTTATTACAGTCACTCGAAATGAATACTACTTTAGATGTAGTATATTTTGTAGAAGAAAAGGACATAAAAAGAAAGTCCTTGCGTGCTTATCGCCAAGACACAGACGACTATGATGATGAGGTTGGAGTTAAATACAACTGGCCTTTGCAACAAACACACACATGCAACCACCCCACATCACTTGAAGTGGTATTAATTTCAACTCATGTGCTATACGTGTGTGTGTGTGTGTGTGTGTGAATAAATGCGTTGTTGCTGACATCCTGCAAGTGCAACGCAACAGATAAAAATCACTACAGCTAACAAAAAAAGCACCAAGAAAAAAACTATATTACTATGGCAACCCTGTCATGCAATTAGAGAGCACACAAGTACACACACACACACACATACACTCATACACACATCGAATTCACCCACTACCATTTCACCAAAGCCCCGTCTAACACAAAAAAAAAGTGAAAGAAATATGTCTGTCTGTCTGTCTGTCTGTTTCGTAAAAGTTCCATCACTCTAAGGGTTAAGGTCGCCCGAACAATAATAACAAATAATTTTCTTTTCTAACCTCTAAATAGAAAGTGAAAATAAAATCCTTGCCACTAGCTACTTTCTTTGCTCTGCTTGCCTTTATACTTTTGCCTGCCCGCTCCTTGCGTTGCACCGCTCGCAACATATTGCAGGCAGCTCTTTGCACTGTTTTTTCTTTTGTTCGCAGATTGATTATCCTGTCTGCATAGTTTCGTCCTTACGCTTAATATTAACAATTAATATTCAAGTCCAAGTTGCACAGTGTTTGTCGTTATACTGTCGAGTGTCCTGTTTTTTTTTTTTTTTTGTTTTTACATTTAGCCCTGCTTTTCTCTACTTTTTCCTTTGTACAACTTGAGCCGACTATCACGCCCTTCTTATGGAGTGTGAAATGCGTCTCTATGAGATTATTTTTTTTTTCTTCTACCATTTCTTTACCGTTCTTTCCCTTGCTCCTAGCTTTTTTGCTTTCATTTCTTGTTATGCCTTTATATATCCTTCTGACGTATGTGTTGCACACTAAGTGAAGACATTATTCATATTTGTTGATGAATTTCCATGTTAGTACGTGTATGTTTGATGCCTTGCCTGTGTGTGCGTGTGTGTTCGTACACATGTCCTACGTATTTTTAATAAGCGTAACGTAGATATCAAAAGGGAATAAAATAAGAAAACTTTTCAACTCATGATCGGAATAATAATGAGAGATCTTTAAGCGGTAACCTCGCATGGATCACTTAAGAACCAACTTACTTCAAATTTAGAGCTATTTAGAATTTTAACTTTATTTTTTCAATGACGAAATCGAATCAATGGAAATTCGTTTAGATGGAGCGTCAAGAAAGAATTCTACAAATTTAGAAATCGATGCTAGTAAGAGCGGTCATTGTGGACTAAAATTTATAAAAAAGCACGTAAATGAAAATTCAAAATACTTTTTTGTCCCCCTGAAAAATTTTCAAAAATTGAAATTTTTATCGAGTGTGATCCAGAATCTTCGGTCCTGTTCGAGTCGGCGATGACTATTGCATCCGAATGAACCAAGAGCTGTATGAGCTCTACGAAGACATTGACGTAGTTCGGCGTATAACTATGCAGTGACTACGCTGGCTGGGGCATGTTCATCGTATGGACGATGAAGCTCCAGCGAAAAAGGTGCTCGAGGCGAGGGTCGCTGTTCAACGACGACGAGGGAGACCATGCATCCGATGGATGGACCAGGCCGAGGAAGTCCTAACCGCACTTGGTGTATCCGATTGGAGAAAGCGCGCGCAAAGCAGAGACGATAAGCTGACGAGAGCTGATGCGGTCGGCCGAAGCCCGAACACGGGTTGATACGGCCACCTTAGTAAGTAAGTATTCAGTTTACACACATCAAGAGTTGACGATCAAGTTTTGAGGAAGCAACAAGGCACCCAAAGAACAAAGAAGAACAACACATAGAAAAATATGCAATACATGTGTGTAAGTGAAATGGAAGCGTTAAAATAACAAAACACCGAAAATGCAAAGCATAATGTCAAAAACTAGAAGGTATATTCAAGTCTGTTCTTTCCCCTTTTCCTCAAACTCGACTTGCTTTCAAGACCAACTAATGTTCAATGTAAAATGTATAATATGTATAATTGTATATGAAGTACCATGTTTTGAGAGGGTTGCCCTCTTTCAATGCGAAAACTATGGATTTGTGAAACTTAAGGAATTTGAGTGAGATGTACAATAATAAAAAACTATATTTGGAAATATGAAATACATATTTCACATTTCATGACGCGTATTTTACCTACTACACTTTTGCATTACTAAGCTTTCTGATAATTCTTGGTCACAAATATGCAACTCTGTAAACTATTCACAATGCTTTTGATTGCCATATAATTTGAGAGCAATTTTGTAAAAAATTTTTTTACTTTATTAAGACTAAATGCAATGACCAGAAGTAATCTGGTATATATATCATATATCTTTTGTATGAACTTATGTATTAATGCTCTACACTGTTCTACAAAAAAAAAAAAAATTAATGTACAAAGTTACCACCAATATTTTACATTTTGCCGATCCACATGACGACTTTCTGCGTTTTCAGAATGTTTTCATCACTTCGATTTTTTTCGCCAATGGCCATTTTAAGAAGTCAATTCGAATTTTCGTATCTTGCCTTTACTTAGTGTATCATAACTTTGCTTCTGTTCACTAAAATTTTATTATTTATTAAAGATAATAAAAAAGGATAATGTTCCATTTTTGCCTAAATGTTTTAAATCTTTTAATTTTTTTTAATTTTTAATTTTTTAAAAATATTCCAAAAAATTTTTCTGACATGATTTTTTTGACTAATTGTCTATAAAGACCAAGGTATTCGATTTTAAATGCTTGCAAAAAACTGAAATCGGTAATCAAATAATTATGCTAAGTTATGGACGGTAAGAACAATAAACAATATATAGTTTGTATATTACAATTACATTACAATAATATATGTATTTGATGCGGGGCAAACTTCTTTGGTTAATTTTATAAAGAAAAATAAATTTTTTAATTGGGTATTCTTTTTTACTATTTTATTTTATATGAGTTTATTTTTTATTTTATTTTGCAGTATACAACATTTTTTGTTTTTAAGAAATTTTACAACTATTTTAGAACAATCTTTTTGTTTGAATATATTTTGTAAAACTGAAAATCAAAAATGAAAGTTCTTGATATATAAAATTTTAATTTCAAGGAAAACTTAATTATATGAACATCATTAAAAGCAAAGTTAATTTGTGTCAAGTGTTTGTGTCAAGTGTAATATCGTGTTTCTATATTGTGGTGGTAGTATTGAGACACCACATGTATTCACAAAAAGGAGCTGAGTGCGGTCACAACAGCTTAGATACTGAAGTTGCTGAGCTTCTTGCCTCAGAACATTAGCGCAGTTTTATAGCCTCACAACAGTCATTTTTGCCAAATTTCGTATCAGTTGTCAAAGAGTTTAATATCTTTTTATCTATGGTTTTCGTAAAGCGATTAGCCAAAGCGTCGCGGTGAAATATTTTTAAGATTTTTTTAATAAAGACTTCATTAAAATGAGCGATAAATGGGATAACCTTTTCTTCATATGTATCTAGTTTGTTTACATAGTCGCGATTTACAATTGTTAAAATACCAAACAGAATTATAAGGATCCAGAATGAAACAGTGGAACTTTCTACAAAACGAGATGTTAACACTACATTTGAAGCGTCGACGCGAATAACGTTGTAAGCGACAAATTATAAGTTTTCAGGAATTGAATAGAACGTTTTTAATGGTGCACTTAGAGCCACTTGATTTCGATTTCCAATTTTTTGGTGTAAAAGTCTTACGCCAGCGCATTTTTTACGATAGTATGCAAAAAAAAAAAACATTTTTGTTTTTTGATTAACTTGTCGCTTACAACGTTATTCGCGTCGACGCTTCATTTGGAAGAACTAAACAAACGAATACGTTTCATTCACTGGGGACGCTGAGTGCAGTTATTTAGTTTATTGCAACGATGTGAATTCAATATTCGCTTAAATTTCGTCTGGAGTATGAAATTTAATAAATATATATTTTATAATAACAAAATAATGCCAATGAATGGAGACTTTTATTGATGGTTTCAGCAAAAGTAAAAATGAGATTTCTCTTAATATAATCGTATAATTGAATATATACAAAATGTTATTTAGGTTTCAAAGCTGTCGTTTTGCACAATAAACAATATACCTAAGTGTTCCAATAGCTTATGCAACTTATTGTTTTGATGCAGTTTATGAAAATTTTCAGGAATTGTGAAGGAATTGCTTATCGTATTCTATTGCTTTGGGATGCAATATGTCCACAAAAGTACATTATTTACATTCACATTTAGATTTTTTTTTTTTTTTCAACCCTCAAAACTTAGAGCAATACAGTCAAGAGCATGGTAAAATATTCCACCAGGAAATTTCAAAAATAGAAACGTGATACGTAGAAAAAAGCAAAATTCCCATGCTATTGGAATATTGTTAGTATCTTCAATGCGAAACCCGAGATTATTGATGAAATAGGAAAAGGTCGTCATATTATCATTATTAACTCTAATAAAGGGTGATTTTTTAAGAGCTTGATAACTTTTTTTTTAAAAAAAACGCATAAAATTTGCAAAATCTCATCGGTTCTTTATTTGAAACGTTAGATTGGTCCATGACATTTACTTTTTGAAGATAATTTCATTTAAATGTTGACCGCGGCTGCGTCTAAGGTGGTCCATTCGGAAAGTCCAATTTTGGGCAACTTTTTCGAGCATTTCGGCCGGAATAGCCCGAATTTCTTCGGAAATGTTGTCTTCCAAAGCTGGAATAGTTGCTGGCTTATTTCTGTAGATTTTAGACTTGACGTAGCCCCACAAAAAATAGTCTAAAGGCGTCAAATCGCATGATCTTGGTGGCCAACTTACCGGTCCATTTCTTGAGATTAATTGTTCTCCGAAGTTTTCCCTCAAAATGGCCATAGAATCGCGAGCTGTGTGGCATGTAGCGCCATCTTGTTGAAACCACATGTCAACCAAGTTCAGTTCTTCCATTTTTGGCAACAAAAAGTTTGTTAGCATCGAACGATAGCGATCGCCATTCACCGTAACGTTGCGTCCAACAGCATCTTTGAAAAAATACGGTCCAATGATTCCACCAGCGTACAAACCACACCAAACAGTGCATTTTTCGGGATGCATGGCCAGTTCTTGAACGGCTTCTGGTTGCTCTTCACTCACAATCGCATTAATTGTTTGCTCACTTTCGGGCTATTCCGGCCGAAATGCTCGAAAAAGTTGCCCAAAATGGGACTTTCCGAATGGACCACCTAAGACGCAGCCGCGGTCAACATTTAAATGAAATTATCTTCAAAAAGTAAATGTCATGGACCAATCTAACGTTTCAAATAAAGAACCGATGAGATTTTGCAAATTTTATGCGTTTTTTTAAAAAAAAAAGTTATCAAGCTCTTAAAAAATCACCCTTTATTTCTAAATCGATATATTTAAATAAACAAAATCTGAAAATATGTTAAATCTTTATCAATAACTTTATTATTAGTCAACCAATTCAGTTTTTATCTAATGACTTCAAAAATTAAAACTTTTGCCTTCTAAAGAAAACAATAAACAAAATTATGCCAGTAGATTTTTTGGTTTTCTTACCGTTAGAAAATGTAAAAATAAAAAATAAAAATATACGTTGAATGTTTAAGCGTTTTCTATTTTGACATCGATTGACATATTTCTATGTTTTAAATTAAAGTGCAAAACTGCAAGTCTTAACTTTGTTATAATATAAAGGTTTTTAAAATCAGTTGAGCAGAGCAAAGTTATGATAAGGCAAATAAGGTAAAGTACGAATATTTTATGTGACTCATTTATGAGGCCCTTGACGAAAAATTCGAAGTGATAAAAAAATTCTGTAAATGAAGAAAGTGATCATATATAACCACTTAATGAAATTTTTATGTTGGATTTCTTGTACAGTTTTCGTGTAGAACAGTGTAATCAATAGTTTTGTTCTGTTTAAGATAATTATTTAATACTATTGTAAATATAGTAAAATTCTAATTAAAAACATAGTTGTTCTCATTGTTTTTATAGAATTACTTTATTGAAAAAAGAATAGTATGAAATCATATAAAAACTATAAAACTAGTGGGGAATGGAGCTTCGGCAGAGTACCGAAGCTAAAATACCCCCCGCGGCCATATGGAAGTATATTCGAAGTCTTTAGCTACGACATACACGATGATATTCAGTTTTATATATTCGAAAGTTTTCCAATTTTGATGGTGTCACTTTGTATGGGAGATAGGCGCGATTTTGATCCAATTTTGCCATATATCATAGGGATGGTTGATATTATATATCAAAGCTTATGTGCAAAATTTCAAGACATTTCATTAATTTTTGTGGATTTTTAAGAGATTTTTCGTTTAAAATAAAGCCACTTTGTATGGGAAGTGGGCGTGGTTTTCATCTGTTTATTCCATATATCATGCAGATGGTTTATATTATATATCAAAGCTTATGTGCAAAATTTTAAAACATTTCTTTGATTTTTGCAGATTTTGAAGAGACTTTACGTTTAAAATAAAGCCAATTTGTATGGGAGGTAGGCGTGGTTTCCATCCAAATTTTATAGCTAGTATTAAGACCGAAGAGCAAAGATTACATGCCAAATTTCAAGGCATTTCTGTAATTTTTGTGGATTTTAAAGACATTTTACGGTTAATATAAAGTCACTTTGTATGGGAGGTAGGCGTGGTTTTCATCCGATTTGTCACATTCTCGAACTTGATCTTCCTTTTTAAAAATAAACTTATATTTTGAATTTTATCGCGATAGCTTTAAAATTGCGGCTGTAATCGTGTCGACAGACGGACAGACACACGGAAATCGACTTAGGAGATGATGCTGATCAAAAATATATATATTTTTCTATACCTGCCACGCCTCCTTCTTGGCGTTACAAACGGAATGACAAAGTTAATATACTCCTTACGCAGTTTTGTGCTTTGTTTTGTGTACTATAAAATCAATTGGTTTTTTGTTTTCTGAGTGTAGGGGGTATAACTCTTGGAACATTGTGTTTCAAAGCAATCAATAATGTAAGCTTTCAAAATAGGGATGCTCTTTCAATTGTTTTTTTTTTGTCGACCCAATCTTATGTGTAGCATACAATGAAAATCTATTATGTTGCCTTGTTCACATACACATATAACGTATTATAATTCATGTTAAGTTTACAAAACTCAAGAAAGCAGCTTAGTTTAACATTTTAAATAGCAGTCCTCGACAGAAAATAGAATTCTTAAGCTGCTTAGCTGTAAGTTTCTAAGTTTGTATTTGACCTATAAAAAAAAGCACACAAAAGAATAGAATAAAAAATAAATAAATAAAAAATGCAACAGATCAAATTCAAGCAATTTAAATGAAACTTAATACTTGACAAGGAAAGCAGCTTAGGCACAAATTTTCAAGGGATGATGATAAAAAATTTATAAAAAACTACATAATATCTGCAAGAAAAGCCCATTTAAATTGTTCTAAACGTTTTATTTAGCATTGTTGTAGAGTAAAGTTGGTGTAAAGCAGCTTAGATTTGGACACTTTATATAGAAGTTGAGTAATTGGCAATTACAGACAGTTAGTAAAAAGAACTTGTTTAACTTTAAGGCAGTATTTAGTGAATAGAGTAAGAGAAGAGCAAATTATTTTTTAAACATAGCAATGTTAACATGTGAAAATGTGTTTCTGTTGCTAAAAATTTGTTTGAATGCAGTTTAAAAAGAGAAAATGACAATATAAGAAAAATCTAAATTGAACTCAATATTAGTGTTCAACAATTTTAAAATAGCCTTCAATGCTATAAATCAATTGCAAATCCATTAACAATTTGTACCCCGATAGTATTTTAAAGTGTTCAAAAACAACAACAAACTACAACAACCATAAATTTAATACTCCAAATAATACCGCAAAATTCGATTCACTAAACTTCATTTAATACCAAAGGCCACAGGCTAAAAAATTAAATCACACTGCGAACAATTTGTCAATAATTTCAAATAAAAATTCAATTTTCTACATTGCCATAGAATTAAGCCAAAAGAAAAAAAATATATATATAAAAACGACAACAATAACAAAAAAATACAAACAATGCTCAAAATTTCCACACCAATTTGCAAAAAATGCAAAAAAAAAAAAAACAGTCGGGCGACTTAAGTAAAACCTAAAAAAACACAATGTCAAAATTTTCGAAGAGAAAAAAAATTTTGATAAGCATAGCTAAAATGTTCCCTAATGGACCGCATACAAAACTTAAATATTCTTATTTTCTAATGTTGTGTTTTTTATTGGACTGTAAAGACTACACAAAAAATGCAACCCTCAATATTTATATTTTTTTTTTTTTTTTTCTTTTTGCGCATTTTTCTATGAATTTTTTATACAATTTTGCTGACATAAATGTTACATTTTAACATTTTTATATACAAAAAGTTATTTTGATAATGATGCCATACATAAACATAAATTGAGTTCTTTTCTCTCACCCCCTCCCCCCCTCCCCTTCCCGCTCTGCTGTACCGTAATCTTCTCTCATAACACACCCCAGCCTATTCACATCACATTCTATCCTAAAATGTTGTAAACTTACGATTTGTGAACAAGTTCATAAATATGTAGAGGGTCAAATTTTGCTATATATTCTATATTGTATTTGTTGTTTTTGTTCTTCTTCATCTGTTTTTATTTCTTTATTTTTGTGTAAAAACTGTCAAAAATAAACTTAAAACTCACCCTCTTCCTTTGTTTTTTTTTTTTTTTTTTTGAAAATTCGAAATTGGATTACATTAGCAATTCTAGAATATTGTAACGGTGTGTGGGAGTGTATGTGTGTGTGTGTGTAACATTGTATGTATTTGAGTTGGGGTGGCTAGAGTCATGGCGCGTGTTCACCTTGGAGCAATTTGACATACCATGCAATAAAATGTTTTTCTTATGCCTTTGATTCTCAAGGTAGTGTGGGTTGAGTTCGAATTGTTCGCTTGATGTGAAAAATTTACAGTTTTTCTGTCAAGTTATTAGTTGTAATTCGAATGGAATTCCAGCAGACAATCCTCACATTTTCGGCTCGAAAAAATAAAAGCATTTTTAGTGCGTCTTTTTGTGACACACGTGTTGGTGGCGTACAGCTCTCTTCAGCCAAGCCTTTATAATTTACACAAATTTAAAATAATATTTACTGACTTTTTCTAAAGCATGCATAATAGCCACGCGTCCAAATGTGCGTACATGTGTACACATGTGTATTTATTCTGAGCTGTCAACCGAAAAAAAAAGAAACTTCACTTAGACGTATTTCGTTTAGAATTGTCAATTTCATGGTTATTGCAATCATTCTAATGGCAAGACGAAAATCAAATACTGACCGCCGTCTGTCCTCTATGAACAGTTGAATGTCCTTTCTTTGTTAAATAAAAGCTTTGTCAAATGTACACAATACTTAAACTGGCCAAAGTAAACAGAGCTTGCATAAAAAAGTAGCAAAAAATAATAAGTAGAGGAATACGTATTGCATATGAAGAAGCCGTTGCAATTTCAATATAATTTCTTGTCCATACTTTTGCCATTTTTCAAAGGGAGAAAACTTCTTATATGAGGAGTAAAAATTTGAAAAGTGCTACGTTACGAAAATATGTAAACGTTACTTTACGAAAATATATATATCCGTTATGTGACTGACGAGGTACCCGGGTACCTTTTTCAATTTAAAACAAAGAATTTGATCATTAATAACTACTTTAACGGGCCAAGCTAAATTGTTTTAAATTGTAGAATTAACGAAACATCGATCTAGCTGAACATTAAAGCATTTACACGCTATTTTTCTACATAAATTATATGAAAATACCCGGATACTCCGTTAGTCTGATAAAGATGTTTTTTTCGTCAGTCACATAACGGATATACATACGACTCGAAATTGGGGTGCACGAAATGACTTCATTTCGGTACACATTCATGCTACAATTATAGAATTTGACACAGAAATAGGTTAGGTTAGTTCATATCATCTTGCACAAATAGGGCGTAACCAAAAGTAGATGTTATAATATGGAAAGAATACCGAAGATTCTCGATATTCTCACACTGTTAGCTATATCATCACGCTTTTAGCTGTTCATTTCTGTTGCATAGTACAGCATTGCTTAAATCGTGGTTATGTTAGGCAAGCATGTTTGGTGCTTTTTTTTTATTACCGAGTCGATAACCAACCAAATACTGAACCAATTATCAATAACCGAAGCGATTACCAGCCAATTACCGAACCAATTACTGGTTACCGAAGCGATTACCATTTGATTACAGTATCGATTACTGAAGCAATTATTAACCGGTTACCGAACCAAACTAATTACCGGCTACGGAAGCGATTATGAACCAATTACGGAGCTAATTTAGCGCTTCAAAAGCGATTACTAACTGATTACCAATTACTGAAGCGATTTCCAACCGATTACCGAAATGATTACTGAAGGGATTACCAATCCATAACCGATTAAAGAAGCAATTTCCGAAGCGATTACGAACCGATTACCGAAGCGATTACCAACCAATTACCGTACCAATTACTGATTACCGAAGCAATTACCAATCGGTTACCGTATCAATTACCGCTTAACGTATCAATTACCGATTACCGAAGCGATTACTAACCGATTACCGAACCAAACTAATTACCGGTTATGGAAGCGATTATGAACCAATTACAGAGCTAATTTCCGACTACCAAATCTATTACCGAAGCGATTACCAACCAATTACCGAACCAATTACTGGTTACCGAAGCGATTACCAATCGATTACCGTATCAATTACCGATTACCGAAGCGATTACTAACCGATTACCGAACCAAACTAATTACCGGTTACGGAAGCGATTATGAACCAATAACAGAGCTAATTTACGATTACCAAAGCGATTACAGAAGCGATTACCAACTGATTACCAATTACCGAAGCGATTTCTAACCGATTAGCGATTACAGAAGCAATTACCAATAACCGATGCGATTACGAACCTATCACTGAAGCGATTGCCAACCAATTACCGAACCAATAACTAATTACCGAAGCAACTACCAATCGATTACCGTATCATTTACCGATTACCGAAGCGATTGCTAACCGATCACCAAACCAAACTAATTACCGATTACCGAAGCGATTATTGACCAATTACAGAGCTAGTTACCGATTACAGAAGCGATTACCAACTGATTACCAATTACCGAAGCGATTTCCAACCGATTACCGAAATGATTACTGAACGCATTATCGAGTACCAACCCATTCCCGATCAAAGAAGCAATTACCGAAGCGATTTTGAACCGATTACCGAAGTGATTACCAACCAATTACCGAACCAATTACTGATTACCGAAGCAATTACCAATCGATTCCCATATCAATTATCGAAGCGATTACTGACCGATTACCGAACCAAACTAATTACCGGTTACGGAAGCGATTATTAACCAATGACAGAGCTAATTTCCGACTACCAAAAGTGATTACTGAAGCGATTACCAACGGATTACCAAATACCGAAGCGTTTTCCAACTGATTACCGATTACGGAAGCAATTACCAATTACCGAAGCGATAACAAACCGATTACTGAAGAGATTACCAACCAATTACCGAAAAAAAAAAAAAACGAAATGGCCATTTCCCTTGAAAGGACTTAGACCGAGCTTCTTATGACCAACTGTGTTGTGTGTGATGTGAAATGTTTGCACACAAATGATCGAGAACTGGACCTACATGTTTTACGACGACTCCGAACGGCTTATGTTCTCAAGAAGCTTTTCATGGCAGTTTTTACTCTCTGAGGTTTCCCATTGTCTGCCGAGAGGTGACGGCCGAACAGAAAAATTAATTCAATTGAAAAAATTTTCTGTGTCAGATGGAGGATTCGAACCTGGGTTCTCTGGCGTAAGAGTCACACACTCTACCCACTACGCCACGGCCGCCACAATTACCGAAGCAATTACTAATTACGGGAGCAATTACCAATCGATTACAGTGTCATTTACCGATTACCGAAGCGATTACTAACCAATTACCGAACCAAACTAATTACCGATTACCACAGCGATTATTAACCAATTACAGAGCTAATTACCGATTACCAAAGCGATTACAGAAGCGATTACCAACTGATTACCAATGACCGAAGCGGTAACCAACCGAATTACCAATTACCGAAACGATTACTAAATCGATTACCAACCCATTTCCGATTATACAAGCAATTACAAATCACAGAAGCGATTACGAACCGACTACCGAAGCTATTACCAACCGATTACCAATTACCGAAGCGATTTCCGATTACCGAAGCGATTACCAACCAACTGCCAATTACCAAAGTGATTACCGAGCGAATTACCGATTTCCTAACCAAAGTAATTGTGTTACAAATATATCTTTTTTTATATAAATATAAAAAAATACCAGTTTTAAGATTCAATATCGCATAAATCGATAAAAAAGTTTAAAAAGTAGAAGGCGTCTGATATGCCGACTCTAGCTACTTCGGAAATTCATAACAGCTATGTTATTTCATAGCTTTAAGTTTTCACTTCGGTCGGCAGTCCCCCCACTGCCTAATTTTTTTTATGGAAAGCAGTAATTTGTAGTCATAAATTTTTTTTCGTGAGTACAATTCTACTAGTTGTTTAAACCAAAATTTTTTCCATCCATCAACTTTTTGTTTACAGCCACTTAAATATATGATTTTTGAGAAATTTCCTCACTTTGGGGTCAAATAACTCTGGTGACCAATGGTCAAAAAATTTGAAATTTATTCGCAATAAAGCATGTAAAAGCATTACATTGCAGTTAAAATTTTAATTTTAATATTTCCTTCGTTTGGAAGACAAAGCCCTTCAAACTTCGTGAAAATTCACCTCGGAGTATGTATATTAGGCTGGTCATTATATGACTTTTTTAAAATTTCTATGATGGATGGTTCTCAATTGGCTGCAAATGTCAAAAAAACTACTTTGAATTTTTTTCCGATTTTTCAATTGAGCCCTAAGTCTCCCTATTTGCCCATTTGTTCGACTCCATAAAAATTGTGGCAATATATAAATTAAAATAATAGTCGCACCAGTATAAAATTTTGTGAGTTGTTATTAAGAATATGCACACACAGAGCAAGAAAAAAATTTCAAATCCGCCCACAGTCACGCCTACTTTCCATACATCAACATTATTTCAAACGCCATATTTTTCTTCATGGACCGTTTTAAAAATAACACGGTACGAAGATATATATGTATGTGCAAAATTAAAAAAAAGTTTCGGTCACACCCACCTCCCACATAATTAATTTTTCCTTTAATTTTGTATGGAGGCGGACAAATGGGAAACTTCTGATACTGTGCTTCTGTTCATGTTCTTCTGTTACTGCATTTAATAATATTTCAATTTTAAGTTTAGATGTTTAAAAAATTTAAGTTTTTTTTTGCATTTATAATTTTTTTGAATATTTTTATTTTATGAATACAAAATTATATGTTTTTCTTAAAATTTTCTTTTGTTTAGATTTTGAAAACATTCCTTATTTAACACTATCTATATATATAAATAATTTATTTATAATCATTAATATAAATACAAAACAACTAGTACTATTCTTTAATAAGTAATACTGGTGGAAATGAGCTACACTCTGTCCTATGAGTAATACGGGAAGAAATTGGTTACCCTCTGACTTATACTTAGGTAATACTCAAAGTAATTACTTCGCTCTTACTTATAGGTAATACGGTAGATAAGTAGTTGGCATCGGACTTATGGATAATGCAGGTGGTGAGTAGTTCACCTTTGACTTATGGTTTAGGCAGGTGAACTCTCGTCCCATGTGAATAAAATGAAATGCATAAATGCACTATTTCTGCATTTTGTATACAAGATGGAGTGTTTTTAATATACCAACTATTCACAAATACACTCTAAGGAGTGTATTTTATGTGCCATGAATAATGTGTATTTTATAAATTAAGAAAAGGGGTGTATTTAAAATACCAGAGTGAAATGTAGTATATACACTGAAAGCAGCGAATGTGTTGCACTAGAAAGCTGTGTGAAATTTGTCTCAAATGTATGAAAATATTCCAAAAAAATTGTATTCCTCCAGCACAAAATTTCGACTGAGATATTAAGACTATGCTTTCTTTTATACTTTACCATTAACTACAACAACAACAGCAGTAGTTCAACAAAACCAAAAGAATCGAGAAAAAGAAAAAAAAATCCATTAGCAAGTCAAAGTTACCCTTTCGTTAAACACACACATAATAAATTTGATTAACGTTTGACTGTTCAGTTCAACCCCCAAAGGAGTAAAGTCTTTACGGAGTATAGTCCTTCCATTCCTTAACCGTGTCCAGCATAGCCAACACCATCGACATCTTCATCTATTTCAACCCACATGAGAGCATAAAACTAAAAGTTGTTTTTGCATTTTTCTCTCGTTTAAATGCAAAAATCTTTATGCTCATTAACCCAACCAGGACACACTTTCACTTGCACCACCATCACCAATGCCAACAGCAACAACAGCAGAAACAGTTTCATAATTAAACAGCGAAATGCTTTCAGAAAACTTGGCAAAAAAAAGGAAAAATTTTCGACCCTTTTTCTATGAATTTCGAAGTATGTTTTTATGCAGAGAACATCAACTGCTATTAAATCTTCAATATCCTTTCGTCATCATTTTTATGTGTTTTTCCATTGATATTGCATATGTATGTGTGTTAATGAATGTTGACGCCATTTTAGCTGAAGAAAGTAAGAAACAAAAAAAATAAATAAACACAACCAAATAATTGTAGATCGAAAGGGTTGAATTTGGTGTGTGATTACAAAAGAGTTAAACAAGTGTTATGCGTTCCGTGTGGCAAATAGTCATCAATCATAATCGCCATATGATGAGTCATTCATGACTTCAGTTACAGAAAAAAAAAAAAAAAATAGAAGAATAACTTACTTACAATGTTCGATGAGAACAAAGAAGTCCTAATGGGAAATTGATTAAAATGACGCGCTTAACATTATAATCCTTAATAATAATTTGCTATAATAATTAAGCCCATTTCAATGTTTGGGCTTAAAACATAGTTTGTTCGTACTAGCTTAATGATTCTTGGCAATTAAATAGGGTCATTTGTTTGGTAATAGTTCAGAGGTTTCGACAACGTTAATGACTTTTTTGACAAATCAAATGTCTATAAGCGGCTATGTCAAAAAGGTGGTCAATAAGCAGCGATAAGCTCTGTGTTAAATAAAAATTAAAGTTTTATAATGCATAATGCGAGTTCTTAGCACCGAGAAATATATATCTATGTCTATATCTATATCTATATCTATATCTATATCTATATCTATATCTATATCTATATCTATATCTATATCTATATCTATATCTATATCTATATCTATATCTATATCTATATCTATATCTATATTTATATCTATATCTATATCTATATCTATATCTATATATATATCTATATCTATATCTATATCTATATCTATATCTATATCTATATCTATATCTATATCTATATCTATATCTATATCTATATCTATATCTATATCTATATCTATATCTATATCTATATCTATATCTATATCTATATCTATATCTATATCTATATCTATATCTATATCTATATCTATATCTATATCTATATCTATATCTATATCTATATCTATATCTATATCTATATCTATATCTATATCTATATCTATATCTATATCTATATCTATATCTATATCTATATCTATATCTATATCTATATCTATATCTATATCTATATCTATATCTATATCTATATCTATATCTATATCTATATCTATATCTATATCTATATCTATATCTATATCTATATCTATATCTATATCTATATCTATATCTATATCTATATCTATATCTATATCTATATCTATATCTATATCTATATCTATATCTATATCTTTATCTATATCTATATCTATATCTATATCTATATCTATATCTATATCTATATCTATATCTATATCTATATCTATATCTATATCTATATCTATATCTATATCTATATCTATATCTATATCTATATCTATATCTATATCTATATCTATATCTATATCTATATCTATATCTATATCTATATCTATATCTATATCTATATCTATATCTATATCTATATCTATATCTATATCTATATCTATATCTATATCTATATCTATATCTATATCTATATCTATATCTATATCTATATCTATATCTATATCTATATCTTTATCTATATCTATATCTATATCTATATCTATATCTATATCTATATCTATATCTATATCTATATCTATATCTATATCTATATCTATATCTATATCTATATCTATATCTATATCTATATCTATATCTATATCTATATCTATATCTATATCTATATCTATATGTATATCTATATCTATATCTATATCTATATCTATATCTATATCTATATCTATATCTATATCTATATCTATATCTATATCTATATCTATATCTATATCTATATCTATATCTATATCTATATCTATATCTATATCTATATCTAGCTCTAAGATAAATAAAAAGTTAGAGGCGGTTACAACTTTAGTACCAGAAGAGTATTTCAAATTGAAAACTATGTATTTTTTAGTCGGTTAGAATAATAAATCAGAAAAAATTTACATATGTATTAAAAGTAATTGATTTGAAAATTGTTTTGAACTTTTATATTAAACTAATGCAGCTAACTTCTAGTATGTAATGTATGAGAATGACATGAATCAACCTGGTATCGACAGGCTCGGATTATGTTTTAATAATTTTAATACTTAATGATATATATCTCTTATATCCCTTATTATTTGCTAAAACGCTGAATTTTCGCTCCCCCAATGAGAGCTATTCACCCTTTTAACAAACGCCACACGACCATCAGTCAAAAATATACACCACCTTAGCATTAAATGCCATGGTAACCAAAGATAGAGTAGTTTTTCTAATAGAAGTGAATTACATTCGTAGCAATCAGTATTTACTCCTTTTTCTTCTAATGAAGTTGAATATTCAATATAGAAAAATACATTTGATCCAAAGAAACTCTCAACTGTCAGGATAAAAGAAATCTCAAGTGATGAATGAGGTTTTTGACGTTTATATGAAAGAGAGCTGAAAATGAAAGCTTTCCATATTTTGTATGGTTATAAAACTATTATTGTATAGCTTTTATGTATAGCTTTCTATATTAAAATTTCAACAGAAACTACTGCTCTACTGCTTTTAATATAATTTTATGTGACATAAAGTAGTCGTAAAATGATTGCTATTTATATGTCATAATTTAATTATTTTTTTATATTGCTGCAATATATGGAATTTCTATTGTTAAATGGCTTTAGAGGTAATATAAATGTGCATATATGGATAGTTTGTTACTTTTATGTATCTCTTTAGCCATTCCAAATTTGGCGAAACTAAAACGAATCTAGAAGGAAGAAAAATGAAAAAACGAGAATGTAAATCGTCAAGTTTTTCTCAATTTTTATTTTTTTTATAATAATACAAGTTCTAAAATCAAGATATCTAAAATATTTATTCGTCATATCAAAATGAAAATAAAATCATTTGACCTCATCTTGTTTGGCGCAAACTATATCGATGTGATTATATGATTATGTGCTCAAGTTTAAGAAATATTTTTAGCGATTTAAAAGAAATTTTTTGCAAAAGATTTTCTGAAATACTAACGTTTCTCAAATACTAATATAAAATTTCCAACCATTTCGTTTCAAAATTTTTGGCTTCAACATCTTTAAACCAAATCTGCCTATGAACAAAATGGTTAGTGAGGAAGTGGAGGCCAAAAAATTAACTTAATTTTTTTTATACTAAAACTTTTTTTTTTGTACATAATCCCCAAACTTATTTGGCTTTAATTAAGGAAAAAGCTTAAACTATTGACGCACACACACACACACAAAAACTTGGTCTATATTGTATGCAAATGTGAGCGTATATGCAAAACTAAGCTCACATGGCATTAGCATAAATTCGCAAAATAGCCGAAAACATGCAAAAAAAACAGCTCATAAGTAGCAAAAAGCAACAATAGTAAAAAAAAAGAAACAAAAGTCCTTGCATGGGCTCTGAGTGTGACACAAGGATTATTAATGGTTTGCGAGCTATGCTTTATAGAGCAAAACAAAAACAACACCAATACAATAACAAAAAAAAAAAAAGTAATAAAAGCATAGCACATTCACACCGACTCAATGCCAGGACATTCATCTTCATAATTATGCGCAGGATTTTTACGGCGAGCCCAAGATGAAAGTTTTGCATATGTGAGCAAAGCATAGCGTTATAAACGACATCGCAACCCAGACATGCTAGTCAAATGCGTGACCGTCGACCCTCGCTGCACCTCTTCATGCCCGAGGCAATGGGCCGACAAGCACGCATCAGGAAACGAAGCGAAAACTTAAGAAAATCACACAAAAAAAAACTCACACATGAATGGGCAACAACAGCAGCAGCAGCACAAAACCGAACACGCAGTCAGGATGTGCGCTCAAGTGTGGGTGGATGTTTGTGTAAACTATCGTTGGTGGTTGCTGGATTTCTTCGCATTTGCTGGTCCTGCTTCTTCTTCTTCTCCTACTTTGAACATTGTTGCACTCATTCACTCTCTTCTAATTACGCACATTTTCGTTAATTTTTGTTTCTCCTCCTGTGTCCTGCAGACGCCGATTTGAATAGTAAATCATTTAATTTCGTCTTACAACCCGCCGCCAGACGTCGTCCTTAATTATAATCCTGAACACGTTTCATGCTCTGCTCTGCTCTGTAGCCAGCTCCATGCGTCGTAGTCTTTGAACCCCAATGCAACAACACCCTGGCATCGAGAATATCTTCATCAACATCAAATGTGTGTGTGGGTGTCTAGGTGTGTGTGTGTGTGTGTGTGTGTGTGGGTGTGCCTCCTTTTTCAGCTTGCAATTATTTTCAGTTTTAACATGCGAACCTGGCTGCACTGGACATTCATCATTAGTGCGTTTTTCAATGTTCTGCAAGCGTTATGTTGCTTGAAACACTAACATAGAAGGGGGCGAATACTTCTTGTCTGCAATGTATTAAAAACTGGCAATTTAGATGATAAAGCAGCTTAATGCAACGCTTGACCACTGTGCCGTTTTAATGAGCCGTGTGGATGGATTTCCTGGTGGTGCGTTTTAGCTTTGATCTTGGGTGTTAATATTACTGGCTCTTGCGACCCAACAAAATGAGCTCAATTAGTAAAACATGTTGTGTAAACAGGATATTTTTGCAAAATGATTAAAAACAATAGTCTCGATTCTGAATTCTCTTTTTTTATGAAAATTTAACTTAAAAGTGTTTAAGAAAGCTATGATATAACATAGCTGTTATAAATTTCCGAAGTAGCTGGAGTCGGAAAATCAAACGCGTACCACTTTTTTAACTCTTTTTATTAATTTATGCGTTTTTGAATGTATAAAACTGTTCTTTTTTAATGTTTTGGTAATCGGTTGGTTATCGCTTCGGTTATTGGCAGTCAGTTGATAAGAGCTTCGGTAATCGATAATGGGTTGATAAGTGATTCTGTAATCGGTGATCGGTTGTTAATCGCTTCGGTAATTGATAATCGGTTGGTAATCTCTTCGATTATCGGTTGGTAATCGCTTCGGTAATTGGTAATTGGTTTGGTAATCAGTTGATTATTGCTTCGGTAATCGGTAATTGGTTCGGTAATCGGTAATTAGTTGGCAATCGCTTCTGTAATTTGGTTGTTAATCGCTTCGGTGATTGGTAATTGCTTCGGTGATTGGTAATTGGTTGGTAATCGCTTCGGTAATCGGTTGGTTATCGCTTTGGTAATCGGTTGGTAATCGCTTCGGTTATTGGTAATCTGTTGATAATGGCTTCGGTAATCGATAATGGGTTGATAATCGATTCGGAAATCGGTACGTGGTTGTTAACCGCTTCGGTAATTGATAATCGGTTGGTATTCACTTCTGTAATTGCTTCGGTAATCGGTTGGTAATCGCTTCGATAATTGGTAATCGCTTCGGTAATCGGTTGGTTATCCCTTTGGTAATCGCTTCGGTAATCGCTTCGGCTATTGGTAGTCTGTTGATAATAGCTTGGGTAATCGATAATGCTTTGATAATCGAGTCGGTAATCGGTTGGTGATTTCTTCGGTAATCGGTTGGTAAACTTTCCGGTAATTGGTTCGGTAATCGGTAATTGGTAAGTAATGGCTTCGGTAATTGCTTCGGTAATTGCTTCAATAATCGCTTAATCGCTTCGTTGATTGGTAATTGCTTCGGTAATTGGTTTTCGGCTTGTAATCGCATTGGCAATTGGTAATAGCTTCGGTAATCGGTTGGTAATCACTTCGGTTATTGGTATTCTGTTGATAATAGATTCGGTAATCGATAATTGGTTTATAAACGATTCGGTAATCGGTTATTAATCGCTTCGTTAATTGATAGTCGGTTGGTAATCGCTTCGGTAATTGGTTCGGTAATTGATTGGTAATTGCTTCGATAATCGGTAATTGGTTCGGTAATCGGTAATTGGTTGGTAATCGTTTCGATAATTGCTTGGGTAATCGATTGGTAATCGCTTCGGTGTTTGGTAATCGCTTCGGTAATTGGTAATCGCTTCGGTAATTGGTAATCGCTTCGGTAATTGATAATCGGTTGGTAATCTCTTCGGTAATCGGTTGGTAAACTCTCTGGTAATTGGTTTGGTAATCGGTTGGTAATCGCCTCGGTAATAAAAAAAGTTCACCAAACATGTTTGCCTAGCATAACCACGGCATAAGCAATGCTCTCCAATGCAAAAGAAATGGACAGCTAAAAGCGCAATGATATCGCGGTTCTATAGTTTTGCTCTATACCAAAAAGTGCTCAGCGCATTTAAAGAAGTTTTCACATCACAAATGTCTTCTCTAATGGATATTTTATGAAAAAGGAACTTCAAATCGCTTTTTTTGGACAGTAAAAAATATTGGTCTCATAATGTTAAACGTCTTTGCTATAGGCATCTTTCCTGCATCTCTTCATATAAGAATTATTTTTGAGTTCTTAAAAACTTATTCTTTTGGCTTCAAGCACGTATTTAGAGAGAACTAGATGTGATGGTGAAAAATTTATCAGTGATCAATGCCTTTCTTATTCTTTTAACTATTTAACTTAATAATTCCTTTTTAAACATTGGAAATTTCAAATACTGAAAATATTGCTGCACTGTGTTATAATTAGTCATGGTACACTGTGCGGCCAACTATTTTTAAAATTACAGTCGTATTCTGACGTATTAGGGGGGACTCCCATACAAAGTATCCTCCTGTTAATGAAATAACATAGTATGGGAGCACCCACTCTAAGGAGGGGTCGGAGAGGATAGATTCAAAGGGAAAAAATGTTACACTTGAATAAGTACTGGAGGTCGGTCGTACATATTAACCCTCTGCTACCCTTCCCAAGAGGGAAAACATTGATTTCATTAATATTAAAGTGCATTATATGGGTTCCCCTAAGAAGGTGTCGGAGGGAATAAGCCCCAAGGAGAAAAATGTTCCTCTTTGAAAAGTAGTTGGGGTCGGTCACACATATTAACCCTCTCCTCCCCTTCCGAAATTGGTAAATATCGATTTAATTAAATGCAGGGGGTTAGAGTACATTGTATGGGAGCCCCCCTCAGGAGGGGTCAAAGGAAATAGATCCTAAGGAAAAAATGTTCCTCTTGGAAAAATATTGGAGGTCGGTCAAACATTTTTACCATCTCCCACCCTCCCCAAAAAGGAGAAATATTGATTTCATTAATTGTAGAGGGCTTAGGGCTTACCCTGGACCCGCCTCCAAGGAGAACCTTACGTGACCCGAAAAAACTGAATTCATATTCGGTTTCAGCGACCTCGAAAACATAAAAAAAAGTCCTGAAACATCACGAGTTTTTTTTTTTAAATTGTTGTAGTGTTGTAGTGTATCGACTTCTTAAAAACTTTCATCTGAGCAGGCTCTAAGCCAAAATTTTCCATGGGTGGGGGCTCTGAGAAAAAAACCTGTATGTACCAGTAAAAAATTAAAAACAAGAAAATGGAAATTTTTCCAGACCAAATCGTTTACTTTTTAAATTATTATTGTTTAATGTGTCGTATTTTTGTATAACCAAAAGTACGATTAACATAGTTTCCTTGAATTTTCTTATCCAATTAATTTTTAGAACCACATTTTTGCTCATAGTTTTTTAAAACTACTTTTTTTTAAAGATGTAAGTTCAACATTTTTAATTGTCTTTCAACTAGAGATAAGAGTATTGACTGTTGTTATGAATAACGTCAGCACTATTAACGTCAGCAATGTTAACATCAGCAATGTTCACGCCAGAAATATTATAACGTCACCACTGTTAATGTCATCACTGTTAAGGTCAGCACTGTTAAGGGGGTCTTCTCATTGAGCAACTTTTTTTTTTCAATTTTTTTTTCATTTATTTATAGCTTGGGTAGTTGTGAATATGCTCCTAAAAGGATTTTTAGAAATTCGAAATACTTTAGAAGATACAGCCTTTTTTGTGAAGCAAGGTCTGATGGACAAGAAGGTGATGGAGGTAATAAAACCAGCTTACGAAGCGCTGTCGGCAGATAATTTGCTTGAAAGATGCCTTGGATCTGAAACTCAGAATTCCAATGAGTCCTACAATTCTGTTCTTTGGTCACTTTCGCCCAAACACATCAACTCAGGCGCACGCACCATCGAAGTGGCCAATTTCATTGCAACGTGCCTCTTCAACGACGGTTTTATACCCATACTTAAAATTATGGGTTTGATGGGTATTGCGATTGGCAAAAACGCATACGAATACGCACTATCTCGCAATGAAGACAGATTGAACCGATCAGAGACTCGAGCTGCGGCATCATCAAAAGCTGGCAGAACGGCTCGCAGAGCAGAGAGGGCAGCAGAAAGCAGTTTCTACGAAAAAGAGGAAGGTGGCCTGTATGGAGCTGGCATCGCCGACTAATATTTGTAAGTAAAAATTGTCAGCTCTTTAAAACTGCATTTAAACATTTTTGATTTTTTATTTTTTTCCCAAAAAATTACTTCAAACTTTAAACGTGTTTATCTCGAACCCACGTTTTTCGAACTGGCGGCCATGATATCTCCAGTTCAACTGAACCGATTTTCATGAAACAAAATGGAATCGACGCAGAATTGTCACCATTCTCGGGTGAACCTCGACCATAATTTTAAAAAATTTTTTACTATTTTTTTTTTACACTAAACTACAAAAAAAAACCCGAAATTGAAATTTTTTTTTTGAATGGCCGCCATTTTGTCAAAAAAAATCACAAAATTACGCTTGAGGTTCACCCGAGAATTAAATCTATACTGATTATAACCCCGTTTTTTTTCATTTCAGACGCTCCGGAGACCCGGAATCGTGGCCGCCGTGACGACACTTTTTTTTCACCACCAACTTTGAAGTCTCATTACTTTTTGAACAGCCCACGTATCGAGGCAAAAAAAATTTTTTTATTTACTTTGAACCTTTTGTAATACAATAAATAAAAAAAGTTTTCAATTATTCTTTGCGTTTTCAAATAAGAATTTTTTTAAAAAGGGTCCAAAAAACGGGTTTTGAATGAGAAGACCGCCTTAAGGCTTGCGCTGTATTTGCCTGCATTTCTAATGCAGCTACTACCAGGCAAGCAGAAACAGCCAAGTTTTTGTGTTTTTTTAATTAGGACCATCTTTAGGGGTCCTCCTCTAAGCCCTAACCGTATCCGTAACCGTGTTTCTAATTGGAGAAAGCGCGCACAAAGCAGAGGCGCCTGGCGAGAGCTGATGAGGTCGGCCGAAACCCGAACGCGGGTTGTTATCGCCACCTAAGTAAGTACCCTCCTGAAGGGTGGCAAATAGGAGAAGATGTGTTCAGAATAAATGTTGAATGTGTAAAAAATAATAACATCAGCTCATATACTTCACCCCTCTAGAAGTCAATTCGAGAGATATGAACTATAATCGACAAATTTTTGTGTTTTTTGTATGGGGACCACAGACAGAAGATGTGTTCAGAAGAAATGTTGAAGGGTACAAATAATAGTACCAACTCAAATACTTACAGAAATTCCAATCAAATTTTTCTGTTTCTTACTAAAACTCTTCTATTTTTTTTTTAGAATCTCTTCTTTTTTTTAATGTAATGAAATTATTGAAATATGAATGATTTCATACTACAATCAAATCTACAATTGTGATCAAACTAGTATTACAAAAAATTCATCCACTAATGAATGAAGCTTCAATTATGTCTAGTTCATTTTTTGTAACACGTTAAAGGGTTAATCAATGATATATTCAAAATAGTTTCCGGACAGGAATAGTTCACAATAGCGCTTGATTTATTTCAGTAGCAATTATTCAATCCAATTCGACTTTTCCCTTCACTTAAGCGGCATCTACATGTGAAGAAGCTCAACGCTCCTCTTACAGTAATTTCAAAACAGTTTAAGAGTTATTGGAATAATGATTCATACCCAATGTTTGGTTCGTGTAGCAAAATTCTGACCCACAACTTGACAGCAAAATTGAAGTGGTTCAAACATTTTCTATTTCTATAGATGTTTGATTTGTTAGAATTTGTTGCCACCCTGAGCAATCATTTGGAAAATTTATTTTTAAAAATATTTTTTGAATTTGCTTTGAAAATATTAAATTTCGCATAAAAAACTATTACAACTGGCGATAAGTTATGATATAGCCAGCACTATAGCAATTTTTTTAAAAATTATAGCTAAAATTGACTGAAACAATTAAACATAATTTCTAAATAAAAAGTAGAATACGAGTAAATCGAAACAATTTCGCTTGGACATAGAAAACTGTGAGCAATAAAACATAAAGACTTATGCTTGGTTTGAGAACGAACAGTGATCATAAAAAATAATCAACGCCGTGAAACTCTATCAGAAAATTAGGGTACAGTCATTGATTTTGAAATGTGTAACAATGTTACATCTGACTCCAAAATCAAGGCTTATCAATTTGATAAATGAAGACAATTTAGCCGTATTTTCTATAAGATTTAGGACTCTAGAAAAAAAATAGAGAAAATAGAGAAAATAGAAAATAGAGCACACTAGAAAAAAAAGGGGTTTGGTGATAAGATTCCACCACTCTCAGAAAGTTTTTTCTCAGTGAAAAAAGAATGCATGATGTTACCGACTATTTACTAAATACAATGTAGACCACCAACGCCTGAGTAAAATTCTCAATTAATAAAAATTCTTTTATTAATAGTATGATTTCGATTATGTGAAGTTCTTAATAAATTTTGTTCTTTTCTACCTTGTGCGCCATTTGCAGCAAACCTACTCCGTTACCCGCTTTCATAAGTCTTTGAGTGGCCATGTCCGAACAAATGTAATAAAAGATTGTTGAAAGGAGTTAGAGGCCTAATAGTTAAATCGTATTTAAGAAATAGTCGGTCATCTCACATCCCACTTACAGTTCTACATTACTATAGGGATGCAGCCAGAACTAGAAGTCAGAATTAGATCCTTAGAAGAATTAAAGAATTGAAAAATCATTTAGCGACAAGAGTTTTTAGTCTTTTTCCAAAAGATGTACTTGATTTCATCGTAGACCTTCGTAGAAGACCTTATCTAAGAACCGCTTTATTTCGATGCCATTGCTAAATTCTGACTATAAATTCGAACTCTGAATTGATGTTGATATACTTTACTATCAGCCCAATTATGAAACATTTTCCCACGGGAGTTGTAAAAGGCTTTTAAGATGCAGATGAAAACATCTCATCTTTTTATTTTACACTCATGAATATTGACGGTTGATGAACAAATTTGCATTAAAAATTTCCAAAAAATTTTTGAACTTTATCTTAAAAACGGATACTCCCTTTTACAACTGCCGGGAAAAAATGGTTTCATAATTGGGCTGTATATGTTAGATTAAACCGGGCCAATGAAAAAAATGTACGATAAGCTCGATCCAAAATCGACGATTTCGATATGTATCAAAAATTTAGCTCCATGGATTTTTCCGAAAAAACATATTTCTTTCTTGGTAGACGAGAATTCTTATGTCCACCCTCAATGGTTTAACTTTGTTACGAAAAGTAAAAATACATGCCCCAGATATGTGTAGGGAATTTTATAACTTTTCCAAAGGTCACGACTATAATCGAAAGAAAAATTACGTAGTTATGGTGATTGAAATCGAAATTGCACCGAAATGTATCCAAAAAAACTCGAGACATCGAACAGATTTCCCAAAATATTTTATTCAGATATTAATCTTTTTCGGAATTTTTATTATATCCAATTTTTTTTTACAATTCTTAGTAATACATAATTTTCCCATACAAAAAGTGTTTTTTGGGGAAAAAAGAGCAGGTACTTTTTCCCAAAAAAAAATCTTGAAGCCTAAGGCTGAGCACATAGCGAAGGATACTAAAATGAGTCTGGGAATAATTTAGATCAAATTTTTTCGAACACTTCTTTATATTGTATGAAGACCGACCCGGATTATTATAGATATGTCGCCCAATTCCTTTAAAACCTTAATTCCTCAAGTGACAATCATCGACATTCTTGATTTCTAGCAGGGTATGGAAAGCTCCGCTCGTGTACGCACACGGGCTAGTACACAGCTCATTTTGGTATACGCTCGTGTACCTTTCATAATGTCTCACGTCCGTGTACTTGAGTCAAATTTTCAAAGCAATAGAACTAGCTCATATACTTGTTTTCATGAACCGTACATTTCAATGATTGAAAAAAAGGGTATAGTGGAGCTCCCAGGTAGGTAAAAGGAATTTTTATTGGTTCTATGGACTCTTTAGACAAAAGTCGATGTATTTTTTGGGTTTTATCGACTCCTTGGAAAAAACATTTTGTTGACAAATAGTTTCCATTTTATATATTTTTTGGACTCTTGGATAAGTGAAATTGTTTTGGTTTTGTGGAATCTTTGGACATAGATATTGGGTTTTTGCCAAATATATTCCGCTGTAATAGTTTTGCAATTACTTTGGTCATTGGAACTTTTTTGGGTTAAGTGAATTCTTCAGACAAAAATTTTGAATTTTTGGCGAAAAGCTCCACTTGCACAAATAGGTTCCACTTTCAATATTTTTAGAACTAGTTTGGTCATTTGAACATTTTTGGGTTTGGTGGACTCCTTGGCTAAAAATATATGGTTCTATTGACAATAGGTTCCACTCGGATTTATTATGGTAGTAGTTGGATCATTGCTACTTGTTTAGGTTTTGTGGACTTATTAGACAAAATCTTGGATTTTTGACAAAAAACTACACTGCCACATATAGGTTCTACTTGGATTAGTTTTTTAGTTACTTGGGTCATTGAAACTTTTCTGAGTTTTGTAGACTCCTTATACAAGCATTTTTTGAGAAACAGTTTTTGTTTAATATATTTTTTGGACTAGTGGGTAAGTGAAATTTTTTTGATTTTGTGGACTCTTTGGACAAAGATATTGGTTTTTTGACAAATATGTTCCACATTAATAGTTTTGCAATTACTTTGGTCATTGGAACTTTTTTGGGTTAAGTGAATTCTTCAGACAAAAATTTTGAATTTTTGGCGAAAAGCTCCACTTGCACAAATAGGTTCCACTTTCAATATTTTTGGAACTAGTTTGGTCGTTTGAACATTTTTGGGTTTGGTGAACTCCTTGGATAAAAATATATGGTTCTATTGACAATAGGTTCCACTTGGATTAATTATGGTAGTAGTTGGATCATTGCTACTTTTTAGGTTTTGTGGACTTACTAGACAAAATCTTGGATTTTTGACAAAAAACTACACTGCCACATATAGGTTCTACTTGGATTAGTTTTTTAGTTACTTGGGTCATTGAAACTTTTCTGAGTTTTGTAGACTCCTTATACAAACATTTTTTTTGTGAAATAGTTTTCGTTTAATATGTTTTTGGAACTCTTGGGTGAGTGAAACTTTTTTGATTTTGTGGACTCTTTGGACAAAGATATTGGTTTTTTGACAAATATGTTCCACATTAATAGTTTTGCAATTACTTTGGTCATTAGAACTTTTTTGGGTTAAGTGAATTCTTCAGACAAAAATTTTGAATTTTTGGCGAAAAGCTCCACTTGCACAAATAGGTTCCACTTTCAATATTTTTGGAACTAGTTTGGTCATTTGAACATTTTTGGGTTTGGTGGACTCCTTGGCTAAAAATATATGGTTCTATTCACAATAGGTTCCACTCGGATTTATTATGGTAGTAGTTGGATCATTGCTACTTGTTTAGGTTTTGTGGACTTATTAGACAAAATCTTGGATTTTTGACAAAAAACTACACTGCCACATATAGGTTCAACTTGGATTAGTTTTTTAGTTACTTGGGTCATTGAAACTTTTCTGAGTTTTGTAGACTCCTTATACAAACATTTTTTTTTGAGAAATAGTTTTCGTTTAATATGTTTTTGGAGCTCTTGGGTAAATGGAACTTTTTTGATTTTGTGGACTCTTTGGACAAAGATATTGGTTTTTTGACAAATATGTTCCACATTAATAGTTTTGCAATTACTTTGGTCATTGGAACTTTTTTGGGTTAAGTGAATTCTTCAAACAAAAATTTTGAATTTTTGGCGAAAAGCTCCACTTGCACAAATAGGTTCCACTTGCATTAGTTTTTTAACTACTTGAGTCATTGAATTTTTTCTGAGTTTTGTAGACTCCTAATACAAACTTTTTCTGTTAAAAAGATTGCGCTTGGACAAATAGGTTCCACTTGCAATATTTTTGGAACTAGTTTGGTCATTTGAACTTTTTTGGGTTTGGTGGACTCCTTGGATAAAAATATATGGTTCTATTGACAATAGGTTCCACTTGAATTAATTATGGTAGTAGTTGGATCATTGCTACTTTTTTACACAAGATTTTGGATTTTTGTCAAATAGGTTCCACTTGAACAAATAGGATCCACTTGCACTTTTGAAACTTGTTGGGTAATAGATCAAATAAATCATGATTTTCGTTCAAGAAGTTCAATACACCCATTAGAGTTAGAATGTCCCAAGTATTTCCAAAAATATTACATATAGAACCTATTTGTCAAAAATTCAATATTTGTGTTCAAGGAGTCCACTTAAGTCCGAAAAAAGTTCCAATCACTCAACTAGTTCCAAAAATAGTGTATATGGCACCTATTCATCGAAGTGGATCCTATTTTACAAAAAATTATTGCCCAAGAAATCCACTAAGCACAAAAAAGTTCAAGTGACCTAACTAGTTGCAAAAATATTAAAAGTGGAATATAGTTATTTGATAACGCGGAACCTATTTGTCAATAAAAATTTCAATCAGAGTCTAAAAAGTTATAATACCCCAACTAGGTCCAGAAAAAAAAGCAATTGGAACCTATCTGTCTAAGTAATATATTTGACAAAAAAACCCAGATTTTGGTTTAGGAAATCCATTAAGCCCAACAAAGTTTCAATGACCCGAGTAAACCCATTTGTTGAGAAAATTTTATTCAAGTATTTCACTAAGCCCAAAAAGTCCCAGTGACCTAACCAGCTCCAAAACTGCTTCACTTAAAACCTTTTTGTTCAAATAGAAAGTGTTTGTCAAAAACTCCAAGATTTTTGTCCAAGGAGTTCATAGTACCCATAAAAGTTCCAATGGCCCAACTTGTAACACATATAATCCATGTGGAATCTAGATCTTTCCTGCCTTTCATTTCCGTGAGCGGGCCATGAGCATGAAAAATCTCATTTACGTTCTCGTCCACGAGCGCATACGTTTTAGTAAGCACATGTAATGAGACCTATTTTCAAAGTCTCACCAAAACGTAGGCGCTCGTGGACGAGAGCGATTAAATATTTTCTAGGGTACATGTCCGCGAGCTCGTACGATTTCTTGTGTATCTTTTTGAATGATACGCTCATAAGGGTATGCGAGCGGACCTTTCCGTAACCTGATTTTGAGTTAATGCCTAGAACAAAACCCATTTCTAGTGCTCTGATTACTTGACGATTCCTAAGTTTTCCCAACATTAAAAATTCGCAGAAATAAGAGTTGAATCCCCACTTTTAGAACAAAACTATCTTAAATTCAAAATAAATTTAGCACCAATTTGATTTCAGACTAAATAATGAGTGACTCAAAGAGAACTACCACAAATTTTTATCTGGTTAAAATATCGGTTGTAATGAATAGTATTCATCCATTGTATTTTAATGAATTTAACATTTATGAACTCAAATATTTATTTAAATTCTTTATTTCTGTATTTATTGATATCAATTTCTAGCATATACAGTGCTTAAAATTTTACATTAAACTAAGATTAGCATTAGTTATATAATGTAATGATATATATATATATATTGTATATAATTCTAAAAACTAGAATATTGATAGGTGCTAAAAATTGCATAACTTAAAATTAATTTAAAAAAAAACATGGATGATATGAACTATAATGGATGTTTTGTTGATGCTGATGAAAGTTTTGATAGAATTTAAAAAAAAAAGCGAAAATAAATCGCATTCAAAAGCAACAAACTGCTTAACTAACAATAATTATCGAAATAACTTAACTAAACAAGTTATAATTAAGTTGAAAATTAAGTTAATTTAGTTAAGGCTAAATTTGTATGTCTTTCATTGTAAATTAAAAAAAAAAATATATAAAATTAGATTTAAATAGTTTTCAAAACTATAAAATTAGTTATTAATGTAAACAGAAAATCAACAGTTTAAACAGACTTTTGTGCTTCTTTGCAAGCATTTTTTTTTTTTTTTTGTATTAGCAAATAAATTATTTCAACTGTTGCAAACTGTGGCAAACATTTAGAATGCATTTATATAAAATCGATTGTTTTTTTCTTCTTCTTCTTTTTTTTTTTTATAGAATGTGACTGAGATTTTTGAAAATATTCAAATATGCGCTTAATTTGTAAAAAATATATATGAAAACTCTTTGATTTCTATCTGATTTTTGTTGTTGCAATACTCAAAATTGAGAAAATACTTTATAACACTTCAACAACTTCTACATCTTCAAATAACTTCTACTTCCCGGCTCAAATGCTGCCTATATACTGACTACTTAAAATTGATTTAAGATTTTTTTTTTACTACGACATTAGATTTAAATAGAGCACCATTCTTCCGTCCATCGAACTTCACAGCTTTTTGAATTTTTTTTTTTTGTTTTTTTCTTAACTTAATTTCTAATCTTTTCAGCCTTAAGTGGCAAGCCTTCCTCTGCATGTACATCGGATATTCTTTTCTTCTCTGGAGGATTGTTCCAATGCTGCAGTTCACCAGAACCTATTGTCAAGTAGACTAAAGCGCCAGAAATATAAGTGCCAGCCAGCACCCAGAATACAATCTGCCACTGATGATAGGATTTCTGTGAAAAAAATTCGAGTCATTAAAAAGTTTTTAATGCAAATGTATAGGTTTAAAAATTACATCTTCAAAGGTCAAAGCGCCAACCATCCAGGTGGAGAGGAAGCCACCAAACGAAGAGAGTGTATTGGCTAGACCAAATATGGTGCCACTAAAGTTAGGCGCAATATCCAAACCATTGCCCAAGTAGCCGGCGGTAACAGCGCCATGTGTAAACAGTGCCAGCGTAAAGATGGTCACCGACCAAGTGGCCATATAACCCAGAAAAACTTGTGCAATCATCAAGCAGCCAGGAGTGATCAACGCTAAAGTTGGGAGTAAACAAAACATTATTCAAACCGCTTCTTTTTCAGCAGCTTTTGGCACCACTTACCGAATGATGTGAAAACTTTGCGTGTAGCTGTTGTCGAAAGTGTGCCTTTTTGACGCAAGTAATCGGCAAAGCAGGAGGAGCTAAAAGCCATTATATATTTTCCCAGGTAAGGCAGTGAAGAGAAGAGACCATTCTGTTGTGAGTAAGAAAAATAACATTAGAGTTTTATTTTACCCCTTGGTTTAGTGGACAAGCGTACCTTTTTAATATCAAAACCCAAAATGTCATGCATAAATGTTGGCAATTGATTTATCACAGTAAAGAATCCAAATACCGAAAGTCCATGGGTAATAATAATGGCCCAGACTGCGGGCGAACTGAGCAGATCACCCCAGGGTACATGACTGGGGCGTTTCTTGGAGGTAGAAGTGCCAATCGCCTCCTCAATTTCACGACGTTCCTCGGCAGTGATGCGTGGATGTGTGGCAGGTGTTTCGTAGACGAATGTGAACCAGCATACCGACCAAATCAGACCAATTGCACCTGAAAATAGATGAAAAATTCAATAAAAACATGTGTTTAAGTTGAAAAGTTAAGGTTAAGGTTCAATGGGGCAAAACGGTATGCATTTTCCAACTTTTTAACACTTAAATATCTTTAAAACTTGTTATAATACTGATATTCAATATATCAAAAGTAATGGAAAAAAAATAGGCTGTGGGAACTGACGACCGAAGTGAAAATTAAAAGCTATGAAAAATTTAAAGCTGTGAAATAACGGTGATTTTTTTAATTTGCAAATTATTTGTAGTATCAAATAATTCATATTTCAATCATATCATCATACTCCAAAAAGGATACAATAGGTTCAGTGTAACTAAAGTAAGAAATAAAAATATTTGACTGGAGTTTCTGTAAGTATCGTTTAAATACCTCATCGATAATCGTTTTATTTTTTTAGTATTGAACATAGTCAAGCCTAATGCTTCATTCAAAAAAATCAATTAGTGATAGATTTTTATCATCTGCAAAGATAATATTGAAGTATCGACTTCGTATCATAGGTACATTGTCAAATTTCATCTAGGCTATCAATTTTTCATCGCCTGGTTAGGGTGAGAGTCCTAGGTTGGAAAGCTACTCGGAACGTTTTTTAGCCGTTAAATGTTGGCATTTATTATGATAAAGTTAGATTGAAATTCTGGGAACCTAAGAAGATAGTGGGCGGTGGGTGTGAAATTGTTTTTAAATGTACACATATATTTCAGATTCTTGAGTGAGTTGTTTTAATAAAATTTCAATATGAAAAAAATTATTGTGTTTTCAACTCTGGTGTTATATGCGAAGTAGGCGTGGTTGTGGGCGGATTTGCAAAATTTTTCTTAAGTGAACTTATATAATCTATTTCAACTTATATATTAAATTTTATTGGTATACGACTACTTCTCCTAAGTGCTATGCAAATATTGTATAAAAAGTATGGTAAGTGGGCGTGGCAAAAAAAATTTATTTAATCTACAAAGAGATTTCAAATTTTCGAGGAAGTTGTTTTGATATAATTTCAATACGAAAAAAATATTGCGTTTTAAAAGTTTGTGTTACATGGGAAGTAGGCGTGGTTGTGGGCGGTTTTAAAAAATTTTTTAATAACTTCTAATTGAGGTCATTCCAACTTATGTACCAAATTCAATCGATCTACTATGACTCCTTCAATTTTTTTTTAAACTTTGTATGGGATGAAATCACTGTGCGCCGTTGGGGTTCGAACTCGTTACCCACCGATTAAGAGTTCTATACACTACCCATCGATGAAAACATCTTCGTTACGCATTCATTGAGAAAAAATCATTAAATTATCAAATTTCTGAAACTGCGAAAAAGCTTCGCTTACCTCGTGTGTTCAACGAGGCACCAGTGTTTTTTTTTTACCCTTTGACATTTCTATTGAACACACCTACCACCTATTTGCAACCCTTTTGCGGATCCTTATACAAAAAACCCAAAAACTTTCGATTATAGTTCTTATCTCTCCCTGATTGATTCTTAGAGTGGTAAAATATATGAAAAGGTCCTATTATTTTTTGCCCTTCAGCATCTCTTCTGAACACACCTACCTAACTGCCATCTTTCTGGGTGTGACCCTCAAAAATAAAAAAAACCCTTGCCTGGTAGCTGAATCAGTAATGCATATATTAACAGTGTAGGCCTTAACAGTGGTTCTACTATTTTAAATCTTCCAACTTCTGTCTATAATTTATCTTCTTCCAGCTTCTATTTTCTATCTACCAGCTTTCATCTTCTATCTACAAGATTTCATTTTCCATCTTCTATTTTTAATATTTCATCTTTCATCTTCTTTCTTTTGTCTTTTATCTTCCATCTTAACTCTTCCGATTCCCATCTTCCAACTTCAATCTTCCATCTTCCACATTCTATCTTCCACATTTCATATTTTATCTTCTGTCTTAATGCTTCCAACTGGAATTTTCCGTGTTCCATCTTTCATCTTACATCTTCAATCTTTCATCTTCCTTTTTCCATATTAATATTTTATCTTCCATCTTTAATATTGCAAATTCCATCTTTCATTTTCTATCTTCTTCTTCTTCTTATCTTCTTCTAACTTCCATCTTCTATCGTTCTGGTACTTCATTTTCCATCTTTATATTAATCTTCCGTCTTCAATATTCCATGTTCCATCTTTTATCTCAAGTCTTATGACTTTTACCTTCGATTTTTCATCTTCCATCTGTCATTGTCCTTCTTCCATTTTTCGTCTTCATCTTACATCTTTCATCTTCCATATTTCATCTTCTATCTTCTTTATTCCATCTTTGTACCCCAACGCGTACTGCGTAATTATACCCCAACGAGTACTGCGTAAATGGTATATTAACTTTTTCATTCCGTTTGTAACGCCAAGTAGGAGGCGTGGCAGGTATAGAAAAATATTTACGAAGTATTTTAGTTTCGCTACCCTGCCGAAACTCCACCCTTACTAGTTTTTCTTCCATTTAATCTTGCTACTTCCATCTACCATCTTTATTATTCATCAATAATCTTCATATTCATATTCATACTATAGCTATAGATAAATAAAGAAAACTCTCAAATGACTCTTTCACCTCATCCATAATGAGAGTTTTTAGAAAGCATTTTATATTTGCTAACACTTTGCAAAATATTCTAACTATTCGAAGTTTGTACTTACACTATAATAGTGGTGTGTATATAACATTGCTGACGTTAACACTGTTGACGTTTACATTACTGACGTTAACATTACTGACGTTAACAGTGCTGACGTTAACAGTGCTGACGTTAACAGTGCTGACGTTAACAGTGCTGACATGAATTCATAACTTATAACAAAAAGTGCTCAACGCGCCTAAAGAAGTTTTAGCTTGAAAAAAGTTCTGGTCTAGGTTCTGGTCTAGGTTCTGGGTTAAATTGATAAAGAAGAACTCAAAATAGTTCTCAGATACCAGTTGAGCATTTGCATTAAAATAATAATAAGCCTTTTTGCTAAACACATATTGATCTGATATATTGTCGTAGATCAGGTGCAAAGCAATCTCCTTTAACGGTTTCAATATCCATTAATTTAATACCATAAATTATTGCACTGATATCTAATATGCAAAAAGACTGAAAAAAGACTGACTAAAGATTGACTGAAGACTGAAAACAGTATTCATATCATAGCATAACAAATTTGAGCACATTGGAAACTTTTCACTGTCATTTAAAATGTAGTTTAATCTAAAATATATGGGGCAAGATGGTCTTCATATTTCATCTAGGCCAGTGCTGCAGATAGCTTAATAAAATAATAATCTTTATAATTTTTTTTTATAATTTTTCTAATTAACCAAGTTTCAAAACTTAAAATAATTGACCAAGTTGATTTAAAACCAATTTTAATATCCTTTAAATAATCAAAGGTTGGACTCTAAAAAAATTACACAAAATTACGGTTTTTGTTTTGAGCTGTTCCAGTTTTTAAGATATCAAACTGAAATTTCGCGATTCTTTATTCTCTTGATACTACCTTTCATAATTTCAGGCACGTGCCTGGATCAGAAACAATTTTGGATTTCGGTACAAAATAAAACTACACTATATATATTGTTGATCAATTTAGAAAAAATTTAGCACTGAACAAAAACAAATTTTGAGAAATCTCTGTAGAAAAAAAATAATTTTTTGCAATATATATATATGCATACATTTGGATTCGTGCTTAACGTAACAGGATCAATTGACAATAATTTGAACTATTTGGTAATGTTTTCTTGGCTCTGGTGGTGCAAGAGCCCGTGAATACCCTCCTTCCACGTCCCCTATATCTACGTTAGTGATCTAGGCAATGATAAATGAAGTTATGTTTAAACTTTTCATTCGAAACTTTCTATAAGGGACAAAGTGATCTTTAAATGTTCGCAGAAAAGTGGTATTGTCAGGAAACTAATTATAATATTAAAAGAAGGTTGTGGTAGGGCAATGTCTCCCATGGGTTGATGTGTAACATAGCGATTTTTCGTACAAAATGTTGACATACTATGAGTGAATGAACCACTGTGATATGTTTCTTTTGACAACATCTAGTTTTTCATAAGTGTTGGAAGTAAACAGACATACATTTCATTAGAGTTTTTAAAGAGAGTGACAAATGTTCATCAAAAAGATTTTTAATTCACAAAAAATAGCATTTCGAATAAAATTTTCATTGGATTTTAAAAATATCTTTAAATAAAAATATAGATTTTACAATTTTTTTTAACATTGTGGAAAAATAGCATCAATGAAAAAAATTTGACAAACAATGAGCTGATGTGTAACACTCACTGTGGGGTGATGTGTAACACATCTTACACATTATAACTGCCATTGAAGAGACAACAACGTCAAACTCTGAAATGCCATCGACATCAACAGTATATGTTCATGCAATATTTAAAGAGTTCATACTATTCGGCCTAGACCAAAATCGTGAAGAAAGACAATTCTAACAACGCCACAGAAACGCTTACAGTTGCAGAGGGTGGCAAAAAAACAAAAATGGAAATGAAAACCAATCAAACAACAAAGAAAGCGGTTGAAGAAAACCAAAATTTTTGCATGATTTGTAGCGATTTTTTGCCAAAACATTTAAATCATTAAAATTCACTTGAATGCAACAAATGCGGTAGTAGTTTTTCTTTATTTTTTTTTTATATATATAACTGTTACCAACAATTTTCATTTTACATTTGAAATTTAATTCTTTTTAAATTAATAAAGCCACTCATATATTCTATTGAAGTTATCGAACAGTTTATTTTTATTTTAAAGTAAAGGGTGATTTTTTAAGAGCTTGATAACTTTTTTTTTAAAAAAAACCCATAAAATTTGCAAAATCTCATCGGTTCTTTATTTGAAACGTTAGATTGGTCCATGACATTTACTTTTTGAAGATAATTTCATTTAAATGTTGACCGCGGCTGCGTCTTAGGTGGTCCATTCGGAAAGTCCAATTTTGGGCAACTTTTTCGAGCATTTCGGCCGGAATAGCCCGAATTTCTTCGGAAATGTTGTCTTCCAAAGCTGGAATAGTTGCTGGCTTATTTCTGTAGACTTTAGACTTGACGTAGCCCCACAAAAAATAGTCTAAAGGCGTCAAATCGCATGATCTTGGTGGCCAACTTACCGGTCCATTTCTTGAGATTAATTGTTCTCCGAAGTTTTCCCTCAAAATGGCCATAGAATCGCGAGCTGTGTGGCATGTAGCGCCATCTTGTTGAAACCACATGTCAACCAAGTTCAGTTCTTCCATTTTTGGCAACAAAAAGTTTGTTAGCATCGAACGATGGCGATCGCCATTCACCGTAACGTTGCGTCCAACAGCATCTTTGAAAAAATACGGTCCAATGATTCCACCAGCGTACAAACCACACCAAACAGTGCATTTTTCGGGATGCATGGCCAGTTCTTGAACGGCTTCTGGTTGCTCTTCACTCCAAATGCGGCAATTTTGCTTATTTACGTAGCCATTCAACCAGAAATGAGCCTCATCGCTGAACAAAATTTGTCGATAAAAAAGCGGATTTTCTGCCAACTTTTCTAGGGCCCATTCACTGAAAATTCGACGTTGTGGCAGATCGTTCGGCTTCAGTTCTTGCACGAGCTGTATTTTATACGGTTTTACACCAAGATCTTTGCGTAAAACCTTCCATGTGGTCGAATAACACAAACCCAATTGCTGCGAACGGCGACGAATCGACATTTCACGGTCTTCAGCAACACTCTCAGAAACAGACGCAATATTCTCTTCTGTACGCACTGTACGCATTCGTGTGGTTGGTTTAATGTCCAATAAAGTAAACTGAGTGCGAAACTTGGTCACAATCGCATTAATTGTTTGCTCACTTGGTCGATTATGTAGACCATAAATCGGACGTAAAGCGCGAAACACATTTCGAACCGAACACTGATTTTGGTAATAAAATTCAATGATTTGCAAGCGTTGCTCGTTAGTAAGTCTATTCATGATGAAATGTCAAAGCATACTGAGCATCTTTCTCTTTGACACCATGTCTGAAATCCCACGTGATCTGTCAAATACTAATGCATGAAAATCATAACCTCAAAAAAATCACCCTTTATATGTTTGAGTGCGTGTGCATTGAGATTCAAACATTTTTACGAAATATTGTTATTATTTCATTTAGTTTTCGTCATAATACTTTTACTAAGCATAAAAAGACAAAAAAACTAAAGTTCCTGGCCTTTAAACCAACATTCTGTTGGTGTTACACATCACCCCACCAATTTGAAAAAGCCCAAAAAAGTCATAATGTTGCTTTGCGTATCTTGAGACAGACGCGCATAGAGGAGGTCGAGCAGTTCAACTATCTGGGAAGCCTGGTTTCCATTAACGGTGGAGCAGATTTGGATATTGCCAATAGAATCAGCAAAGCACGTTGCGCTTTTGGTATGCTATCATCAGTATGGAAATCTAACAAGATATCACGCCGCACTAAACTGAGATTGTTCGAGTCAAACGTCAAATCTGTGCTTTTGTATGCATGCGAAACTTGGAAAGTTACTGCGACTATCACGAAAAAGTTGCAAGCATACGTAAACCGCTGTCTGCGTCAAATATTGAGAATCCGTTGGCCGATGATCATTTCAAATGAAGATCTCTGGCTAAATACAGGACAAAAACCGATAAATTTTGAAATAAGACAGCGGAAATGGCATTGGATCGGGCATACACTTAGAAAGCCAAATGACAACTTGGCTAAGCAGTCGTTCGAGTGGAACCCGCAAGGCTCGCGGAGAATTGGTAGGCCATCCCGTACATGGAAGGCGTCAACGACGACAGAAGCTGCCAAAATGAATAAAACGTGGCCACAGCTGAAGTTTCTTGCAGCAGATAGAAGGAAGTGGAAAGAATTTGTCGTCGTCCTATGCCCCACAAGGGGTTAAAGGAAAAGATAGATAGATAGAAAAAAGTCATATATGAAATTTTTGTTCAACAACCATGAGAACACTCACTTCGAATTGATTATTCTGCAAGGAATAAGCCAAGGACCAAACCAATCAGAAATTCAATTTCTTAACACTTTTTTTTAAGCAAATAACAACGTGTTACATATCACCCCCCCCCCCCCCCCCCCACTTCAGCCTATAAAATTATTGAAACACTGACTGATATTTATCACATCAAAAAACAAATAAGTAAAGTATTTGGGTTTGAATGATCTTTAGATGATCAGTTTCTGGTTAAAAAAATATTTTCATTTTTTTATTGACTTCTCTGACATTTTGTATATGTGTGGAACAAAATATTGGAAAATGTATGAGTTTTAACGGTTAACTAACTAGAAATTGAACAGAACAAAACGGGACCTAATAATAACCGCGGACATTTTTTCTGATAGTAAATACTTTTAGAACTTCTCGACCAATATTCTTGACAATGAATTTTTATTTATTTTTTATCGATTTCTTTTTTTTTATCGACCCAAAAACTCAATTTTTCTTTTGGTCTAACAAGTGTGGGCGATTATATGCTTTTGTGGTTCCTAGATTTGAATAATAATCAAGATAGTTCCTGAACACTTTGCGCACTATACCAATATTTGAGGATTACACAGATTTTAAAAAAAATTTACTTATTTTTTTAGTTTTTCTCTTATAACTTCATATTATGTGCAACTCCATCATCTTGTTGACATCAGCGCTAACGGTACCCTAAAGCTAAGTTTAAAACTTTACGTAATATTTTCATGGAACCCGAACTATTTGTCTAACATACTGCAACGTATTAATTCTACGAATTAGCCAGCACAACATATAAACAATTATTCAGCGATTTGAGTCAATGGCCTCGATAGCAACACGTTCGTTATTAAAAATTAATTCCTGCTAATACCAAGTTATTAAAAACAATTAAAATATGGTTTCAACTGCAACCAAAACAACAACAACAAAAGCTACAACCAGTCAATACAGTTGACAAGCTGGGGGACTTAATTGATTTAATTTGTTTAGTTTAAATTTAAGAGTAAAATTAAATAAGTAATTTTTTTTGTACGCACCGGTTAAATAGAAAACGCTAGCCCAGCCAAAGACTGAGATAAGGTAACCACACACAGGCATGGTGATGGCAGCACCCAATGAAGAAGCTGCAAAAAACGAAATTATTAATTATGAATGAACACGACGATAGATTAAAAATAAACTCAATGCTTGCTTACCCATCATGTTCGACATGAATTTGGAACGTTCCATTGGTGGAATCCAAACAGCTGCAACCGGATGTATAGCAGGCCATGAGGCGCCCAGCATGAAACCGAGCACCACACGCACCACAATAAGTGCCACATAACTAATGTGAGCCGCCAGAGGTGTGATCAGTGTCAGCAAACTGGCCCAGAACATGGAATGACCGAAGACACGACGTCCACCAATCAACTCAGCCAAGCGTCCACCGGGCAGCTCAGTAAGAATGTAGCCCCAGAAGAAACAACCCAGCACAAAATTCGTTTGATATGAATCCCAGGGGAAGCGCTCATCAAGCACTTCTTCTGCTCCATCTGTTGTGTCAGCTGCCGCAAGCGAAGAAGCTTCGGTTGTGACGGATACAAGACTAAAACTGGCATTTAGTGGTAAATGAGCAAGAGCAAGGGCGGGACCGGGTCCGGTACTTAAGCCCTTAAGTGTAGCATTGGGATCAGGCTGGACCATGGCCACAATGGCAATGGTCAGATTGACACGCAGCGCATAATTCAGCATAAAGCCGAGTATGGTGAGCAAATTCAAAACCTGCCGACATGATAAGAAATCTGAAAGAAAGAGAAGAGAAAGGAAAACTTTTTATAATAATTTGAAGTCAGAGAGTTCAAAAATAGAAAAAGAAAAAAAGTGAAAATTAAGCGAGATAATGAGAAATATCAAGAAATGTATTATCATTATTATATTTTTTTTTTTTTTAAACAAAATTTATCAAAACCGATTAAGTTTTAATTAAAAAAAAAAAATTAAGTATTTAAAAATAGTAAATGCGTCGTTTATAAATATTTTGTTTTTTTTTTTTAATCTTATTTTGAATTTAAAATTTTTGTTTTTGAATGATGCAATCTTTATCAAGATTTCATTTTTAAACAATAAATCTTAAGTAAAGAGCGATAGCAGTTTTAAAAGTAATGGAAATTTACATTTTACGGTCTTTTCAACAATTCAGAAATTATTGATTTCCTGGAATCTGCAGTCTATCTCTCAAATTGTGATCTTGACAATGCTTACGGCTTTTGAAACATTGTAATCCAATACATAAAAACTATTGTTTCCGAGTACTGACCTTACAATATCAAAAATCTATGTTATAAAAACCGACGAACTTGAGAACCTCCTCCTTTTTGAAGTCGGTTAATTATAAAACTAGCAGGCATAGAAAATGACACTTATTTTTTAATTCTCCGATCAAAAGATGTACAGTTGTTTTTAAATAATTTCATTGTTTGTTGAAATGATTTTTTTTTTCATAATTTCTAAGATAGAAATGGCCTTAAACCAAGTATTTTTTCGATTTTTTTGATCAAATATAACTTTTTTTTTATTATCAGAAATAAAACTTTGATCAGAAATAAAAATTATTTTTGTATCTCTATTTTTTTCACCAGATATGAGAATCTGGTGGGTTCTATTTTTTCTCGTTACTTTTTCGATCAGAAATAAAAATCATTATGTAAATCGTTATTTTTTCAATCAAAATTAAAAGATATTTGTTCATCGGTATTTTTTCACTCAGAAATAAAAGTTATGTTTTGATCATTACTTTTTTCTCCAGAAATTAAGGACCCTATTATGTAAACAACTCAACTAAGTTGAACAGATTCAACTAAATTTTTTTCGTATAACGTATTACATAAATTTCAATTAAACCAATCAAACTACATGGTTCAACTGAAATGTATGTAATACGTTATGCGAAAAAAATTTAGTTGAATCTAGTCAACCTAGTTGAGTTGTAATACGTAGGTGCCTAAAGTTGTTTTTTAAACGATATTTTTCGATCAAAAGTAAAAATCCATCATTATCAATGATGATGATGATGATCAATATTTTTCTGATCAGAAATCAAAATTATTTCTTGATCGTTATTTTACGATCAGAAATGGAATTTTTTTCTAATCGTTATTTTTCGATCAGAAATTAAAATCATTTTGTAATGGTTATTTTTTCGAACAGTTTAAAGAAGTTATTGTTTAATTGAAATGATATCGATTAAAATTGAAATCAATTAAGTATATAGATATAAAACTGTTGTTGAGTTAAAATTGAAAAGTAATTGAGCATATAAAAATTAAACATTATACGTACCACCCTTCGAACACACGTTTACTATCATACAAGAAGGTCGTCTTGGGATAGAATTTGAAGAACGATTTTGACAAGGAAAGGATTTGATAAAAGTATTTAGACAAAGATTTTGTCAAGGAGAAGGACAAGGACTTGGGCAAGGCCTTGGGCTTGACTTACATTGGGGTTATGTGCAACACTCACGGTGGGAAGATGTGTAACATATCGTCAAAACCTGAAATGCAATGCAATCAACGGCATTAAAAGAGATCGGCCTAGTTCATACTATTCCGCCCAGACCAAAATCCAACACAGAATTATTGGCTACAGAAACGTTTACAGTTGCAGTGGCAGGAGATTTCATTAAGTTGTTATCATAATACTTTAACTTAACATAAAAAGTCAAAATAAACATAAAAAATTAAAGGTCCTATTCTTAAAACCAACTATTTGTGGGTGTTACACATCACCCCACCGATTTGAAAAAGATCGAAAAATCCACATTTGAAATTTTTGTTCCTTTTCATCCATTTCTCAAAACATTTAACAGCCATGAAAACACTCAGGATAGGCCTTAAAACCAATCAAAAGTTCAATTTCTTAACACTTTTATTGGAGCACATAAAAACGTGTTACACATCACCTCATTTCTGCCTAGTAGTATACACATTAGTGGCAGACAATGGTAGTAGAATTAGTAGCATTACATAGTATTAGATATAAAAGTAGAAAACGCATTAGAAAAAAGCAGCAGTTGAAAGAAATTTCTCTAAAAAAAAATTTTCTAACGTCCACCGTCATGTACATAGATACACATGTTACTTTTTTTAACGATATTATATCGGTCAATCGGTTTTATCGGTTTTATCTGGCCGAAAAAAAATGTCGTTCATATATTCAATTGCTTTTTATTTCTGATCTAGAATATATCGATCAATAAATAAATTTTATTTTTTTGATCGAAAAATTAACGATAACAAAGTAATTTTATTTCTGTTTGAAATAAATAACGATTAAAAATAACTTCTATTCTATTGGAAAAATAACGCTCAAAAAATAATTTTTATTTGTGATCGGAAAGATTTCTTATCAAAAAAATAACGATTAAAAAATAACTTTAGTTTTTGATGGAAAAATTAACGATTCATAAATAAATCGTTGATAGCTATAAATGTAACGATCAAAAAATAACTTTTATTTCTGTTCGAAAAAATAACTATAAAAATATATCTTTTATTTCTGATCGAAAAACTAACGAACATAATAATTGCTATAAAATGCAATAAATAATTGCTCAAATAATAGTTATTTGAGGTCACTGTTTTTTTAACAATTATTTCAAAAAGTTAAGTAAAAGCTTTCTCTGTGCAAATTATCTTGAAGTCAAAGTCAAGACAACAAAACAAAACCAAACAAAATTGTTTCAAGACTCATTTTAAAACCGTTTAATTCAGTGGTGTCCAACCGAATTTTACTGAAGGCCACTTTGAAACCATGACCATGCTTCGCGGTCACCAATCCTTATAAAAATATTTATTTTTTTTTTTTGTTGAACACACCCAAAACTGAAAATGTTTCAAAATTTGACATTACTAACGTCAGAAAAGCTTTTTTGTTTGCTTGTTGAATCTAAAGAAAGCTTTAAAATTTGCGACTTTTAATGTGGACATATTAGATTTTGAAGCAAAATAAAAAGTCATAAACAAACAAAAATAGAAAAGCATGATGTTCTGCTCTCTTCCATAGCAGTACACAATTGTGTAAGTATCTGAAGAATTTATTGACGGCATGGGTGGCACAGAAAAGAATTGAAACATCTGCAAAGAAATAGCTCTGCAGCTACAAAGCTGCTATCGCTGTCAATTTGAAACTAGTTCAGGCAGTGTAAACGACAGTGTTAAATGAAAAGCTCTTTTTTGTTAAACATGCTTGTAAGTATTATTCTAAGTATTCTAAGTATTATAAGTAGGATTCTAAGTGTTATTCTGTGCATCACTTTGTTTCCGGTCGCCTAAAAATACGGTCGCGAACTACCAGGCGCCCGCGAACTACCAGTTGGACACCACTGATTAAATTATTCATGACATGATATGATATCAATCATTGAGTCATTTTGACATTGAAAAATATTTTGGAATAAATCAAAATATCAATTATATTTATGAAAATAATGTAATAAAAAATTATTACTAATCACATTAACAAATCATGCCACACTCGGATGTACAAAAACTGCTATGTACAAAAAAATTAATCACACAAGGTTCACATGATTTTCACATCAAGTGACAAAATTGATACCAGGTAAAAAATATTGTTTTGAAAATTTTACATAAATGTTATTTAAGCTCGCACAAAATTTGCAAAAATTGAAATATAGCACAGAGCAGCTTAAAATGTACGACTTAAATTAACAAATTTACACAAACAAGGTGTGCTTTGCAGTCATACAAATTATTTGGTTTTTCACGATATTCCACAAATTTAATTCATAACAAAAAAAATACAGAAAAAAATTGCCGACCAGTAAATTGTTGTGCATTTTAGGTTTATTGAATATCGACATCAGTTTTACACGCTCTTAAAAAAATTGATATAATCACGTTTTTAATCTTTTTTTACATTGCGTTTGTCGCTTTTAACTGCCAGACTAAGAGATAGTTAGTCGAATGTCAGCTTTAGTCGAACAGTCGAACAGAGTCGCACAGACATGGTCGGTCGTTACGCCAAATTTTGCCGTGCCATTGACCGAAACGCTTAGCAAAACAAACTTAAAAAGAAATGCACAAAATTTAAAAAAATTACACATTTATACGCAGACCCTTTAAAACCTGATTAAGTGTTAATAAATTATTTTACCAAATTAACATAGAATGCACGTGGATGCAAATATTGGCGACTTACGAATTGATGGAAATCGAATACTTATGTATATGAATTAAAGAAAATCAAGCGTATTCTTACTCAAAAAATATTAAACTTTTGTAGTTTTTACTTAAAAAACTTGTTTTATTGAGTGCAATGCAAAAATTTTTTAAAAAACAAGCAATTTTCTTTAAGATGTTTTTAAAAAACTACTATTCAGAACTCAATTTTTTTTCAATGCCTCTTTCAAAACTGATTTCAATCTGATATTGAGTCTAATTAATTGCTTTTTATTAAAGTAGGGTGATGTGGGATAATGTGTACCATGGGGTGATGTGTAACACGGCGATTTTACGTACAAAATGTTATTGATTTCAATCTGATATTGATTTTAAGTAATTGCTTTTTATTAAAGTTGGATGATTTGGGGTAATATGTACCATGGAGTGATGTGTAACACGGTGATTTTACGTACAAAATGTTAATATATGCATGACTGAATGAACAACTGTGATATGTTTCTTTTGACAGCATCTAGTTTTTCATAAGCTCTTCAAGAGTTCTTAAAAAGCGAGAAAAATGTTTGTTCAAAAGTTTTTTAAATTTACAAAAAAAAGTGTTTCGGCTAAAATTTTGTTCAGATTCTAAAAGTGAGTGGATGTAAAAAGTGGTATTGTTTAATATAACAAAAGATTTTACAATTTTTTACAATGAAAACAAAGTGTCTTGAATTGGGGTGATGTGTAACACTCAAGGTGGGGTGATGTGTAACATATATTACACATAATTCTGTAATAAAAATTACACGAATTACATAAAAATTATAAAAAAGTGCCTTGAATTGGGGTGCAACACTCAAGGTGGGGTGATGTATAACATATATTACACATTATAATTGCCATTTAAGAGGCAACAATGTCAAACTCTGAAATGCAATCACATTAACGGCATTAAAAGAGATCGAACCCAGCTCATACTATTCAGCCCAGACCAAAATCCAATCGTGGTAGGAAGTCAATGAGAAAAGCTGTGTTCTAACAACGCCACAGAAATGTTAACAGTTGCAGGAGATGGCACAAAAAAAAATATAAAAAGGAAACCAAACAAACGATAAAGAACGAAGACGGCGCTCTTCGTCTTCATATGAAAAAGATCGAAATTTTGGCATGATTTGTTGCGATTTTTTGCCAAAACATTTAAATCACAAAATCAAACTTGAATGCAAAAAATGCAAGCTTCTTTTTTATTTTTTGTAAACCATTTTATTTGTGAGAATTGTCACTCCAATATGGATATTTCCAACGAGTAATTATTTTGCATTTGAAATTAGTTTTTCTTTTGCAATTACTAAAGCCATTCATATATTCTATTGAAGTCAGAGCTGGGTCGAAAAGTATTCATTACTTTTCAATTCCAATTCCTTGGAATTAGAAATTGGTAAATGGTCATCTCAATTCCTCAGGAATGGAATTGGAAAAAATTCGTCAATTCGTCAATTCCATTCCAGGAATTGTAATTGGTAACTGAACATCTCAATTCCTGAGTTATGGAATTGGAAAAGTCGTCAATTACATTCCAGGAATTGTAATTGGTATATGAACATCTCAATTCCTCAGAAATGGAATTGGAAAAATCGCCAATTACATTATTGTCATTAAAGGAATTGCAATTGGTTATTGAATTTTTCAATTCCTCAGGAATGGCATTGGAAAGAAATGGTCAAGTCCATTACGGAATTGTAATTGGTAATTGCACATATCAATTCCTCAGGAATCGGTAATTGAAATTTTCAGTTCCATCACAGGAATTGTAATTGAGGTTACTGTAATTCAATTACATTTGTAATTGAGGTTACTGTCACCCAATTACAATTGCAATTCTGGTTACTGTAACCCAATTATAATTGCAATTGAGGTTACTGTAATTACACTTGTAATTGGATTACATTCACAGTAACCTTCAATTACAATTCCTGTAATGGAATTGAAAATTTCAATTCCTGACGAATTGAGATGTTCAATATTTAGATAAAATAGATTTAGATAGATAAAAACCGATTTTTTTTATCTATCGATTTTATTTAGATATCGATTTTTTTTTTGTTTTTTTTTTTTTTTGTTATTTTTAGCAATAATTTTAATTAACATATCGCTGTTTGTACGCCTTTCTTCAATCATCAGTTGTTGTTTTGTTTCAACTCTGAGTTCAATTTAAATATAACTGCGTATTTTGTGCACAAGGAAGACATCAGAAACTGATAATAATTTTGGTTCATGGAAGCTATAAAAGGCTTTTATTAAAAATAACCAGTTCTTGGTTTTTTTTTTTATGAATAACCAATTTCCTTTTGCTTTGATAGGAGCTTCGTTAATTTTGAGCACAAAACAAAAATGTTACCCAGGTCGTTAGCTTTATTTATTTCAAAGATATAAAAAATTTTTTTTTTGGTGGTTTTTAAAAAAAACAACAAAAAGTTATTACTTTTTACACGAGCTTTAATGGAGGTTAGGATATTGCTTTATTTTAGAAATTTAAAAACCTAGAATTTGCATTTTCATATTTCGACAAATTTTTTTAATAGTTCTTCGATTATGGCATTTTTTTTTTTTTTTTTTTTGTTGTGAGTCTCTAAAACAATTTTTTAAAAATTTATCATTGCAGCTCACCTCTAAAATAACAACATTCTTTTATTTTTTTCATTACTTCAGCAGTGCCAAAACTTGTTGGTTTTTTATGGTTAAACTATTTTTTACTATACTGACATTGAGTTATTCTTAAAAACGCAACAATAATTTATTTTATTTTTTTTACATTTTCGATTCTATTTTTTGCGAATTTCTTCTAATTCCTTCTAAGACAGACGAAAACCAGTATTAATTGGTTATTTAAGAAATTAAAAAAAAAAACAGAAAAATTAAAAATCAATAATTTATTTGCATAAAATTTGAGGTCATCAAATTTGATCGGTGTTTTTTAAACCGCAGCATGTGACCAAAAACGAAAAACAATACACCAGACGCAAAACCCATTATCATGTGATCAAGCAATATCAAATAATTTATGTAAGTATGTAAATGAATTCCGATAAACTCAACGACCAAGTGACTCATATTATGCGGTAAGTTTTTTCTATATATTCGTAATACTCTCCCAACTATCTTATATTCTCTCAATATAAAACAAAATTATAGATGCCATTTTTGGGTTTTCATTAAATTGAAGACCATTTTTATGTATTATCTTCTAATTCAACTTAAGAACCTGGGAGTAATATTAGCAAAACGAATTTCTTATAAATTAAGGTACCATCAAAATGCGCTCAAAATATGATCAAAAGAAAAACGACATATATAAAGCTTGTGCCAAAACAGTTGGCATTTTGAGTATTAAAACAAAAATGTTTCCTTGACCAGAGTATTTTATAAAATATGATGAAAAAAATGTATCTGAGACATACTAACTCTTAATTTCTACTTTTTTGACAACATATCTGTTACTTTGTACCGCCAACTGTTTTGGCACAAGCTGTACGTACATACATATGTTGCAAGCCAGACCATTTTTTATCAACATTTTATCATTTAAATTCTAAAGATCTGTTTCATTTTCAATTAACTCAAACACCCACACTCTGAGTTATTTAATTGTTCTATTGTAAATTTTATACATCGACAGACATACACATATATATACCATAAATTAAGACGCAATATGCTATTAAACATGCCACATTGATAATATGTCGCATTTCCGTGAACTTCAACTTCACGTCATTAAAAAAAAAAAAAAATTAAAAAAAACAACCAGTAAATCAATAAATGTGCAAATAGACAGAAATAGAATCACGACTGTAAAAAAAAAAAAAAAATTGAAACGAAAAAAAAATCTACAACTATATATCTGCAACATGTTAGCAAAATCTTTGCCTACGTATGAGTACACGCCCCCACGTTCATGAGGATTTATTGACCTTCAAATGGAAAAATTTCGCTTAAGAAAAATAAACAAAAAACATACGACATTCAATAACTATGCACAAGCAATTTCGCATAGTTCCACATACTTGAGTTCTATTTTTAAAAACATGTGACTCAAATTTTGATAAGCCTGCGTTTTTGCCCCTTCTTTTTTTTTGTTCTTCTCATAGTTTATTATAAGACATTTTTTTCGCGCGTTTTGTTAATAACAAAAACAAAATTATATAAAAAAAAATCCCTTAAAAAAAACCGAAGAGAAGAAGTATTGAAATTTTTAATAAAAATAAGTTTAAAGTAGGTATGTGTCGTAATTTTTTTTTTTTTTTTTTTTTTTAAACAGTTTTTTAATAAAGTTTATAATATACCTATGTATATATATAAAAAAATATACAGCTTTGAATCGAATACTTTGTTATTGAGCAAAAGTTTGGATGGCTGAAATAATCTATTTCAAAAACAATCCTTGAGAAGCAGTGTAGATAGAATTTTTTCTTAAATGAAACAATTTTCATTTAAATATCCTAGTATAATTAAGCTTTAAATTCTGTTATAGTTTTCTTTAAGCTAATACAATAATATTTTCTACTTTATAATTCGGTTATAGTTCTTTGAAAGCTTTGTCAATTTATTTGACTTTTTTTTTATTTCCATTTTATTTAGCTTTGATTCGATTAATATAATATGCTCGAGTTTGTTATACCGTTAAAAATCATTTGAAAGCATTTCTATTTTCATTCCATAACATGCCACAATAATAAACAATAAATAATAATATTTTTTTTAATGAAACAGTTTAGAACATTCTGTTGTCTAGTTCACAAGAGGCGAGTTTAATTATCATTCAATTTAACGTAAGAAGCACCTTTTATATATAGTTGGAATAGTCAGTGTTCACTCTTAATCTTATATTTCATCTTACAGAGTAGAATCCATATGTATCATAAAATATTTTGAGTATAAATACCTCAATGGAATATTTGTGTATTATAAATACCTCCCATTGAATCTACAGAGACTTGAGCAGATCAAAATTTGAAGTTCTTCGATTGACTTTGCATATAATTCTAATTGCATGCTTTTGTTTAATATTAAAGGTTCTATTCTACTAAAATATGCTACAACACAGCAAGATAAGTCGTACTGTAATTTAAACTTACGAGTCAGTCTAAATCAACTGATCTAACACTGGTAAATTGATCTGGTAACACTGATCTAAAATGGTCGAGCAATTTTTAAAAAGTTAATATTTTTATTAAAAGTTGTCCAATATATTTGAATCTCAAAATAGCTTTCCAAAAATTTTTTTTTGTTGCACAGGTTTCCGTGTCGTGTCGAACTGAAAAAGCTGAAAAACGCTGCACATATAATCATATGAAAAAAGCTCAAAGTGCCTATAGTGCCAGCCAAGCAGGCGGCTTAAAGCGACTTGTGCGCTGGTATTCAGCGTGTCGATTGTTGTTTTCTCGCTCGCTCGCACGGTTCGCATGTGTTGTGTTTCATTTTCATTAAATAACATAAGAATGAAAAAACAACAAAGAAAACTCCAAAAAAAATGCATACATATATAAATTTTTTATTCTGTTTTGTTTCTGCCAAAACAGCCCAATATTTACTAACACATATAGTTGCGCACCAGAGAACTGCAAAACTTACATAAAAATATTCATACGTAATCAACACTGTAAAAATCATGTCTCTGCGTTCAATCGATCAGACTTGCTCGAATGCACACACTCGTTGTTGAGTTAAATTCAATCAAACCATGTGCTTCGTGTTGGCTCTGTGATTTTAATCAACGGTCGTCTTCGGATACATATTTCATGCTTGTTGGTTGGGCTCAGCAACGATTATTTTTATCAAGAATAAACGCATCAACACGTATGAGTTTTTTCATGTGCAGACAGAGAGAGAAAGAAAGAAGAAGAAGAAGAAGGGTGAAGTTTTTATTTCGATTGACTGCAAACTACTAAATTTAACTATTTCTTTGATTTCTCATTTACGAAACACATATCCGTGTACACTTCAACGACAATACAATGTGAATTCAATTCGTCAATCAGCTCACACAAACGACGTCTTCAGCAGCATCATTTTATTTTATTCAACGTCAACACTCGTTCACTCAATCATGTGAGTTCGATCAGGCGAACTCAAACTGACACAAAAGACGCGTTCGCCAGTATTGTGCTGATTTTATTCAACGCAGAACTTTGTTGAATGAGTTGAGTTGAGTAAGAATCCCACTGAATGATTTAATCAAGCAAAAAGTGAGCTTATCAGTTCTCTGTTCCGCATATACTTGTACACAAAAATAAACAAACAAAAAGAGCAGCAACAGGACAACAAGAACTTTTTTAGTATTGTATTGTTTTGTTGCAAAATCAACAATAATAAGTTAAAACAATTCAAACCAAATGGAAAATCAAGTGGCTTTATGCGGCTTGAAGTACATTCCAGCTGAAGCATAGAATCGAATAGTCTTGAGTCAGCAGCTGATGTATATCTTTTAATGTGCGTTCTTTCCACGCACTTCTTTTATGTTTAAAAAAAAATTCGAAATAAAAACGCAGCAATATGACAACAAAAACCAGCAGAAAACAATTGCAAAAAAACCAAACAAGCTGGAACGACAAGTGAATTGAAGCGGCTTGCAGTGGTTAAAAGAGCGTTTCAGCAACTTTGTTCGCATTTTTGTCTCTTTAATTGCTGTTTGCTAGTTTGAGGAAAGCAAAAGGTATATAGAATTCACGTGGCATTTTTGATGCACAACATCAAAAACAAACACAACAAAAAAGTAATATATACAAACAAACCCAAAATAGTCAAAAACCAGCTGGAATAGCAAGTGACTTACAATAACCTGAAAGTGGCTTAAAGTGCGATTCAGTTGTTTTTTTTTATTTTAATCTTTTCGCATGTTGTCTGCTGGTTTGAGGAAAGCAAAAAGGGTACACGAAATCATATGACTTTTATGAAGCTTCAATTGCAAAAATAAACCAAAATAAAAAACGTAATATATACAAATAGACCCAAAATAGTTAAAAACCAGCTGCAACAAGTTGGCGGCTGCTAGCACGCACTATACGCTCTACCAGCTGCATAAAGCAAGACGCGTTTCCAGCTCTGTTCGGCACGGCAACAAGTCGGCACTATAAACGCGCCCTTATACGTTTTCATTGCAAACAGGTTGTAGCGAAGAGACATTTAAAAAAAAATTCTTGGATGGTCCTGAAATAAATCTTACCAAAGTTTAAGAGTGACTGAAATAAATTATATCTTCAAAAGTCAAACTCATAATTTTTATTTTAACTTTTATCATTTACTATTTCAAATAATTTTTCAAGGGAGTATTGTATAAATCGAGATAGTAGAACATATTTTAATTAAATTCAAATCAATGACTTACTGTATAAAAGAATGCATTTTTAATAGCATTAAATCAAGTTCGATTTATTTGGTCAGAGCACAATACTTCGTGTATGTTTCGCAATTTCCGCTGCTAAACAAAATAGTATTAAGACGGAACTGACCTTGTAGTAAATAAACTGTTTCAAACTAATTTGGTATTAAGAAAATAACAAGTTTTCTACTAGTAGTAAATCACGACTAAGTCGATCGTAATCTGACAAAAGCGCATATATTGTGAATGAGACGAGAACAAGCATTAAATTTGTTTGTAAACAAATTAAAAAAAAAAATCTCATATAAATAGATATGAATTTTTATTTCAAGTTGAAAAATGCATAAAGCGAAAAACGCAATAAATTCTAATATGATGCAGATATAATGCAATAGAATGCATTGACCTTAAAGTAATAAAAAAAGATTATCATGTTTATATTTTCAATTAATTACTTTTCTTCAATATTGTTTTTATACCACAAAGGAAGTCAATAAATAAAAAATAAATTAAAAAATAAAAAAAAATAATGAGCTTTTTTGTGTCATTTTTAGCAATCTTAGGAATGTTTAAAATAGACCATATCATTAAAAAAATTGCAAGGTCGCAACGCAATATTTTATATTTATAGCAAAATAGGCTAAGACGCAATAGCATAGCAAGCTCTTTAGAGCTTTCTTGAACAAAGAAAAGTGTTTTTTTTTCCACGGCGCTAAGAACAAAATAACAAAAAAAAAAACGATTATTCAAGGGGTTGGTCTGAAATAGAAAAGTTTCTCTACTAAAGTTATTCGAAACTGCAAGAGCAATCTAAATATTAAATACTAAAGGATATATATTTATTCTTTTATATGTCGGAGGGGGAAAACTGAAATTGTACTTTAATGTGGCGTAGTGGGTAGAGTGTATGGCCACAGAACCCTGGCGCAATTCCCACCTGACACAGAAAGTTTTTCAGTTGAATTAAGGGGTTACATAACATTGGCAGTTTTTTGAAATCAATCTTTTTTTTTAATAATTTTGTATTTTAGTAAATACTCTTAAGATTCTAAGAAAAAAAATTGATGGAAAAATTCTTACGAGTTCAAAAGTTACAGCCGGATTAGTGAGAGCGCATTTTTAATTTTTGCGCTACCTACGTACGGCAGCTGGTAATACTTGTTTTACTCGCTACCTGACTTTTGGTGGTTGTTATTTCGTACCTACTTGAAGGGTGAAGGGTGAAGCCCGAATTGCTAAACGATTGCAAAAAACTATAAGAAACAGCACAACACAACATAACGAAGGCATACAGTACGAAGCAGGCATGGCAGATTGAAGGCAACCTTTTTTTTCTTTGTTCACAAACTTTGAACGCGTTTATCTCGAAACCATGTTTTTCGTACTGGTTGCGGCACTAGCGGGTTCATTTTTTAACGAAAAAAATTTTTTTTTTTGTAGTTTTTTAAACTTGATTCGCTATCGTATAACACGAGCTTTTTTTAACTTTTTTTCGATTTTTTATGAATTTTTAAAGTCAATATTTTTTTCGAAAAAACACACTTTCAAATTTGGAACATTACCAAAAATTTAAAAAAAAATTTAAAAAAAGCTCGTGTCATACGATAAGAAATTTTTAAAAAGTAATTTTTTTCCAGATTGGTCAATTTTTGCAACTCCCAGCGCTGCAACCACGAGGCCCCGTTTTTTTCTCTACCGCCAGTTTGGAGCTCTATAAAACCATGTTGGAGTGAAAAATATATATACTTTTTTGAATTTTTTTTTCTTGTAATTTGTTCAAATCTCTACAATAATAAAAAAATTTTTGGCAAAATGTTTTTGACTGAGTTATGAATTTTTAAAAAAAGGTCTGTTTTCTCTGCCGCGAATGTCTTGTCCCACCTTAATTTTTATGTTTGGCCGTCGCCTCTCTGCAGACAATGGCAAACCCCAGAGAGTCAAAACTGCCATGAAAAGCTTCTTGAGAACATAAGCCGTTCGGAGTCAGCATATAGCTTATAGGTCCAGTTCTCAATCATTTCAAACATTTCACAACTCGCTCAACACAATTGATCATAAGAAGCTCGGTCAAAGTCCTTTCAAGGGCTGAAATGGCCCTTTCGTTTATTTTTTTTTTTACTTTTCTATAGGGGGGGGACAAAAATTGGCCCAAATTGAGTAAACGTTAGGAAATTTTCTTTTAGAAACTATCTTTTTTAGGTTTTTCATAATATTACTCGGATTTTGAAGAAAGTTTACATGAAAGACCGTAATTTAAATAAATTTGGGATCGAGTTCAAGAATAAATACGAGACATAACTTAAAAAAAACCAGAGACAGTATCAAAATGGCAACAGAAATGGTTGCAAAGAGTATTTTAAAAAATTTATCAATAATTCTACTTATATTCTAAAAATAATTCTACTTTAGAATATGTTTATATTATAAAACAATATTTAAGACTATTTTTTTAAATCTAAGAAGATTTTAGATAAAAGTTTAATCGAACTTAGGCCAAGATTCTCTTCATACGAAAAGTGCGTAAAAAATGAAACATTTCATTTTCCGATACACTAAAAAAAACGTTTCAAGAAAAACAAATTAAATTTTTTAAATTTAAGTATGTATTGGAATTAAATTTTTTATATATATATATATATATATATTTATATATTTATTTTTATTTTATATTTTATATTTTATTTTATTTTATTTTATTTTATTTTATTTTATTTTATTTTATTATATTTCATTTTATTTTATTTTCTTTTATTTTATTTTATTTAATTTTATTTTATTTTATTTTATTTTATTTTATTTTATTTTATTTTATTTTATTTTATTTTATTTTATTATATTTTATCTTATTTTATTTTATTTTATTTTATTTTATTTTATTTTATTTTATTTTATTTTATTTTATCTTATTTTATTTTATTTTATTTTATTTTATTTTATTTTATTTTATTTTATTTTATTTTATTTTATTTTATTTTATTTTATTTTATTTTATTTTATTTTAAATAGCTTCTTTTTGTTAGCTATTTTAAAAAAAAATGCTCTTCCCCTTTTTTTTTTAATTTTAATAAGGCAATTTTTAATATTTCAATAAAAGCGTCAAATTATAATAATAAATTATTTAGTTAATCTGGAGTTGAAATACAAGATTTTAAAACAAATAAATTATTGAAGACAAAATAGATTTTAGCTAGGATTTTAAAACAAACTTTGCAGTATTCGTAATTTTTTATTCATATATATAAAGCTGTTTTCCTACACAACAAAGGTGAAAAGTTAGACACAACTTGTTATCTTGTTCCTAAAATTTTGCTCAAGTTTTAATGCCACGTTTTTCTACTTAGTGGTTCTATTAAAAGAGGCAGACATTAATTACTCTCATTAAAAATGAGGTGAAGTTCATTGAATTAAAATAATTTTTATTATAAAATTACATTTATTTTTGTCTAATTCAGCTATACACACAAGATCGTCGCGATGCTGTCTATGGTTCAACGTCACTTTTGCTCTGAATTGGAATCGTGCCGAGTTCCTGACTTTGACCTGTTGTCATCTTTGCGATAAGCTTAACGAATTTCAATTTTTTTTTTTTCATAACGCTATCTATGAACAATATAATTCATAATTATGGAAACTTAGGCTTATAATAATCAGTTGAAAACTTCCATACACGCTGCAAGCATTGACCGGCTACAAGTATGTTGCGCACAGTGGGACAGAGATATACTGTTTCAATTGATGATGATTCAAATTGATGTTCTGGTCGTAAAATTCGAGGCACATTCATTTTTTATTTTTATGTTTTTTTTAGTTTTATCTATCAATCTGTCTAGCTGGATTTTCGATTTTATTTCATATATATCGCAATTTTTATTGAAATAGTAAATTTTGACTAAGAACCAAGTTTTTTAAACTAAAATTGAACCTAAAGGTCGAAGAGAATCGAGTTAGGGTAACTATTTTTTTTTGTTCGTTTTTAAATTCTCTAACAATCTGTCTAGTCCAATTTTCAATTTGAATTTTCAATTGTTTACTAAAAATTTTACTAAAACACATTTTCATGTACTCGAAAAGAGTCAAAAAAAATGTATGTGAATGTTTTCAAAATTTTTTAAGAAATTTTTGGTTTCGTGAATTCGGCCACTTTTTTATTTTTTTTTTATTTAAAAACTCAAAAACTGACTCAAATATGCACACGTGTTCTCTGGCTATTTGTTCTGGCTATTCACTGGAAAGCTGCAGGCCTTGAAATTAAATTGAAATTAAAAATTTTATGTTAAAGCAGTTGCCAAATAATGCCTTCATTACTTTAATATTTTTAACTTATTGCTGCCTTAAATTGCAGTATTTTCCAGATACTTGGAAGTAGCTAAAATTATTCCAATAAATAAACCTGGAAAGCCGCTTAACAAAGCAGAATATTACAGTCCAGTGAGTTTCCTAAGTAGTTTAAGTAAAATCTTGGAAAAAGTATTAAAATTAAAACTTTGGAACATTATTGAGAGATATTCCATTATACCTGATGAACAGTTTGGTTTTCGAAGCTTTCACATCCAATAAAAAGTATTCCGAATCACGTTATATACAATTCCAGACAAAAAAGGTCTATTGCATTGGTTTTACGTGGTGTTGAAAAGGCATTCGTCTCTGATTGGCATAATGGTCTTCTTTTGAAAATGATTAATTTATCTTTTCTTCTTTATTTAATAAAAGTTATCCAAAGATTTTGACAATTAGATTCTGGTTTAACAAGTACGTCTGACGCAAGGCTTAAGTACTTGGGTCTTCCAGACCTAGGGTAATAGTTCATGAAACAGACAACCAGAACTTAGTGTTTTACTACAACACGGACATCAGGCATCAGGTGTAGCAACACGAACATGGAAGCTGTTTCACAAACCCAAAGCATCACCCAGTGCGCTGCTGATTAGGAGCATTATGCAATAAATTACATACTGCCCGTAATAGCAGTACCAGTTTAGACTTCAGTAGTGACGTACTTACAATCCATCTACTGGTGAAGACGAGACCTACCCAATCTCTTGCATATTAAGACAGATATGCCAGCCCGGTCGTTCCACTGCCCGACCCCGCCGGTGAATCTAGACCTGTGTAACATTTACACAACCAGTACGAGACTCCCCGAAGGGCCAGCCCACGAAAGTCATCTGAACAACTCGATCCCGTCAATGAGGATCTACAAAATCCCCAAAAAAATCTACAAATCTACAAAAAAGACCAAAAATACACTAATGCAATTATGGAAAAGTGCATTCTTATTCGTGACCGTACTCAATTAGCACTGAAAGGGCTATTTTAACAATTCCCAACTGCCGGCTCAGCTGCAAACTATTGGACATGACTGGTACCTACTTTGGAGGACCTTTGCAAGTGCCACTCTTACTCTGGCAGTCCAGATTTCAACATCCAGACAGAGTATAGGCCACTGTTCTCAGGGACTGCCGTGCTCAGTATGAGAACCCAAGTTTCACAACCCATTTCTACACTTCCCTCAGTGACTGCCGTGCCAGTTTGAGGGTGCGAGTCAAAACGTTGACAAGCAAACCACTAGGAAAGCCAGAGCTTCGGCATATATAGCACGCATGCCAAAACACTCAACATCCAATTTTTGCAGCCGATTTAAGTTCTCAGTGCGGTGAATAGATAGAGTCTACCCCATTTTAACGGGTTAAGACTGTCCCCGTACTAACAAGTTTTAAGGTCAATTGCTATACCTTCGCAGGCTTGTTTCATATCGGTATACCGAATAAGACCTGCTACCAAGATGGGCGCCACCCCGAGCTCTTGGTTGGCCCTATCAGTTTTTACGTTTGCAGGACGTATCCTACAAACAATCATCCTCCTTTATCCTGGCTGTGGACAGGCAGGCGCAACTAAGTTGCTAACCTGGCGGAGTTCGAAAGTTTTTGACAAATTGATTTTTCTGTGTTTGTTTAAATTATGTTTTTCAGAATTTGTAGAGGTTCCTGCTGGAGTTCCCCCCAAGGTTCAGTCATCGGCCCACTGCTATATCTCGTATACTGCACTGATTTACCAAAATATAATAACTGTGATTATGCTGTTTATGCCGATGATACTGGAATTTTCTTTTCTCATACATATGGTCAAAACATTAGCTTAACAATTTTTTTATAAAATGGAAAATAAATCCTAATATAACTAAAACTCAAGGTATCTTTTTTTACTATAAAAAAAGCCTTGCTACTATCCAAGCTTGCAGTTACAATTAGGTAACTATAGAATCATCTGGTCTGAAAATGTAAAGTATCTCGGTGTTGTTCTCTATAAAAAACTAATTTTTCGCGACCACGTAAGCAACATTATCAATAAGTTTAATATTGAAAAGAATTTGTTATATCCTTTATTGAATAAAAATTCAAGACTAAGTCATGAAAATAAAATCATACTAGTGAATGTTATATTTCCAGCGACTATTTTGTAAACATCTCCTGTATGGGGTACATGCGCTAAAATGCATACAAAGAAGCTGCAAATTTTCCGAAATGGCACATAAACTTCCATGGCATTTTGCTACTAAAAAGCTCTACGAAAAAAAAATAATATTCATCTTATCCCTTATTGCATTACTTAGTCAATAGATAGATTTAAAATTTTAAGTAGCATGTCTGAAAACGTATTAATATCTAATTTATATCAATCTAAGAAATTTATGTAAAAACTTGTAATTTTTATTGTTATTTATTTAATTTATTTTGTGCTTATAAAATACGGTAATGTTTCTATACAATTCTATATACGATTGGTTGTAGATTTGTGCTTTTGTAAAGAATATTGTGATCTTCATATCACAATACAACATCTTTATATGACATCTTTTAATATATTTAAATTGTGATAATTTCATTTTAATATTTTTTTTCTCTTCTTTTTCTTAGAGAAGGTTTTTCTTGTAGTTTTCCTTCTGATCTAATCCTATATTAAAATAAAAATTCATTTATAAAATACCAACAGTATTATACTTTAGTTACAACATATAAAATATACAAAATCTCTGAAAATTGTGCAATAACGATAAGTTTATAAAATGTTTTATCACAAATAAAGATACTACATATTATTATTATTACTATTGTAAGCATTTTTCTATACTATTCTATAAAAGAATAATCACGTATGTTCGGGACCGCAAAGCTCGAGAACGACAGACGCTATTTACATAATTCTTTTTCTATTGGATAGCTATGGTACCCAGTTGGGACATGAGCAATATTTATTTTAACACGCCCACTTTTAACGCCCAATTAATGCGAAAAACAAAATAACAAGAAATTCTCAAGACGTTTGGACGGAAAAGAGAACGGTTAAATAGATTTAAACGAAAAAAAGGAATCACTTATTTCAATATTTCATTTTAACTAATAATAGCTACATACTGATCGCCAGGGCTACCTGCCCCGCTCACCTCATTTCATAAAACACAACAAGACGAGAACATCTAAGCCGTTTTCAGCAAAACCGAAATCAATTAAGTCTGTGTTTTATTGAATCAACATGCCAAAAAAAGTGTTCCTGTGAAGTTTTGGTACCTATCGTACCAATGGGACGGGCAGTGGACAAGGGGGCGTGCCATCTCCCATATAAACGAAATTTGCTATATCGAAAAACTTTAGAGTTATAAGTTGCACAGCCTCGGAATTCGGTATTGGACCTCAATTTATAAGTGCAGCTTCATTGCTTACATTTTATGGGCGTTGAACGAGAGGCGTGACATTTTTCTTTTTAGCAGCCTACATTTTTGGCATAACTTTCGAACTATAAGCCACTATATATTTTGTCGTGTCCTTCGAGTGAAAAAAATTAACGAACATTAAACAGGGGGGCGTGGCATCACATATGTAATTAAATATTTTGATATCGAATAGCTTTGGAGCTAAATGTCGCATAACTCCATAAACTCAGTATGGAGTTACTTTTCAGGCCAGTTGCTGAATTCCCATACGCCTTAAACACGATTGTCGCTGAAGTTAACTAGCGAAAACTGTCATTTACTATGAAACTGTGCATGTACAATGACCGATAACGACAACTATTATTAACGTTAACTTTTTGGGAATCCTGCTACAGGTCTTTCTACTGGAAAACTGGCACCAACATTGATAAACGGGGTGTGGCTCCACCCATACAAGACAAATTTTTGATAAAGAATAGCTACAGAAGTCACTTACGGAAGAAAGTCACAGAACATTGAAGCTCAGAATTGAGATATTATTTGGTGATGTCTTGCTGCTGGATAACTGGAACGGGTATTGGACAGTTTCAAATATATTTATTATTTTTCAATATAGTTGGCGATGTAACAACGCACCCCGGGTATTGGTCGTTGTTCTATAATTTTTTTTATGGTAAAGTTGATGCTTTTTGAGTTCTTAAAACATTTTTTTAGTAAAATGTAATTTTCAATATAAAAATTTTGAAAAATTTAAAATGAAAATTAAAATCCGGCCAGGATAGATTGTTAAATAATTCAGAAGCAAACATTGAAAGAAAAATGTTCCACTAGCTCAAATTTTATGGCGAGATAATAAATTTGGATAGAACAACAGGCTTTTGCCCCACTGTGCAACATTTGACATGTGCTGTATGGAGTATGGCGTGCTTTGAATTCAATTTGAACGGTTCGTTTACTTCATTAAATGTCTTTACTAATACAAAATAATACGAAATCAAGTTGAATGAAATGTTTTGGGCAAACACAAAAATGTTTTTTTAACACAATGCAAATTAATATATTCATATATTAGGTGAGAGGGCGCAATTAGAACAGCAGTGAAAAAATTCACACAATTCAACGGAAACATTTGTGGCAACATGTGTAGAGGTAAAATTCGAAGATGTACATATTTTTGCATACAGTGACGCTTAAAAGTATGCTCTGACCAACAACAGATCCATATTTTTGCAATAAATTATAGGTCAAGCGCGCAAAAATAAATCACTGACTGTCTGACTAACAAAAATAAAAACGTAAAATTCGGAGACCTTGTAACCCAAATTGTGTACGGTGATTACGAGATAAGCCCAAATTGATGATTTTTTTTTATTGTTTTTATGAATTTAAATAGCGCAACAACAAGTAATAGCGTTTTAAACTTTCGACTGGGTTGATAAAGCTCGTGATGACGTCAATGTCTACATTTTAATAATGCCCACGACACACGGACGAGCCCCCTAAAAACGTGGTTAGTGTGGTTCTGTTAAATGTCGATATTTTTTGAACATACAACTGTATTTATTTTTTTACACATGTGTATATTATATCTATATTTAAATATCTATAGTTAAAACATATGCATACTTATACAAACTTCATGTCATTATGTGTCTTTGTATATTTGTGTGAGTGCGAGTGTCAGTGTGTTTTTTCCAACAAGTGCTAACTGATAAGTTAATGAAAGGCAACGCGTATGTAAATCAACAAAACTATGAAAAATTAAGTACACTGTTCAGCAAAAATGAGCACAAAGCAAATTAAATTGTAGCTACACTGAAAAAAGAAATGAACTTTTTAATAAATTTACATTTTTTTTTTTATATGTGTATATTAAAGCAAAATTAAGCTAAAAAAATTATTAAAAACAACTGTTTATACGAGCTTTTATAACACTGGTGCCCAGTTAGCGGCTAAATTGGCTAAATTTGTTAAATTTAAGAAAAACAAAAATATTGTCCTGTTAATCTATTAATTTATTTAGTATATAATCACCTTTAAACCCTCTAATACGCAATGTTGAAATAGTAGGAGGGGAAAAAGACACAAGAATTTCAAAATGTGTTCTAGTTTATTTTGTTTGACTGTATAGCAGTAAGTTGAAAAAAGTTTTGAAAGTAAGTTAAACAAAATGGAAGCTAACCCAGGTACAAATATCGTCTAAATAAGCCTTAACTAAACTTTATATGAGTAATTTATGTTTATAATATAATAATATCTTCCTTGAATACTCCTTGAAACAAGTCTTACACCAGTTTTATACAAGGTCTATGAACATGATTCAAGTTTTACATAAGGTTTTTATTCAAGGCTTATTCAGGAACCCGAAAAATGTGAAAAACAACAAATTTTAATTATTATTATTTACTTATCTATATTTCTGCAAGCACATTTCATTTCATTTATTTCTCATTTTATAACAGAAATTTTGTAGATTATAAATATTTTTGTGTTTTTCCCAACGATGATCAACCCAACGTGAATTGAACTCGGAACCTTTGTATTGGCAGCTGCACTCGTCTATTCAAGAATTTGCTTGAATAACGTTGAAACATAATTACGATTTTCTTTAAATTTCCTTAAGTAAAACTTTATAAAAGCCTCAACTGAAATCATCTCATAAAAACACTTAATTAATCGACCCTAAATTGCTACGGTAGCCCTACAGTCGAAGCAAACAAATTATCAATCAAGAGTTCCATGGTTCAACGCCGGACACAGATGGAATGTTCTTTTTTATTTAATTCAGGAATTTGTAAGGTTATTGTTATCAAAAATAGAAGCTCATCTAAAAAAATCCCCTTGAATACTTCTTTGAAATGTATCGTTGAAAAAAGCTTTTTAATATAAAGTATTAATATTAATTATACTTGAGTGAAAATCTTCTTTAATACTTCCTAAAAATGTCTCCTTGAATAAAGCTTTATATAAGAAATTATACAGGAAAATATAATTTAGAAAGCTTGAATAATAACTCAAGCAACTTATACAATAAAAATAATGACTTCTAGCAAAGCTTGAATAATAACTTTTATACAAGGTCTTTTCAAGTGGTGCTGGAATAATTTTTACTATTTAGGTAAAATTTTTGTGTGGAAACTCACATTAATAAATATATATATTTATTAAAAAATGACACTTAAAAATATTTTTATTAAATTTGATTTTACTTTTCGGAACATTTTAAATTTTTGTTAAATTTATTATTGGTATTTCAAGGCAATAATTAGGGAAGAAGCTTGCAGGTTGCCTACCCATAGTCTTTTCTATATCACAACACGTCAGAAAATCAACGTATTGTTGATTTGCTGTAAACGTTGACGTCGTTTGCTACTCTTTTGACGTTGATGTCAGTTGGAGTTTAGGTTACGACAGTGTCAGAATGTCAAAATATGTCAGTGGTGGCAACCTGCAAGCATCTCTTCTATTGTTTTCAACATATATAATTTTTTGTGCAATGAATAAAATTTAAAACTTTTATCCGTCTTATCCGCATACCACAAAATGTTTTTGGTTTGAAAAATAATAGAAAAAAGTCATTGGAATTCTCAAAAAAACAAGTTGTATGGCAAATTTTCAACAGTAGCTAAAATCAACCATTTGAAATGTTGACTTGCAGGTTGTCACCCCTTAAAAAACTGAAAATGTAGACAAACTAAAGTAAAAACACCTGATTTAGAAAATTTATACAAATTTATTGAATTTTACATGAATTTTGCAATGCTTTTTACTGCAATGATTTATTGTTAAATTTGATTGCTTTATTGATGCCTCGAGTATTGCCTTAAAATCCTTAACTTCGCGATTGGTTTTTCTTATTTTGCGCACTGCAATACTGAAAATGTAACGAAAATGTAAAAAATATTGCCGAAAATATCACTAAAATGAAATAAAACTTTACTTTTGAATCAATGACATTGTTAACATGTAAACGCACATTATATAAAACAAAAGCTAAAAATATAGGTAGCAACCTGCAAGCCAACAAAGGTACCAACCTGCATTTTGACACTATTTTAGAATAAACATAATGTAAAATTCCCAATTCATGTTATCTTTGGATTTATGTTTAGATTATGAAAACTTTATAAAAAAGCAAAACATCACAAATATTTACCCTGTCCTGTCAATAAAAATGTTAGATAATTCCTAAATTAGAAAAATATAATGTTAGAAATTTTAATTAGCATTTTTTTTTAAGTGTATAAAATAAATAACTGTAAAGATAGCATCAAAGCCACCGCAAGACGAAGATGCAGTCAATGAATTCCACGCCTTTCTTTTTAGATGTTGTCGCATCAAAAAGACGCTTGGAAATTTTCCACAGGAATTAAAGATGCGCTGCGCTGATTTGCAATTTGAATCTAGGACATAGTCCAGTGATCTCTGAGAGGAGATGCAGTAGCAGCAAAAACGGTCAGAGACGTTCATTTGCTCGTTATAGCAAAGCAAAAGTGAAATTAATTGAAAATCATGAAGGAGGACAGTATCAAATTAAATGGTCTTGACTTGAATACCATACATTTTTTATACAACAAATGAATTCAATGAAGCATGCATTTAAATATACACTTGTATAATGAATGAAAAGATGTTGGGCTGCAGTTTGGAATTCTTGTGAAATGACACATAAGAATACAGTACAAAGAGAATGGTCACGTACGGTGTTAATTCATGACAATTCAACATTGTTCAGTTGTTTTTTTAAAACTAATGAATTCAAAATTATTTTGATATTTACAAGAGATATATCATAATTTATCAGAATTGTATAGATTTATGGGGAAATTTTATTTAAGTCATGTTTTTCAAATATTTTAGTTTCTAAAACAAAATACTTGAAACAGCTTGTTACAATGACGATTTGAAATAAAATAATGGTTTCATTTATGCGCTACGCTAATTAAGTCAACTGGAGCAATTGAGCCAAATGAGTCAATTGAGTCGATTGAGTCAACTGGGACAATTGAGTCAACTTAGATACTTTCTTCAATTAACACACTTTAGTTCATTCATCTCTACAAAATTTCTTTATTAATTAAACGTGTCGTGCCCAATGTGAAAAAGTAATTTTTTTTTTTTAAATATTTTACTTTCTAAAACAAAATACTTGAAAACAGCTGGTAGCGATGATGATTTTATACAGTTTAGTTTCAATGACGTTTTTAAATTAATAAATGGTTAATTTTATGCGTTACGTTAATTGAGTCAACTGGGGGAATTGAGCCAAATGATTCAATTGAGTCGATTGATCAATTGAGTCAACTGGGACAATTGTGCCAACTTAGTTACTTTCTTCGCTTTACACACTTTAGTCCAGTTATCTTTACAAAATTTATTTTATTCATTATATGAGTTGAAGGAACCTGTTACTTTCGTTCCGAATGGGAAAAAAGTAATTTTTTTTTTTTAATATTTTTAAGAAAAAAATACTTGAAAACAGCTTGTTGCGCTGATGAAATTCATTTATGTTTCAATTCATGCATTACACTAATTAAGTCAACTGGAACAATTGAGCCAAATGACTCAATTGAGCCGATTGAGTCAATTAAGTCAACTGGGACAATTGTACCAACTTAGTTACTTCTTCAATTTACACACTTTAGTTCAGTCATCTCTACAAAATTTCTTTATTCATTATACGAGTTGAAGGAATCTGTTACTTTCGTTCCTAATGGAAAAATTTAATTTTCTTTTTAATATTTTAGTTTTTTAAAAAAAATACTTGAAAACAGCTTGCTGTGGTGATGATTTCAAATTGATTTATGTTTCAATTCATGCATAACACTAATTAAGTCAACTGGAGCCAAATGACTCAATTGAGCCGACTAAGTCAATTGAGTCAACTGGGACAATTGAGCCAACTAAGTTACTTAGCACACTTAAGTCCAGTCATCTTTTCAAAATTTTTTTATTTATTATACGAGTATGCATATTGTTAATCATACATTATGATTCAATTGAATACAATATACGAACGTGTGAATTAAATACAAAGAAACGGAAGTATAGCTGACATTCCTCAATTACTGTGAAGGGCGGCAACAACAAATAACGTACATTGGCAAGTGTTTGTATATTAATTAAAGCATTTTAATGCATTTTAAGCATATTATATGAAACTTTGTACAAAAAAATTTGAATTTCAATAACAACAATATTTCAACAACTTACACTTGAAAATAACAAAAATTTTAATTGAAAAATGATTAAACACTATTTTTTTTTTTTCAATTCTAATGACGTCAATAAATAAAAGTGTGCAAAACAATACATTTGGCTAAATATCTATTTGTAGCGCTTTTTAAGAAAATAAAAGCGAAATTGCTAAATAAATATAAAAATATAAATATGTCTTTAAAGAGACAATTGTTAGTTAAAAGCAGCAAAATGCTTGAATGGCACAAAACATGGAAATAAAACCATGCGTCACGTCATATCAAAACGTAGATATACGATCATAAATAAATAAACAAAACGAAAAAAAGACACTTGTTATCAATTGACATCCGTATGAAAGAAACACTCGAAATTACACAGCAAACCGCAGCACATGTGTAAAATTACAACAATTAAGCTAGTGAATTACATTCATTTTCACGCTATAGAATTTTTTTTTTTGCTGTAAAAACAACAAGCATATCATTATCATCAAATGTTAATTAGACACATTGATGCAAGTGTTAATTATAAAATTTAAAATTTCCCTTGCAACAGAACAATCATGTTTTAATTAAGAAATAACATTCAAGTGTAATCTTGGTAAAGAACCAAAAGAATCAACGTTTAACAACTTTAGTTAATGAGTTAAATTATCATGAAAAAGATCTGTGTAAATAATTTTGTTTTTGTTTAAAAATAAAATATTCGTTTAGTTGTGTTCACATTACAATAATTAATTGACAAGGGCCGCGAGAATATCTTTATTAACTTAACATATGAGTCTTCTAAGGGAAACTCCATTCAGATTCGCCCCAACAAAGCGCCCCTGTATCGCAAATTTTTCCCTTCACTTTTTTTAACAAATGAGTACCCAAAAAATACTATCTGTTGACCTTGAACTTTGAATCTAGCTATAGTTATCTATAATTCAAAAGTGGTACTATTTAAAATAAAACCCGACTCTTGCATGCAAATAAATTAAATAATTTATGGAAAATAAAGTAATAAAACCGGCTAGACACATTAAGGCGATGCTTTAATTTTTAATAAAATAAAAATTTCTCAATAATTTTATTCAAAAATATTTTAGAAATAAGTACCCAATAAGTAATTTTTTTTTGTTAGCTCAAAATTCCAAGCCGTTTCCAAGACCTTTAAATTTATATAAGTATTAACCGGTATTAGCCGATACTAAAAAAACTTTAACATGTTTTTCTCGAGATGACATTTTTAAAAACCACAAAACTTGGTTAAGCAGCAAACAATTTTGCGCTGATACACTAACTTAAGCGCAGTTTACTGTATCAACGAAGTGCGTTAACGCAATTGTGTCATGAAGTAGTTTGAAATGTTATAATTCCTGTATTAACAGAACTTTATTCAGCACTGTAAGATTTTGAGTTGGGTTATATTTCAAGTTATGAGCTTCCTTTTTGAGTATGGTTTTGCGCTGATACACCAACTCAAGCGCAGTTCAACACGTTAACGCAATTGCGTCATGAAGTATTTTGAAATAGTATAACTCCTGTATCAAGAGAACTTTTATCAGAGTTGTTAGATTTAAAGTTGGGTAACATTTTGAATTATGACTTAACTTTTTGCGTGTATTTTTGCGCTGATATGCCAACTCAAGCGTAATTTACGGTATGAACAAAATGCGTTAACGCAATTGGGTCATGAGGTAGTTTGAAATGTTATAATACCTGTTTCAAGAGAACTTTATTCAGCAAAACATTTCGAGTTATGAGGTAACTATTTGGAGTGTGTGGTGGGTTGGGTAGCGCATTCAATTATGTAATGAAGTAAGCGCAGTTTAGCTTCACTTAAAATAAATACGTGTTCTTTAGCCATATGCTTCATTTAAAGAAGTTTATAAATTCATTTAAGAGAGCTGAATCAATAAGAAATCAATAAGAAGCATACTCGTATCTGAATGAAACGTAGTAATCCACTATAAATTAACTATCTTAAATTTTAAGCATGCCATCATCAAATTGTATTTCGTTAGAGGTGCATACAGCAATCATATGGATGCATACACGTTTATAGTCTGCAAAACAAGTTAGAAGTTTGAAGTTGGATTCCACGAACAAGCTAGAAACTATATATTTGTACTGCTATATATACTGCGCTAGGGCTTAACTTTTAAAACAATAAGTGTATTAGCACAATAACACAGTTAAGTGCTTCAACTCAATAACACAACGCAACGTAACGCTGCGTTACCCATGTTTATGTTCTAGCTTAGAATACAACTAAGCTATTGAATCGAATATTTTTGATTTTATTAATTCACTTATTTGCGGACCACACACCCACATTTTGACCGGAATGTGCATTTTTTTTTATTAGCACAATAACACAGTTAAGTGCTTCAACTCAATAACATAACGCAACGTAACGCTGCGTTACCCATGTTTACGTTCAAGCTCAGAAAATAACTAAGCTATTGAATCGAATATATTTGATTTTATTAATTCACTTATTTGCGGACCACACACCCACATTTTGACCTGAATGTGCATTTTTTCCCATTTTTATTCAATTTGAATGGCCGAAAAAATTAAAAAACGACTAAAAATAAGTGTTCAAAAATAAACAAAAATAAACGCTAACGTAGCGTAAGTTAAGGTACTGTAGCGTAGATTTGAGCAAACATTCTTAACCTTAACGTAGTGTATAGTAGTTGATTGCACTCATTATTATGAAGCTTTAAAGTTTGTAATAGCTTGAAAATGAGCACAAAAATTATCATTCCGTAACCTAAGCTACACTTAAATAACCGTATGGGTAGCGATTTCTGAGAGACAAAGAAAGAGCTACAACTTTTATCGTAATAAATATCGAGAACGATAAAGTTAACAATAATATAATATTAATATTTAATTATCGCTATATTACATAAATATTATCGAGAATTTCACGATAATTTTATCTTAATACCTATCGGAAAAGTATCGAAAAGAACAATTTCTCGATAATAAAAATTCTTGTGTTCCACTTTGAACCTGCACAGGGTTGCTTACACTAAGAGTCACGGTCTGCCGTTTGTGTTGAGTACATACTACGAAAAATATTGCTAACAAAACTGTAAGTTTATTGCACGGTACAGAAACATACACACAACACTGTGTCGAAAGGTATAGAATAATGTTTGTGTTAATTTTTCATGCGATCGTATTGTAGGTTATGTGTTTGCGTTCGTGTACACAAACCTAAACGCTACATAATGCGGAGTCATGTCATCTACGGTACACTAAAATAACATACCGTTTATTTTTGTTCATTTGGTCATTCAATTGATCATGTCTGCTTAAGACACTTAAGATGCAACAATCGTTACCTACTTTTTATCACATAAACTTTATATGCATAACCTTGAAATTCTTATTTTTTACTATTAGATAATTATTTTTTCCAACTTCTCTGAGTTACTTCATACTTTATTCTTAAATTTAATTAACTATGTACTTCAAATTTAAGTTGATTTCGTTTTGTTGATTTAGTTGATTTTCTTTTGACACGTCAGTCAGGTAAATAGTGTTGATTAAATTTCTATAGTCATTTTATTGAGATTGGCGTGGCGGCAGCTTTCGTAGACCTTAATAAAAGTTTTGTTGACATTATCTGTTTTTATTTATTGTTGACAATTCTATTCAACTCATTAAAGCCAAAATGGGACCGCCATAAATGATGAGTTAAAAAACAGCTTTATTTGAACAAATCAATATAAGTAGCTATGAAGGGGGTTTAACATTTAAAAAAGTTTTTGAAAATTTCAAAATTAATAAAGTACATTTCTAATTTCATTATATGTCAATATAGGGAAGGGCCATAAAAAAAAATCACAATGAAACCTTGCAAATAAAGGGTTTGAAAGAATCACTGATTTATAGACCATTCTGTTATATAAATTAGTATAAAAATGGGTTCAAGCATTGAAGTATTGTTCAATTCTGATGACGAAAATTTGAATTTTGATATTATTGCTGAAAAAAGCGCTGAACTGCAGATAAAAGCTGTTGATGATAGTTCCTATATAAAAGTTATATAATTGAGAGTGATTATAAGAGAAGATTCACCACCTTCGACTTTTTTGACATGGAATCACATTTTTCAGCGCGGTTTGTATGGGGAACAAGTCTACTTTAATAAACCCGCTTAAATTTCAGAAAATTGTTTGGTATAATCATGAGTACAAGGTAGCATTTCTTTCGTAGTCTATAATGGTTTTGAAAAAAAAAGGCCACCATCCCTTCTGTGGCCTGCCTGTGACCCATGCAACCCCTTGAAATTCAGTGGGTTCATTAAAGCAGACTTAAGCCGGGATCGGAAACTTGTTTACGCACAAGCAACGTTTTTGGTCACTATTTAGGGTATACCTACAGCCTTTACTATTCATCGTACAGAGATAAAATATATTCCAAAATATCAGAAACATGACGAATAAAACGAATTTCTAACTTATTAAAAGTCAATTTTTTAAAAGGTCACAAATTAGCAACTTTTTTATAAAAACAATAACATTAAATATAAAAAATATTTTTAAATCCACTATGTAACACATGTATAATAGGGATAAGTATGTGGATAATTGGTAGTATCAATGTGTTCCACAAAAAAATTGCTTTTTTTTTATTTTAAAAGACACCAGGTGAGTATGATACAATCGCCATAAAATCATACGCGTAGTTGGTAGAATATGGTGAATACTGTTAATATTCACTATATCATTAATTTCAGTTAATACTCAATATCATGTAAACATATCTCGATCTTTACTTTAATATTATATACACAGATTTTGGAGAAACTAGACTTGCTCAAGTAAAATTTATATAAAAACCGTAGATAACGCTCTAAAGTTACTTTAAAACCACAAAAAAACTAAAGAACTTCATATTTTACTGCTCTGTGTTATCATTGATAACGATTTAATAATTACATTTCTTCATTAATGTTCTTGGAGACATAATAATTTTTACGATTGATACGATTGATAATTTTTACTCGTAGAATATATTTCTAATACGTATATAAACGGAAAGTTTTTGTCAAACTACATCAAACTTGTTTTAAAAAAAAAACTAGCCTACGAAAAGCAGCCACAAATTCATCTCAGAAAATTATATATGACAACTGTATAGATTTTTAGAGCTTTTCAACCATAAATGACAAAATTTTCTGAGCTCAAAGTTAAATCACAAAAAAAGACAATTTGGTACAATAAGGGTTAAAGGGTGACCTCCTTTATGAACAATAAGGGTTAGAGGATGTAGCCAGAATTTGGTAGTTGTTCACAATCCTGATCGTTCAATATCTATATATAAACTAGCAGGCCACAGTTGTCCACGGCTTCGCCACGAAGTTTTTTTTTATTTATCAATAAAGAGCTTTATCACGTTTTTGTTACTCTTTGAATGAGTGTGGAGTGTGTAATTTTTTAAGAGCTTAAAAAAATTATTATATAAAAAAAAAATAAACACTAAAAAGATGTTCAGTCAGTGAATAAATTTTGATCGCTATACAATGTCTTTATCCGCTCTCACTTTCACTCACTCTCACTGTTTTTTGGCAGTTTCTATTGGAAGCAACAACAACAATTTTTGAATGCCGTTCAAACATTCACAGTGTGACATCAGCCCTTACGACAATACATGTCACACAAAATTAAAAAAGCTTTTTCTTTTGTTTTGCTTTACAGCTCAGCACTGTATTTTCAATGTATTTCAATGTATTTCCCATTTTTCGCCTTGCGCGAGACTCATTTGTTTTCTGTGCTGTGCTAGCTGGACAGAAAAAGAGAAGAGTAGAGAGGTACATGGAGTTTATTGAAAGTCTTGCAACACAAACTTGTGAAAAGAAAACGATCAAGCAAGTCGTGGCATCGGAGACGATTTCTTAAAAAGCTTAACACTTTAATTAAACATATTTACTTTTAAAATTTCGAAAAAAAATACCGTTATGTTGTGCTGTAGCACAAATATGACATTTTAAAACTGGTATCATAAAAATCGACCCACTACTTTCGAAAATTACCTGGGAACAAAAATTTGCACTTCAATTTTATAGAATAGTATGGATAGGCGTCGGCGAAACCGAATTTTATAAATTGTTTTTTTTTTAATGAGTAGGGAGAAAGAGTTTACCAAATATTTTTTACAGAAATCTACCTGCTTCAACAGGTGAAATGATGTATTTCACCAATTGTAGATTCATAAGCACATAGAAGATCCGCACAAAAAGAAGAAAAAAAAAAGTTCGGCATTGTTTCGTTTAACTTTTTTTTTCTTTACACTACGGTATGAGTTCAGTTACGTTCGCACATGACCGAAGAAAAAACAAAAAAAAAAGAATTTAAACAGAAACATTGAGTTTCATATAAACGTTGAAGCTCTGAAAAGAGAAATAAAGCTCACCACTTGACGCCAAAATAGATTGTTTTTCTATTTTCAGTTTGCCGCCAGAGTTTGTCGGAGTGAGAGAAATGGTGGCGAATTCATTAGGAAAGTAAAAGTGAATGTCAAATTTTTATGGAAATACTTATGTTTTTGACATTAATTTTGTATCGAATTCTATTTCAATGCAATTAAAATTTAAAATTTGATTTGAATTAAAGCTTAAGTTTTGAATTAAATTAAAATTTCGAATTTGATTTGAATTAAAGTTTATGTTTTGGTTTAAATTAAAAGTTGAACTTTGATTTGAATTCTTGTGTGTAAAAATTTATTGTAACCAATCCAAAATACTATGAAGCCTAAACACAAATAACAGTTCACCAAATGCAATTCAGAAATAAGCCAAACTTATCCTTGATTTACTTCAATAACAATTTATTTGAATTTCATTCATTGTATAAGCCAAAAGTATTTCTCTATTAAATGTTTTTAACGTTGCCAAACGTTTTTTAATAAAAATAAAAAAAAGCAAAACAAAAAATCTATTTTTTATATGGTAGAATTTTTACCGCTGGCGATACTAGTTATTATTGATTCCCGTTATATATTCACCAAAGAAAAACTTGTTCATTCGTTTAAGTTTCAGGCGTTGAACTCCTAGTTGCTTTTCCCTGCTAATTGAAATGCAACAACAACAACAACATTTATTTATGTCACTCTAATCAATTAAATTGTCGTCCATTGACGCTGCACCCAACGGGTCATCATTGGGTCTCTTCTACTACAATATTCTTGAGCTAATTTCACATTCAACTCCTAGCAAGCTGTCATTCTTTGAATGGTGGTTATGATATTTATTTAGTTTTATGCAATTGATATAAATGAAAAATAAATTTTTAAGTGAATGATCTGATTTTTTTTTTTTATTTAATAAACAAATTGATGATCATTTTATAACATTTTTGAAAAACGAAAACTTTTTATTGACAACACTAGCAACAAAACAAGTGGTAGGCAAAGTTTTTGTTCTGATTGCTAGACAACAGATGCCGATCAGTCAGTCGTTGCGTCTATTGTCTGTCATTCAAACGGTCTGTTTGTTTGATTGTCGCTTTATATGTGGGTTGGTCTAGCTGTACATGTGCGATAGTCCAATAAAAACGCTTTTATTTTGCACAAACTATGCGAGCAAATATTTTAAAAGAGGGCTCGGCTAGCTATAATTTTTTATTGTTTGATGCTTTTTGTGGCTCCGCTACAGTATTGATGATATTATTACGTCTGCTGTTTGGCGTTATTTGCCTTCTTTTTCAATTTTTGTTTTTTTTTTAATTTAGTTTTAACCACTTAATTTGTTTATCGATAATATGTTTTACTTACTTCTTATTTTGTTCACTCCTTTTTTCTCTGAGTTAGACATTCCTTTGAAAGATCTGAAAAATGAAAATAATCAAGATTTAGTTGATAATTATTTCTGATGTTTTAATGGTTTTTTTTAATGCATAGTGTGAATGTGCACTCGCATATGTAAATGTATATTTTTGTGTGAATTTAAGTATGAGTTTTATATTTGTGATATCTGAAGTAATTTTTATATTCTTCTTATTTCATTCATAATTTGTTGTTTTTTTATCAACTTTTAGGCATAGTATCAACTTTCTTATCGGCTTGTTTTTTTAATGGGCTCAAGCATTATTTATATTTATGACCATTTTACGACAGCCTTTATTATTAACATGCTTTCTAAAAATAGATTATATTTGTTTTATTTTTGGTAAGTTTTTTATATTTTATTTACACAATATTATTTGTATGTTAAACACAAAATTAAGATAAGTTGAACTATTTAAATGAGCTCAGATTTTCATGAAACTCAAAAAATATGAACTCAAATGAACTGAGTGGTTTTTATAAAAAAAAAAAAAAAAAAAAACTGAAATTCTTTTCAAAAAAGTGTTCCACACGGAAAAACTATGTGAATAAATTATTTTTATTTATCTCCCATTTTGAACTATTTTAATCTAAAATTTTTAATTAGTTGTTGTGGAGAATTTATTTCAAAACTAAGCTGCTATATTTTTGATTTTTGACTTTTTTCATGTGCGAAGATTTTTCGACAGTTTTCGAACACAAAAGTTATTCCTACAATTGTAAAATAATTTATTGGAGGTACAAGATGATATGTGAAGCAAACTTCGCCAAAAAGTGTCATTGAACTGAGTGTATTTTTGGATTTGGACTGTTAAGCAGCCTCCTCACGATACTAAAACTTTCTAAAGCCGTAAAATAAAATTATACCTATACGCAGAGAGATCGTTTACGACTTAAAATTTTGATAATAAGTTGAAGGGGCTCACAAAAGTTATGCCATAGATCTATTTTCAGATGTTTTTCTATAAACTGAGAGCATTGCTAATATGATGTCATTGTCATCGAAATTCTCACAAGCAGTGAAACCTAATTATTAGTTTTTACATTGGTTGTCTAAAATTTACAATACTGCTATTATTTCACAACAGATTTCACAAATTCACGATTTAAAAAAACGTGCTTAATAAATCCTTTCACTTGTCTAATTTTATTCGCAATATTAATTTAAAATTTTAAAATTTTCATTTTATTTATTTTCATTGTTTAATCGCTTAGAATAATCGAAATTTTTGAGCTTAAATAAAATGAGCTTAAATTCAGTTGAAATCTTTTGAAGCCATAAATGAATATTATCCATGATATCAACAGCAATAACTAAATTAAATGAAAACATTTTAAGTCATATTTATTTCGTTTAGACACGAAATCGAAATTAGTGAACTCGAATAAAATGTTTATAGTCAATTGAAATCTTTTGAAGTCATATAGGCATATTATCCTTAACATTAACAACAACATATTTCGTCATATTTAGTCGATTAAGGCGATTAGTTTCTCGACATGTTGTTCAGCTTTATTAATCCATTTAAATCATCAGAAGTATCTAAATAAAGCGAGCACATTCAGTGACAGTGGAACTTAGTTGAAGTCTTTACATATTCTGCATATAAAATAATACATTTGAATTCCTTAAAAGTTAACGTAAATATTGATTTTTCAATTTCAACTATTAACTTCTAATCTTTATAGACGCCATTTTTACTTCGTTAATAGTATCTGAATAAAGCAAATCATTCAGTGGCTGTGAAAATTGTTTGAAGTCTTTACTTACAAATTAAATAATCAATTTAAATCCATTTTATTGTTCTAAAGGAGTTCTTTGCCTTTAAAGCTCTGTTGAGCCTTTAAAATTACTTAAATCGATTGAAGTCAGTTAAAGACTTTCGAAGTCATTTATGAATATTGCCCGTGGTATAAGCATTAATCCCTAGTATCTTGTAATCTCTGTTAACCTAGTTTTCACTTTATAATAAGTATCTGAATCAAGTGAATATTGGTTGAAGTCCTTTAAAATAACTTAAATAGTTTGAAATCAGTTGAAGTTTTTTGAAGTCATTTAAAAATATTGCCCTTAATATGAACAATAATCTGTAAGCTCAATGAAAACATTTGAAGTCTTTCGAAATAATAATTATAAAAAAAATACAAAGTCATTTGAAAGCACTTTGAATTTTAATTTTGTCAATAAAGGATTCTTGCTTTATTTAATATCTTAAAATCAATGTTATTAAGGGAATGCAACAATCAGAAACCTCTGAAAGTAATAATAAAAACAAACATTCGTAAGGTCGTAAGAAGTTGATGAAATTGTGTGAAAGTAGTGTAAATTAAAGAATCAATTTACAACTTTTAAAAAATTGCAAAGAAGTTCTTTGTCGATTAAAGTAATTTGAATAATTAAAATAATTTTATAAATAATTTTATATAATAATTTTATATAATTATTTTATGTAATAATTTTATATAATAATTTTAAATAATAATTTTAAAAAATTTAAATTGTCGATATTCAGTTTAAATTTAAGTTTAAGCATTAAATTCAACGTATTTCAAAGCAATATTCAGCCCACTGAATACTGAAGTCAGCTTAAAGTCTTTGAAGTCTTTAAAGTCACTCATATATTAATAAAACCATATGAGTAGATTTCAAGTGTTTCGAAATTTGACTAAAGTAATAATTTCAAAATATTTGAACTTATATGAAGACACTTATATAAATTGAAATCTTTGAAAATAATCAGGTCGCCTGAAGTCAGTTAAAATGAATATAAAATCATAATCAGTAAAAAACTTTTCAAGACTATTTAAACTATTTAGCTGTAAAAGAATGCAATCATTTGTGATTTAAAATCATTGATTGGGACTTGAAATTTCAAATCACAATTACTGATTTGAAAAATTGATTGCATTCTTTTTTCAAATCATTGATTGTGATTTGAAATTTTAAATTTATTAATTTTTCAAATCATTAATTGTATTTTAAAATTTTAAATCCCAAACAATGATTTGAAAAAACGAATGCAATAATTTTTTCAAATCATTGATTGGGATTTAAAATTTCAAATCTGATACCAATTATTATATCATAATTGCATAAGTTGAACCAATTTGTTGGTTGAGATATTTTGAAGTTGCTAAACAGTTCCTATATTTTTTTTTAGTTTTTTTAACTTATATATTATTGGTCCCTTATCATTTTTATTTAACTGAAATATTTGTAGTCCCTAATCATTTAAGTATTGATATTCCAAAGCTGTCAAAACTGTTTGAAGTCTTTGGAAGTCTCCCATATTAAAGTATCTATTTAAATTCTTTTAAAATTTATTAAATTAAAGTCTCAAAATTACTTAAATTAGTTTTAAATCAGTTGAGATTTTCAAGCTTATTTAATTTTAGTCAGTTAATTTCATTCAATTTTGTTATTTAATTTAAATATTTCTAGTTAACTTTTCAATTATTTTCATGTATTTAAATAACGAAGTTTTAATATCAATTTTATTTAATAATTTTAAGAACCTTAGAATCTACTGAAGTCTGTAAAATAACTAAAATTGCATGTAGTTCTTTGCCAATTGAAGTCTTTAATATAGCCAAAATCGTTTAAAGTCAGTTGAAGTCTTTTAAAGTCATTTGAGAATATCGTCTGTGATATGAACAGCAATCTCGAAATTCAATGTTTGACATTGTTTGTCGAATTTTTCTCAAAATAATGCCTTCTAAGGTTGCGAAAGTGAACGCTTATTGCTGAGCCGAGCCGAAAAACACTTGAAGCAATAAAGAAACCAAGTCATGCATCTCTTTTGTTTTAATGTGTTTTTCGGCTCGGCTCAGCAATAAGCGTTTACCTAAGGTGCTAACCAATATATTTCGGTTATTTATGTATCACCTTCATATTTCACGCAAATACTATTGACTTATTTATCTGCTAGATATTTTAAAATTATTTTAATAAATAAAAATGTTTTATAAATAAATAAAAATCGGATTTTAGAATTGAAGTTCGTACCTGCAAAGTGATAATTAAAATCTTTTTCGAAAAAATAAATTTGACGTCAACTCTGTCTTGTTTGCCAAGCATGAGCTATTTTTATCTACATATGGTAGCTAAAAAAAAAATGTATTTATTTTTAAATTAGGAAAACGAAAGAAAAATTAATTACGTTAGTAAAAATATGTCACATATACATAGATGTGTGTACTCGGCAAGATTTGCCTTATATATCAATGAAAATTTTATTGAAAATAAACAATCTTCCTGAAAACTTACACGTCAATTTTATTTGTTTATACAACTGAGTTAACGGTCACCTAATATTTAGCTGTGAATGCTTTCAAAAATAAACACAACCGTATAAAAAATATACATATATGCTACTACTAACCAGGCCAGTAGCCAGAATTTTACTGGGGGGGTTTGATAAAAAAAAAATTGTAATAATAGTAAAAATTAAAAACACCGATGCGGATTTTTTAAAGAAAAATCGATTAGCATTTGAAATTACTTTTTAATGTACCCTTTTTTAAATAACCAAAAGAGAAATCAGAAGTTTTTTGAGAAATGGTCCAAATCGGGAATTTTTAATTATCTTAATAATTGCGAAGATTAACACAAAAAGTAAAAATTTCCCTTACGAAATTTCACAAATACAGCAATATAAATTTAAAAGAAAAATAATTAATAATTTAAAAGAAAAAGATCAAGGAATAATTAAAATTTTGATGAATCAATTCATCAGTTGAAGTAATGAATCAAAAATAATATATATGAGGTATTTCACATTAAGAGACATTCCAGATATAATTTTTTTTTCTTACTATTCTTTTGGCCCCAAGTGTGTGTTCAAGATTTTGGTGAAGCCTAGTTCGGTTTTTATAAAATCGTAAAAAATCAAAAGGAAATGTATAATTTTTTTAAAAACAACTTTATGGATTTTAATTATATTCAAAAGGAAAACATTTTAATACAATTAAAAATTAAATTTCTTGAGCATTGACGGATTTTCGAATATCAGAAACCTTTTGAGTATTAAAAGCCATATTCAAAAATTATGCAATAATATACAATTTAAGCCTTCCTTTGGCCAAACAATGTTTCATTGCTTAAATTGATTAATTAAAATTAAATTTGTATGTGGTTCTTGAAGTAAATTCACATTACTACCTCAATTTTTCTTTAAAAGAAAGATATTAAATGTTGATCTCAAAAATTTCATTCTGTCTCCTCCTCTCTCTCTCTCTCTCACTCTCTCTGGGCCTTATGGGGGAAGCTTGACCCTAAAAACGCCCACGTAACTACAAGCCTGCAGCTAACTTCTCTCAGTTTATGTGGCAACATATGAAGTCAACTAACATTGTTGTTGCTGATGATATTGACGCAAAATTTAAATCAATTACATTTTAACGCTAACATAGTAGAAGCTTTAGTAAATAAACAATATTTAACATTTGAAAGGCGAACAGAGAAAAAAATCCTGCTGTCAACATGCTGCTGCTTAGGTTTATTTGACCAACACATTGCTTATGCCCAAAATGTAATTCAATATTGAGCAAATACGCCGGCTAATAAATCCAAAGCCACGAAAAAAATTACGTTTTAAAATTTTATTACGTAAAATAGTTACGTTTTTGTTTTTGTTTTTCTTTTGTTTTTTTTTTTTTGCACTGTTGCTAACTTCTCTTCATCACATGGTTGTCGTTTTTCCTACTTATTCTGTATTAAATTATTGTAGCAAATAAAGCCCTTAAAGTTCATTAAATAAATGATAATTTATGGCTTGTAAAGAAGCTGGTATAACTGACTCATGCGATATCAGGCCACGTGGAATGGTTTATTCTATTTGTTTTTATATATATATATATATATTTTTTTTTTTAGTTATAATCACTGAGATATTTTACATTTTGTTACGGTTCTTAACTGTGGAGTACAGTATATTTCATTATTTATTTAGAATAATAACCTGAAGCAAGCATATATTAAAAGTTAATTTTTTTTTAAGCAAAACAGAGTTAAACCATTCATTTTTTTTTTTTTTTTGCTTATTTGTCATAAATGTTTTGTAAATAGTGAAATATTGAAACAAATATATTTAGCAATTATTTAAACAATGAACAGAACAGTTTTTAACACACTTCTCAGCCTCTATATACCATGAATTTGAGTTATTTTTAAATTCATTATGCAAAGAGACAAACATACTTAAATACTTTTATATACTCTCAATATATTGTCATTCGTATATATTTTTTTATTTTTGTTTTTCGTTATTTTGGTTCATGCATCGTTGCACAGTGGTTGTCATTCGTTTAAGGCGATGTTAAATTTTAATGATTTTAATGAATAAAGGTCATTAAATCAAATCTATTATCATAATTTCAATTGATACAATTATCATATATAATGCTAACCAATTTTAATAATTTTGTTTTTGTTTTTTTGTAGGTTTCCTATCTTAAATTGTTATTAATTTTTTTTTTTTGTGGCGGCCGTGGTGAAGTATTACAGTGTAGTGGGTAGAATGTGTGGCACATACGCCAGAGAACCCTGGTTCAATTCCCACCTGACACAGAAATTTTTTTCAATTGAATTAATTTTTCTGTTCGGCCGTCACCTCTATGCAGACAGTGACTTACCTCAGAGAGTAAAAACTGCCTTGAAAAGCTTCTTGAGAACCTAAGCCGTTCGAAGTCGGCATACAACTTGTTGGTCTAGTGCTCGATCATTTGTGTTAAACCATTTCACAAAACCTACAACACAATTGATCATAAGAAGCTCGGTCAAAGTCCTTTCAAGGGCTTTATATATTATATATTATATTATATAAATTTTTTTTTTAGTTATTATTATTTTTGTATCTCTTTTACACTGAAACAAATATTGTTCTTAAAATCAATGAATTTTACATAATGATTTCAATAAACAGTTCACTGAAACAAAGAACAGATTTTGAGGTTCAAAGATCAAATTCTTTAATTTTGTTTTCAATGTAACGTTGATGGTTTGTAAGAATCGTCGTTCATTGAAAGAACGAATTTTCTTTTAAGAACATGTTCTTACTCCCAAAAAAATCATTTTTTAAATTCATATACAGTACCTATATTTCAATATATTACATCTATCTATTATATTCATTATTTTCATTATATTCATCACATTCATTATACTTATTATATTCATTATATTCATTATATTCATTATATTTATTATATTCATTATATTCATTATATTCTTTATATTCATTATATTCGTTATATTCATTATATTCATTATATTCAATACATTCATTATATTCATTACATTCATTATATTCATTATATTCATTATATTCATTTTATTCATTTTATTCATTTTATTCATTTTATTCATTATATTCATTATATTCATTATATTCATTATATTCATTATATTCATTATATTCATTATATTCATTATGCTCATTATATTCATTACATCAATTAAATATATTATATTTATTTTATTCATTGTATTCATTATATTCAATACATTCACTATATTCATTATATTCATTATATTCATTATATTCATTATATTCATTATATTCATTATATTCATTATATTCATTATATTCATTATATTCATTATATTCATTATATTCATTATATTCATTATATTCATTATATTCATTATATTCATTATATTCATTATATTCATTATATTCATTATATTCATTATATTCATTATATTCATTATATTCATTATATTCATTATATTCATTATATTCATTATATTCGTTATATTCATTATATTCATTATATTCATTTTATTCATTATATTCATTATATTCATTATATTCGTTATATTCATTATATTCATTAAATTCAATATATTCATTATATTCATTATATTCATTATATTCATTATATTCATTATATTCATTATATTCATTATATTCATTATATTCATTATATTCATTATATTCATTATATTCATTATATTCATTATATTCATTATATTCATTATATTCGTAATATTCATAATATTCATTATGCTCATTATATTCATTATATCCATTAAATACATTATACATTATTTTATTCGTTGTATTCATTATATCCATTATATTCAATACATTCATTATATTCATTATATTCATTTTATTCATTTTATTCATTATATTCATTATATTCATTATATTCATTATATTCATTATATTCATTATATTCATTATATTCATTATATTCATTATATTCATTATATTCATTATATTCATTATATTCATTATATTCATTATATTCATTATATTAATTTTATTCATTTTATTCATTTTATTCATTTTATTAATTTTATTCATTATATTCATTATATTCATTATATTCATTATATTCATTATGCTCATTATATTCATTATATCCATTAAATACATTACATTTATTTTATTCATTGTCTTCATTATAGTCATTATATTCAATACATTCATTATATTCATTATATTCATTATATTCATTATATTCATTATATTCATTATATTCATTATATTCATTATATTCATTATATTCATTATATTCATTATATTCATTATATTCATTATATTCATTATATTCATTATATTCATTATATTCATTATATTCATTATATTCATTATATTCATTATATTCATTATATTCATTATATTCATTATATTCATTATATTCATTATATTCATTATATTCATTATATTCATTATTTTCATTATATTCATTACATTGATTATATTCATTATATTCAGTATATTCATTATATTCATTATGTTGATTATATTCATTATAATCATTATATAGATTAAACTCTAATAAGTCTAACTAGGTTATTATATCATGGTCACAATTATGATTCTTTTCAAATCATAATTCGACAAATTATAAGTTATTTTATGCACTGTGCACTGCATTGATTTCTTTCTGAATTTTCTTGACATTTTTGTTTTTGTTTTCGCGTCTTTGATGTAAGGCAGTGAATCGCAAAGTTGACACATATTTTACTTAATTTTTAATTAACTTAAAAGTAGCATTTAAGGAGTGTTGTGTTTGTTTAATAAGGTTGGGAAACACTATAATTTATAAATGGCACAAAACTTGCGTGTTTAAATGCTCTGAAGAAAAAACAATTATATCGCACAAATTGTTAATAAAACATCTTACCATTCAAGTATGATAATAATGTCTGTGTGATTCTCACTCTTTATCTCTCTCTCTCTCTCTCTCTCTCTCTGTTTATTTGTGTAAAATGTAACACATTCTGACGTTAATTGTCAACATTCAGCAATTGATGCATAATTTTTTTATAAATATTATAAAATGCAAAACAACAAAATAACTTGTTATCATTACAATTTTTATGCACGTGTTCTAGTAGCAAGTGCTTTTTTTTATTATTATTTGCATGGACAAAAAATTGCGTATCCTTTTTTAGTGCCAATCCCTATACTGTCATTAAGTACAGCAGTAAGAGACAGATGACATAATTGTAATAGCAACAAGCCAGCAACTAATAAGACGGCTAAAATGTGGCATATGTGTGTTGTGTAGTTTTGACTTAATTGACCCTACTGTAAAGAGTTGCCAAGTTTATTGTTTTATTTAGCTAAGAAGTCCTTGACGTATTGATTAAGTTCAATGTTCTTATATTCAATGATATACAAAAGATACTTTGCTTTATTGCATTTCACAAAAGTTTTAATATTACACACAACAATTAGGCTCCAGAGTTACATTTTTAAAAATTCCGAAAAGCGGCAACTCTGACCTAGTAAAATTGCAAAAATTTAGCCTTGCTTTTGTCGTGGCAAGAAAACAAAAAACTGAATTAAAACTTTTAATTGATGACACCATTTCTTTGAACAGTTAAAATTTTCAAAGGCATGCGCACTTTTTTGAAAATAAACAACGTTATAAAAAGTTGTTTTTATATATTTAAATACACGTGAGTATTTTATTAAACTGTTTTTGGGACGTCCCCAAAGGAAGTGGTTAAACTTTTATAACCTTTTAATATAACCTTACGACGTGCGAAAAAAATGTTTACTTTTATAATTTTACAACATTTTATAATGTTTTTATTTGACAAAATTGATTAAAACAAAAATTCAACTATTTTTATTATTTAAGTCAAAATTATAATTTTTGTACTATACTGTTTATCGTAAAAATTACATGAATAATCAATGAGATTTGTCCGAAAACCGCAAAAAACCAGACATAAGCTGGTTTGGAGTAATCAAAAAATTTACACTGTTGCGTATAGCCTTCATCAGTCACGAAAATTAAAATTATTGAAACTGACTTTAACCAGATATGGGAAGATTCTTATTTACATGAACTGTTTTTTTTTTTTTATTTATGTTGTTTAATCTAAAAAGAAAATCGCAAATTTAGCTGAACATTTACAGTAAACAGCGCTGCAATAGCTTTCATATATCGCTGAATTTAGCGATGAATATTTTTACTTAAAACTGACTTCAATGCATCTTAATTTAAAACAATTTTTAAATGAAGCGGACACTACTCCAATTAAAATCATTTCACATAACCGCTAGATTTGCCAACCAAAATTTACTTCGATAGCCTTTCGGTCTTTTTTTTTAGTGTTCCTTATCAGTGTGGCTTCAGACCTGGAAAATTGACCACCGACCAGATATTCACGCTACGACAAATCTTGGAAAAGACCATAGAGAAGCAAATCGAAACCCACCATCTTTTTGTCGACTTCAAAGCCGCTTTCGACAGTCCAATAAGAAATCACCTATACCCCACCATGTCTGAATTTGGTATATCTGCAAAATTAATCCATCTATGCAGGATAACACCAACTAAGCAATTGACCAGCAAGGAGAAGTTAAGATGGGCGATTTATTCGTTCCAACCATATAAATCTCCGGGTCCCGATGGTATTAAACCAGCTCAACTCCACTATTGCTGCAATGCAATAGTAACCTGGCTTCAGGCAATCTACAATGGCTCCCTAATCCTTAACTATATCCCATGAGCTTGGAGAGAGACTAATGTCATCTTTATACCGAAAGCGGGCAAATCCTCTCACACTAAACCGAATGACTTCAGACCTATAAGCCTCTAATCCTTTTATTTAAAATACTGAAGAGACTTATTGGACTTCTCCTTAAGCCAAAACTTGATAGGCTTCTGAAATCTCAACATGCCTATATTAAAGGCAGATCTACAGAGACAGCTCTTCACTCTCTTGTATCTGCAATTGAAAAATCACATATGAACAAAGAATATTGAGCTTGCTGCTTTTCTAGACATAGGAGGAGCATTCAATAAAGTCCTTCCATGTGCGGTTACCCCAGCCTTGTCGGAACACGGGGGGTGGAGGATTCTCTCGTGAGCTTCATACATCAGATGCCCTTGGGCAGGGTGGTGAAATCAGAGCTGGAGGGATCCTGTACTCGCTGGTTCGTGAGAAGAGGTGCTCCGCAGGGGGAAGTCTTGTCTTCGCTTCTTTAGTCCGTGACGGTTAACCAACTGTTGCGCATCATGCAGGGAGAAGGCTACATGGGTATTGCTTATGCTGACCATATCTCAGATCTCAGACTCCCAGACTCTCTTTCAACTCATGGGGAGAGCACTCTCAATCCTTTCGAGATGGGCATCCTCTTGTAGTTTAAGTTTTAACTCGGAGAAACGGATCTCATTCTTTTTACTAGGAAATATAAACCACCCAACTTAATACCTCCGCGTCTTCACGTCGCGAGGCTAAACTTAAGTGACAGCACGGAATACCTAGGAGTTATTCTGGCAAACATAGCTCTTTTTGCCTTTAAAAAATCGATAGGTTAAAAAGTGGGGTTTCTCCCCCAAAATAGTACGCTAGATTTATGCAGCAATTTTCCGCCCCATATTTACTTATGACACTGGTGCGGTGGAGGGCCCTTGATAAGACAACTGCACTTCAGAAATTTTCAAAGGTGCAAAGAAGTGCAAGTATATGTATTACTGGGGCATGCATTACTGAGCACAACACCAACTAACGCTTTGAATGTCATGCTTCACCTTCCTCCTCTTGATATATTTGTCAGAAAATATGCAAACACAGCAGCTCTCAGACTGAGAGAATCAGGAAATTGGATAGGTAATGGTTGCAGTCACACAATTATTCAGAACTCCCTCTATCCCAGCCTTGCTTAAATCTTGAAAAGAACTACGAAGTTCTCATCTCTACGCGGCTAGACTGGGCTAACAAAACCCCCCATAAAACAAACGGTATAAAAATCTTTACAGATGGATTTAAACTTCGAGAACAAGTAGGGGGAGGTATTTACTCCCAGGACCTTGAAATCGAAGTATTCTTTATACTCCTAAATTATTGTAGTATCTACCAAGCGGAGATGGTGGCAATTCACGAAACCGCTAAGATTCTGGGTCAAAAAGACGTTGAAGGAAAAAGTATTGTCATCTTCTCAGATAGCCAACCAGCGCTCAAGGCGTTGAACGCACACACTGATAACTCTAAAACTCTCACTGAGTGCAGTAGATCTCTTAACGAGATGGCCAGGCTATTCAGGATCTACATCATATGGGTACCCGGACACAGGGATATCGAGGGCAATAACTTGACCGACGAATTTGCTAGGAAGGGTACGACCTTAAACACCCTCTTAAATGAGGACTTTATTGGTACACCCATATCCTCCTGTAAACTCCAGTGCAGGAACAAATCCTTAAGTCTTGCACAAGAACCCTGGGAGCACCTTGATATATGAAGGACTGCTAAGCTGACGTGGCCTTCCTAAGACTTAAAACGCACCAACTTCCTGCTTGAATTAAGCATGGTAACCCTGTCAAAAATAGTAGGAATCCTCATGGGTCATTAGCTAATCGGAACGCATGCTCTTCGGTTAGGACTTATAGCAAATGACTTTTGCAGAAGCTGCAGATGTGAGGAGGAAGTAGAAAATGTTCAGCACCTCTTCTGCGAATGTCCAGCCCTTGCTAAAAGGAAGATGGCAACTCTTGGGCATCCCTTTCTAAACGGACTTGCCGAAGTCTCATGCCTGGAAATAAGGCATATCCTAAAATTCATTACCCACACGAACTGGTTTGAAGAGGAAAATCTCTAGGGTTCAAAGGAGATTATGTGGTATCACAACAGGCTTGCACTGGCCTAGGTGTCGAGTCGTTTATCGACTTAGCTGCTTTAACCTTAACCTTACATATGGCTATATATGTAGCTACAGAGGTAAAATTTATTCTTTCTCAATTCATCAATGGAAGAAAGAATCATCTGACAGTGAACACAACTTTCTTGCTTCGGAACAAGTCTAGTTTAACCCTAGAATACTAAACATAAATTTATACCCTTAAATGCTAATTTTTTTTACTGAAACAAAAAATACAGGCATTTCAATTAAATGTTGGTTTAAAAAAAAAAACAAAAGAATGTGTACATATTTTTAAAATATATATTTATTATATAAAAATAACACATTTTTCATTCAATGCCGAAAAAAGCTATTATCTGCGCCTCACAGGCGAAGATTAGTATTCTAGGGTTAACGAACCCGCTTAAATTTCAGATAGTTGTTTTGTACAAGGCATGGCAGAATCTTAATCGTATCATGCGTACAAGGTAACATTTTTTTCGTAGATTATAATGGTATTGTAAAAAGCACCACTTTTCCCCCTGTGGCCCAAGCAACCCCTTGAAATTCAGCAGGTTCATTAAAGTAGACTTTAACTTCCAATTAATTAAACTTCCAAAGAAAGGTGAGCTCTCACTATGTAACAACTGCAAAGGAATTATGCTCTTGTCGATTCCATCCAAAATATTTACAAGAATATTGCTGAATCGCATCTCCGAACACTTGGATGGAACAATAAGGAAGCAGCAAGCCGGTTTTCGCGCTCACCGCTCCTGCATAGTTCAGATCAACACCCTAAGGATCATCACTTCGCCTCGCACATATTGACTACACCACAGCCTTCGACAGCGTCTCGCGACATTTTATCTGGCGAGCACTCGTGAAGAGAGGCGTGCCAAGTGAACTGATAGCGCTTATAAAATCCCAGTATGACGGCTTCAGATGCAGAGTGCTGCATAATGACATGTTGTTCATAACTATTCGGCACAAGCTCCGGCGTACGGCAAGGCTGCCTGCTTTCTCCGCTTTTGTTTCTAATTGTCATCAATCAGATCCTTTACGATATTCTGTACGGAAAGAAGAGGGGTCTTGTCTGGAACTGGAACTGTGGAACTCTTGAGGATCTTGACTATGCCGATGACATATGTCTTTTCTCCGTGAAAAACTCAGACATGCAACAAAAGCTGAACGACCTCGTTGTAAATTCCGAGAAAAGTGATCTACACATCAACAAGACAAAAGCGATGTGCGTCAACCCCACAAAAATTAACTCAGGCCTTAACATCGGCACGGAAGCAATTGAGTACGTAGAATACTTCCAATATCTTAGCAGCATGCTATCCCCTAATAACAGCGTGTTAAAAGACATACAAGCAAGGATAAAAAAGCTAAAGGTGCTTTCGCCCAACTGGTAAGTATTTGGAACTCGTCTCTACTCTCTATCCATACCAAGTTCCGTATTTTTAAGTCCAACGTGCTGACAGTTCTTTTATAAGGTTACGAGACTTGACCCACGGCCGAGGCGCTAAACAGCAAAATATAGAGCTTCATAAGCCGTTGTCTTCGCCGCATTTTAAAAATTTGGTGGCCCAACACTATAAGCAATGACAGAAAATGTGACATGCTTCCGATAAGGTAAACGATCAAACTGAGGAAATGCAGCTGGGTAGGCCACACTTTGCGTAAACCACCCATCGAAGTATGCCGCCAAACTCTCAACTGGAACCCGCAAGGAAATTGAGGAAGGGACGCCCCAAACTGACATGGAGGCGATGCCTGGAAAAAGAGGTTACCGAGTCGGGATATTCCTGGGGCCAACTCAAACAGCTGGCTCAAAACAGAACGTGATGGAAAAGGGTTGTTGAGGCCCTATACTCCGCCTAGGAGCTCGAGGAAACGATGATGATGATTAAAGTAGACTTAAGCCCTGGTACAAATATATGTTTATTTTATTCTAAATACTATTTAGAATACCGTTTCCAATAAATTAGAATCATTTTGAATGAGTTTTTGTTTTACATGAAATTTTGTTGATTATTTTTTTTAAAGGGCACACATCTATAATTTAAATTGGAGATACATTAGTACTTCTCACAGTACTTAGAGATTGCAGAGGGACCAAAAATGAATTAGAACAACCGAAATGCATATTTGAGTTTGTTATTTAATGTATGTAAAACAGTTTTTTTATTTTGTCGAAATCTGTTTTTATGAACTTGTGCCTCTTTTAAAAAAAATCGATTCATTTAATTAAAAAAATAGACCATTTTAACCCTTTATTGCCTTTTGTTTGCTATCTTTTGTTGAATTTGTCGCGATCAAATGTAAGAAAATTTCTGTCATTTTTATTGGCTTATCTTAATTTTCAACCACCCACTTTTTTTTACATGAAAAACAATTGAGGTAATAATACCTACAATAAATGTAGAATATGGAGCAAAACTGTTTTGACTCACTGTAACTACTATCCTTGTGAATAATTAGGTTGACGACAAAAAACCAAACAAAAATATTTTTAAAAGAAATTTTTACAAAAATTCTGTTATTTAAAATTTGATGCACAGATGTGAAGAAACAATTTTTGCACTTAAATTAACAAAAAGAAAAAAAAAACAAATGGCGTGATGCATTAATTTGCTGTGGTGTGTTACAAGGAAACTAAAATCTTAACCCTCATGTGATGAGATGCGCTGAGAGATTAATACAGTTTTATATACATTTGTTTTTTTTTACTCACCCTTAAATTTCTTTATGTACGCCTTGTTTTTGTAATTTATTTAAGATTTTTTTTTTTATTTTTGCTTTTATCAAAAGTTCAACAAATTTATGATAACAAGAACAAATGCACTTCAAAACCAAAACGAAGTGTCAAAAATTGAAATAAAAATGGCACAAAATTGAGCTACACTGGCTACAAGGAACACCAAAACTTTACATATGGCAGCCGGAAAGCACTTCAAATAGTTTCCGGTGGAAAATTTATTTTCAAAATTAACGTTATCTTTAAAAAACCGCAACAGTTGGAGAGAGGAAATTTAACAGAAAAAACCACGACGTCGCACTCAGCGAGCGCCAAACTCAATTTTCTTTATTTCGTCTTTTGTAGCTTTGAACGTTTTCAAGAACATCCAAATTTTTTTCTAAAAATTTATTTTTTTTTTTTAATTTGCTTTTGCACACATCCAACAGTCTTTAAAACTTAATAAATTAGGCAATGGTTTGAATATGCAAAATTGTTTCAATTACACTCTATTTAATTTTTTAATATTTTATTGTTTCTTTATTTTCGCTTGATGCTATTGTCGCAGTTTTTGAACACTTTGCTTGTATTTTGATTTTTAGCAAGTTTCGATGTCTTATTTATTTTTGCAAACTTTAAATTTAATTTTGAAAATTCGTTATATTTTATTTTCTGTACTAAGCGCCAATATGCTGCTGCTTGGCCAAGACTTTAAATTCAACTGAATTCGTTGTGTTCGCTGCGGGGTCTTTTTCTCTCGCACGAGTTGCGCTTATTTTTGTTTTTTGCGGTTATTCTACGCCGAGCAACACATGAATAACACGCCAGCAGCAAACAAAAAAAAAAAAACACAGCAAAACAACAACAACAACAGCAGAAGCAGACAGTTGACGACTACAACGCAGCGCTGCGGTAAACAAGTAAACCGTTGATGACGGCTGAACGACTGACTGACGACTCTACGTCTCAACATCCCTTCCCAACCGAGAAAATCAAACCAACCCAACCCAGCCCAGGCAGCCGGCCGCACCAATCTATCGTTCATATGTACATGTTTAACAACAACACATCACATCTGCTGTTGAACGACGTCGTCGACATCACCGCAGTCGCCTGAGGCAGCAACATTTCATGTTGCCAACCCAACAACCTCCACACGCTGCTGCTGCTGCTGTCTCTCGCGGCACTAGTAAACGTTGAATTACTCGAGTTTCTTTCGGGCTGTTTTTTTTTTTTTTTTTTTTGAAAAATGTGTTCGTCAACAAAATTCTTTCAAGCATGCCTTTTTTTCCAGTGTTTTCACTTCTTGTAGCTTTGTCGCTGCACAAATGCATTTTGTTGCTGCAACATGTTGCATATTAAGCAATAAAAACGAAACAAGTTCATTCCAGATCGATCAGGTACAAATGCAGCATTGGTCAAGCTGATAAAATATGAAAACTGATGCAATGTCCAAAGTTTGTGTTTCTATTTTTGGAATAGAAAACTCAAGTCAAAAAATTGTTTATTGCTGCTCATTTGAATAAATATAGAAGTTAAGTGATTTTCTTTATATTTCTCACTACTCCAGAAATTTAATTTTTGTTTTCACAGTTTTCTGTTTCACAAAATCATTGCCACATGAATCGACATACAGTCGAGCAAAAAAGTATGTACCGATTGACATGTCTCAAGAAGTGACTCAATTTATGTATATGTTAGAGAAGTAAAAGGATAGCGGAAAATACAGACCTGGTCTTAACTACAAACAGTAACAATGTTGTTGTTAAGAGGGCCTTTCATGCTCTAAATACTGTTGATGAATACCATCCACCATTGAGTATTTGGTACAAATCCGAAATAATTTGCTATGTTTTTTCAAAACGTACCTCATAGTCTCAAATTTGCGAGAAATTCGCCGTACTCCTGGTGCACAAAGGATTTAAAGACTCATCACAACAACAGGAATAAGGCATGGAAGAAAAAAGTCTGTAGCCTAGACTCAAATGAACAAGAGACTTACAAGTGTTTGTTTCTGGAATTTTAAAATCGCTCAGCTACATTATATCACGAAAACTTAAATGATGTTAAGCTGAGAATATTGTTGTCTGATCCAAGGAAATATTGGGGATTCATAAACACAAAGAAGAAATCCAATGGATTCCCTTCTTCATTCAAAACTCTTAATGGATTTACTGAGGATATCGTCATAATTTGTGGCCTAATTGTCAATCATTTTAAAGAATCATTTTGTTCAGATTCTTTAAATCCTGAAGAAGAGTACTTTGAATATATGAACTTCACACCCAGGGTTTCTTTTGAACATATATCTTTGACTCCTGAGGATATTTTCCTGCCGCAGTGTTAACACAATAAGGTTTCATTTTGTGTCAACCACTTTCTTTGTTAGTCAATAAATTAACGAAAGTTATTTTCCACTTTTTTGGAAAAAATCATTTATAAGTCGTATTCATAAAAAGGATTGCAGGAATGATATCAATATATATAGCCTATCGCGAAGCTCTCATCGATTCCAAATCTTTTTGAGCGGATCATGTATGATCGAGTGATAAATCACTGTGGGAAGTCATAACAACTCGTCAGCATGGTTTTGTGAATGGGCAGATCCACTGTGTATAATCTTCTCGATTTTACAACATTCTACTTAAATTCGATTGGATCTGGTAACCAGATCGATTGTGCATACACGGACTTTCGTAAGACATTTGATAAACTACCACACAATCTAATCTTAGTTAAAATCGAGTTAACGGGATTTCCACAATATTTGAGAAACTAATTGAAGAACCGGTGAACCGGAAGAAGTGGCGGCCGAGGCGCAGTGTATACAGTGTATAGCCCATACGCCACAGAACCAGGGAATTGAATTAATTTTCCCATTCGGCCATCACCTCTCTGCAGACAATGGCAAACCTCTGAGAGTAAAAACTGCCATGAAAAGATTTTTGAGAACATAAACAAAACAAAAACAAAATTTTTGACGGCATAAAACATGTAGGTCCAGTTCTCGATCATTTGTGTTTAAACATTTCACAACACACCGAACACAATTGATCATAAGAAGCTCGGTCAAAGTCTTTGCAAGGGCTGAAATTGTCATTTCGTTTTTTTTAATTGAAGAACAGATAATATAAAAGTGTGATGAAAATGCTGAAAAATGTTTAAGCATAACGATATAAAAAGATTTTGGTAGTTTTTTTAAAGACTATGTAGTTGATATATTGCGGAATAACAAATAATATGGCTGTACCAAAACCTTATTGATAAATTTAAAACTCAGCTAACATTGCAAGAAATTAGCAAATGGGTTTGCAACAAGCAATCACCAGATTATTCAAAATACTAATAAATAAAGGGAGTTTTTTTAGAGGCATAGAGTTCCCCAGAAGGATGGCTGTCAAACCAGTTGTCAAGGAATATATGTGTGGCATTTATGTTCAATATAGTTTGGCAATTTACCATGCAAAGGCTTGGACCAGAACAACGTTTACAAACCGTGGAAATTTATGTCCAAAATTCGCATTCTATGCTAAAAACTTACAGTGCACGCTTGCCTTTAAATCATCTTCGGCTGTGAGGCAAATTTCTAGCTCAATACATATACAAGACATATATAAGGAAAATATCCATATTTAGAGTGAGAACAATCCTGAAGAGACTCTCCAGGCAACAATACAACCAGAAAAAGTTACTGTCTGGTTGGTTTACATTTAAGGCCACATTAGTCCATACTTTTTCAAAATTGAGGATGGAGCCAACGTTACTGTCAATGGTGTGCGCTACAGGCAAATGATTCGCGAAATTTTGGCTCCTCACATCAATATCAATGGTCTTAGTGCTATGTAATTGGTTTCAAGGCGAACTTTTGGTGAACTAATCATATCAAGAAATGGGCCTGTCAATTGGTCACCTAGTTGCGTGAAACCATCTATTTGTTGAGACGAACTTTTGATGAACGAATCATATCAATACATGGGCCTGTCAATTGGCCACCTAGGTTTTGGGATTTGACTCTGCTAGTCTACTTTTTGTGGGGGTACGTCCAATCACTGATCTATGCTGATAAACCAGCTACGACTGACCATTTGAAAACCAACATTCGGCGCTTTATAATCGAGATAAGGCCGGTTATACTGGAAAAAAAGCTGCAAAATTGGGCCGACAGGATGGTCTTCATAAAACGTAGTCGTGGTGCCCATACGCTCAGAATTTTGAAAACACCAAATGTTATAAAATTTGTGAACTAATAAAGCGAAAATATTGGCCATTTCATTAATTTTTCTGTGTTAAATTTGGAAAAAAAGCCTCTAAAAAAACACTGTTTAGCATTTTTTGTTCATTAAATAATATTTAAAGTTCAATGTCTATATTTGTTTTATTTTATAATAAAATATATAATATTCACTTCTACGTGAACATTTAGCAGAGCTAGACCAATAAGCCGATCTGTTCCAGTTTTACTTCTTATATAAAACTTATATGCCATCGCAGCGACGAAATTGCACGTTCACTCGAAGCGACAGACACTGGCAAAGTTGCACCTATTTGTAGAAATCGACTGATTCTTAGATATATCCTTTCTCTACAAAATTTAAAGAGATTTGCTAAATGGTTTTTAGCTGTCTTGTCGGATAGAAATGATTAGGCTAATTTTCGAACTTGATCTTTATATTTTGTATATTTGCTAATATATCGAAATGTATAACAATACCCAAGAAGTTTTTGATGCTATCATCATCACAGACAGACATAAAGACGAACATGGCTAAATCTACTCGGCTGGCGTTGCTGATGAAAAAAAAATGTGTGCAGTGATCGACAAGAAAGTAGGCCAATACGATTGCTAACTTTTAAACCATTGATTTCCAGATTTTAATCCAATTTTTTTTTAAATTGACTAAGTATCTCCGAGAAAATTGCTTTGGCATTCCTTGACACAGTTCAAGGAGAACAAATTAGGAATCAATTTAATTTTTTGTAATAGTGCTTACTCTGACTTGACTGAATTTAACTCAGTTCACAATTTTGTTAAATGCTCCTTTATAAATTTATTAAATTTGCATATTTCAGTTGAACTTTCGTTTCGAGATGCCTTTATATGTACAAGACCAATTAGAAGAGAACTTAAAAAACACCTTAAGCCTAAGAGTCCGTATTTTAATGCAATGTAAAAATTTAAAAAAAAAAAAACAACCGACTACAAAATCACTACAAAGTAAAAAATAATTTTAAAAATACTTTTCCTTTTAATTTCTTGGTCATATTTGATAATTTATTTAAACATATTATTATATATGAAATCTTACTATCTTAATTTTTTTCTTATTTGTTTTATTATCATAAATATATTAATTTCTTGCTGAATACAAATGCTTTTAAGGTCGGCGCTAATATAATCATACTGTTAATCAGAAGCGCCAGCTAGCATAGCAGTACCATCGAGATATACTCTTCTTATAATATTGCCACGCCCATTTTCCAAATAACGCCCATTTTCTTGACCCTAATTTGTATTAACTGTGTCTACCCATACACTAAATTTCAGTACCCTAGTGCCCATATTATTCGAGATAGTGTTTTTATAATATTGACACGACCATTTGTCGAATAACGCCCATTTTATTGACCATAATTTGTACCTAATAATAATGCCTACCCCTATACTAAATTGCAGTACTCTAGCCTCAAGATTATTCAAGATACACTCTTTTTCTAATATTTCCACGCCCATTTGTCGAATTACGCCCATTTTCTTGCCCGTTATTTGTAATAATTGTGCCTACCCCTACACTAAATTGCAGTACCCTAGTGTCAATATGATTCGAGATACACTAGTATTTATTATTGCGAGATCTATTATTGCCACCCCCAGTAATCGAATACCGCCCACTTTTTTACGGGCACCTCCATGCTTATCATATCTAACTGTTCCCCAAAAATTATGGCAATCAGGCATATGGTTTAGGAGTTATCGATGTACATACATTAAAAAAAAATAAAAATAAAAAAAATAAAAATAAAAAAAAATAAAAAAACAGAGAACCGACGAACTTCAGAACCTCCTCCTTTTTGAAGTCGGTTAAAAATTTTAAATTGATCGCTTCTCCTAATCGTGAGATAAAATTGTCCTGTAGGTAAGCTTTTGTCGCCATAAGTTTTTCGTACTCGTATTATTGACAAGGTCTTGTTTTCTTGAAAAAGATCAAAGTTTTTGTTGTTTTTTTATTTTACAAAATTATCATTTCTATTTTAATTGCATATTTGAACTGCATTGAACTGTGTGCAGACTTTTCTTCGTCCCTGTGTTTAGTTTTCTATTCATATGCTATCACGCATGCTTATGTGCATAAAAAACAGAGTGACAATGTGGAGTCCCTTTGCACCTTTACGCAGTATGCGTGGTGGTAAATAAATATATGAAAAAAACTTACAGCTCATATTCAACTCTTTGATGATTTTAGGTTCAACTACTTCATCAGAATTAACTACAACAAAATCACTTATGCGTTTTGAAACATAACTTCAAAAGTATTTTTTAACTGATTTTTCACCCATCTTCACCGAGTTAAAGAATTAAACTGACTAAGTTTTAACTGCACATTAAAGCGGCACTGCTGTCATAACGGTACTTTGCTTTACAGAGAACAACAACGTGGTAGAACATGCATACATGAACAGAGCCTTATTTGTTGTTATTGTCAAATTGTGAATTTTTTTATTTTGTTCTCATTTAATGCAGCGTTGATATGAGCACCAGTGTTGCAGGTCAGTGCTTTTGTACTAGATTTAGTGCTTTTTGATGTAGTATTAAATCTTTGCTAAATAGTGCTTTTGTATAATCGTTTTACTTTTTACATTTTATTTGATTTTTATTCGTTCATTTGGTGGAAAGTTTTTATCAAAATTTGCTGCCACTGCACATACTGTGCATGTTTTACTAAACTTAAAAAATAAAGTGGTGAATTTCGCTATTTTAAATATAAATATACATCTCTAACAAGATATTTAACTGTTTGAAATACCACGTTGTGAACCATGCCTGCATAATTTTTGACATTATTCTAATTTAAAAGCAACCAGCGTTTTAGGCTACTTAAATTTAATAAAATTTATAAGCTGGTTTGCATTCCGTATAAACCGGACTATAATGACTTAATATAAAACAAAAAAGCAAAAAAACTGTGGAAATATATAGATTCTAGAATAATTTTAATTAATTATAAACAGATTTATTGGTACATAAAAGCGACACACTTATGGAAGATATTTATGTAAGACATTTAGGAAGTTTTTAATTGGCTATGCTGACCATTTATTTCATAATTAAGGCTAATTATTGACACTTTCTAATGGAAGCACGATAGAGCCTAATAACGACTACAGTTTTCAGTTAAACCAGTTCGCAGCAGAAAATATAATGTCTGTTTAGGCTGGAACTCAGACATGATCGAGACCGAGCTTTTCCTCGAAAACAGCCTTGATTTTTCCATACAAGTGTCCGCCTCTTGAAACCTGAAATTTGGTGTTCATTTTTTTAAATGCTCATCTATGATTTATGGTCTAGATATCAATTAAATTAAAGGCTGAAATTAAAGAGGACTGAATTTTTGTTTAGTTTGAAGTTGAAATACAGCTCTATAAAAAGGAAGCCTGTACTATTTTCAGCCTTGAAATCTGATGAAATGAATAATGGAAGCATGATTATGTTTAATAATTCAGTCCGGAATTCCAGTCCGGCTATGAGTGGTCTCAGCGAGCTTACTGCTGGATTGATATATGATTTTTCATGTTTCGAGTCAATACAAAAAAAAATCAAATCTGCTAAACTTAAAATTCCTATGCTTAAAGGAAGCTATCTATTTTCTACAATCTGTTCAAAAATCATCTGAAGAAATTTAAACGGAGAGAACTGTCCGACTAAAAAAACTTAGCAGTTTCTTATCTAAACAAGCATTCCATTAATTTTAATGGTAAAAGATTATGACAGTCTATGTGAAAAATTTTTGCGGAATTCATACTTTCTTATCTAACTATTAATATTTTCATGAAGGTACTAAATATTTATCTATATTATAATCAAAACTATCTTTTAATGTAGACTGTAAGCAGATAAAATTTCTTCGCTTTATTACAATCTTATCGAAATGCATTTAAATGGAATTGGTCTGGGTTAATCCACTGATAAGATTTTCAAGTTGGTGGTCGCTGTGTGCAAATGCTTACATGCAAGATAATTAATTGGAAATGGTTGTGTCTTTCGTTTATATAAGTTAACACACGTATCCGCTCCAGTTGTAATACGAGGATGGTACGTGACAATTTGTCAATTTTGCCGCATATTCCATTCCCACATAAGCCAAATGCTGAGCCAACAAAATATAACAGCAGCAAGCCAAAAATAACGGCAGCGCTGCAACAGCAGATTCAACCGGTACAACAACAACAACAACAATAGCAGTGCAGGCAATACAAGAACAATAGCAACAACCACTAAGGTGCAGCTAAAAGTCCAACAACAATATCAACGACAAAAGCGCAGCTGAAGCGACAAGTATAGGAAGATATAATAAGTTTATTTGGAGTTGTTTAAGTTAGTCTAAGAAGAGCATCCAATAAAGTTATTACACTGGCACATAGTGCCAATTAAATCAAGTGTTTTTATTTCGAAAACCTTAATTGGCGCCCAACGTGGGGCCACTAAAAAAATTCTTTATAAAAAGGAAAATTGAAAGTGGCCAGTGAGCTCGAACTCGCGTTAAAAATTTTCTATATTGAAAAAAAACAGCGTTAAAAATTTTCTATATTGAAAAAAACAGCGTAAAAATTTTCTAAATTGGAAAAAAACAACGTAAAATTTTTTATATTGAAAAAACTGAAGTGGAAAAAATCCAAAATCTCCTGAAAAACGAACTGAAGTGGAAAAATCTAAATTTTTCTTTTTTGAAAAAACTGAAGTGAAAAAATCTAAATTTTTCTATACTGAAAAAATTGAAGTAAAAAATTCTAAAATCTAATGAAAAAACTGAAGTGAAAAAATCTAAATTTTTCTATACTGAAAAAATTGAAGTAAAAAATTCTAAAATCTAATGAAAAATAAAACTGAAGTGAAAAAATCTAAATTTTTCTATACTAAAAAACTGAAGTAAAAAAATCTAAAATCTTCTGAAAAATAAAACTGAAGTGAAAAAATCTTAATTTTTCAATACTGGAAAAAACAAGTGAAAAATATCTAAAATTTTTCTGAAAAGAACTGAATTGGAAAAAACCTTCCAGTACCTACCTGAAACGAGAAAGGAAAAACGTTCGTTAATTCACGAAGGAGTCAATTACTGCCGCAGCTGCAGAGAATATCCCGTATTTGTTGCACCCACCGAAGCAATCGAGATTTTAAGAAATGATGAGTAGAATATTTTATATGTAAGTGAATGTTTACTTAAGAATTGAGTTCTTCCAGATGTTTTGTATGTCTTTGAATTAATTAGAAAAATTTTAAATTAATTAAAAAGTTTTTTTTGAAGAAAAAACCCTTGTACTTTTACTAAATCTCAGTCAATTAACTGTTGAAGAAAACCTAGAATCTGAAAATAAAGATAACAAATAGTTAGTAATAAAGAAAGTTGTAACGATTGAGATGGATCCTCAAGCTCTTCAAGCCATCGTTAATGCCGCAATAAGGGCTGCAACGGAACAAACAAGACGAGAATTCCAGGGTTCCGTCGACGAGTTGACCGCTAGATTAAAAACCCTAGAAACACCGACCACCGTTACGCAATACGAACCAGTAACAATTGACCCGACCGTCAGATGTGAGGAATCACTCGATCTTATAAAATCACTACCGGAGTTCGGTGGCGATAGAGCCACCTACGTATCATGGAGGCAGGCTGCCCATGCTGCGTATAAACTTTTTGAGGAATTTGACGGTAGTTCCAAGCACTACCAGGCGGTTGCCATTTTGAGAAATAAGGTGGTGGGCTCGGCAAATATGGTTTTGTCATCCTTCAATACCATTTTAAATTTTCACGCCATAATCGCTCGTCTAGACTTCACTTACGCCGACAAGAGGCCCATCTACCTGGTAGAGCAGGAAATGTCTACCTTAAGGCAAGGGCAACGCACAATCTCCCAGTTCTACGACGACGTGGAACGGAAACTGTCATTAATAGTAAACAAAAATATTATGACACATTACGGTAATACGGAACTAATAAACTCCCTTAATAATAAGTACCGACAAGACGCCCTTCGAGTGTTCATCTCGGGACTTAACAAACCCCTCTGTGACATTCTTTTCTCCTCCAGACCGACAGACATGCCAACAGCTCTAGCTCTTGCCCAAGAGCTTGAATCAAACCATGCACGATCCCTTTTCGCACAGGCATTTATAAGCCCAAATCGAAACCAAGTGGGTACTTTCACAAAACTTAATAATTATGGCCCTCATAATTCACCCCACTATCGAAGAGTAACGAACGCGTATCCTCGACCAGTGCCTATGGACACAGACCCAACGTCATCCCGCTTTAGGCACAATAAGCCAGAGGGACTGTTCCGCAACACTGCGCCAAACTTCAACAGAAATCCCTTCCTAAGCCCTAATCCTCAAGCTATCCGACCAGCGAAAAGACCTATTGAGAGCGATAGATTGCCAGCCAATAAGCTACAACGTGTGAACCATTTGAGGCAGCGCGGACGCGATGACCGGGACACACCCGGGTTTTATGTTGCCAAAAACCTCTACTTCCCCGGGAATTACGAGGACGAAGATGGAGACGACGACGGCGATATCCCAGAGGACGAGGAGATTGAGGCAACGGACGAGATTAATTTTTTAGAACAGGATCCCTCCTGCCCTACGTCACCAGAACACTGGCAGGGAGGAAATTAAAATTCTTAATAGATACGGGTGCCGCAAAGAATTACATTACAAATTTAGAAACCCTCAAAGGTGTCAAGCATATTGAAAATCCATTCCTAGTTAAATCAATTCACGGTACCGAAAAAATCCAAAGAAAGTGCACCATGAATATTTTCGACACAAACGCTCAGTTTTTTATTCTTCCGTCACTCCAAACATTCGATGGCATTATCGGTTTCGATTTTCTCAAGGAAATTGGTGCGACTCTTGATATGAAAAAAGGAATGATTTGCTACAATAATAAACGGGAAGCCCTCTTGTATTTTTTTTGCCGCGAGGTGAACAATATTTTATCAAACCCAAATCACAAAAAACAAGTCTCTCTCATTATCAAAGAACAGGCAGGAGTTTTTGCAGATCCAAATGAAGCCTTGCCCTATAATACCAATATCGTAGCGACAATCCGAACAAACGATGACCAACCAGTTTACTCCAAGTCCTATCCTTACCCAATAGCCGCATCCGAGTTTGTGAATAAGGAAATTTCCGAACTACTACGAGACGGTATCATTAGGCCTTCTCGCTCTCCGTATAACAATCCAATATGGGTCGTAGGCAAGAAAGGAACCACTGAGACAGGAGAGCGTAAAATGCGTTTGGTCATTGACTTTAGGAAACTCAATGAAAAAACAACAAGCGACAGGTACCCGATTCCGGACACCTCGGTTATTCTCTCAAATTTAGGGAAATCTTCCTACTTTACTACTCTAGATCTCAAGTCTGGCTTCCACCAGATAAATCTCGCTGAGCGTGACAGAGAAAAGACAGCTTTTTCTGTCAATAACGGCAAGTACGAGTTCTGTAGACTTCCATTTGGATTGAAAAATGCTCCAAGCATTTTTCAGCGAGCAATTGACGACATTCTTAGGGACGAGATAGGCAAAAGTTGTCACGTTTACATAGATGACGTAATTATATTCTCCTCTAGCTATGAACAACATACGAAGGATATAAGGCGTGTCTTGAAGAAACTTTTTGAAGCTAACATGAGGATTTCACTAGAAAAAACAAAATTCTTCAAAGAAGAGGTGGAATTCCTTGGCTTCGTTGTTTCCAAGAACGGGCTGAAAACCTGTCCGGACAAAGTAAAGGATATCATTAATTACGAGGTTCCTAAGACACTCCGAGGCTTAAGATCATTTCTTGGATTGTCTGGTTACTACAGACGATTTATCAGGGACTATGCGTTAATTGCTAAACCGCTAACAAGATACTTGCGAGGCGAAAATGGAAATATTGGTGCTAACCAATCAAAAAACGTTCGGATAGATTTCGATCAAGAAGCACAAAAAGCCTTTAGCAAAATAAAGGAAATACTGGCGTCAGAGGACGTACTTCTACTTTATCCTGATTACGAAAAGCCATTCGAACTAACCACAGATGCATCGTCACATGCTTTAGGAGCAGTTCTCTCTCAAGAGGGACGGCCTATAACCATGATTTCCAGGACTCTCTCTTCGACTGAAGAGAATTACGCAACTAATGAACGTGAACTGCTCGCAATAGTTTGGGCTTTACAAAAGCTCAGAAATTATCTTTATGGTGTTAAGCAGTTGAGTATTTTTACTGACCATCAGCCTCTCACGTTCGCTATATCAGATAAAAATCCTAACTCAAAGTTGAAAAGGTGGAGAGCGTTTGTTGAGGAATTTTCACCCAAATTCTTTTATAAACCTGGTAGGGCGAACGTTGTAGCCGACGCCTTGTCGAGGCAACATATCAATGCTTTAGGAAACTCTAGCAATTCATCAAACACGGTCCACAGTGAGGAGTCACTGACAAAAACAATTCCCACTGTTGAGAATCCCATAAACTGTTTCAGAAATCAGCTTATCCTAGAAGAAGGAAATACTGAAACAACTACGTCAAAAATACTTTTCAAATCCCAAGTTAGACATCGTATTGTTTTTTCCAATATAGATAATCTTCTGAAGACTTTTAGGTCATGCGTCAATCCCAACGTAGTCAACGGAGTATTGTGTGACCTACCTACCTTGGCCAAGATTCAGGATAAAGTTATCTCAATGTTCCCTGCTGTTAAATTCCTACGTGCAGCAAAGCAGGTGACAGACATCTTTAATAAAAATGACCAAAGGGAAATCTTGCAAGCGGAGCACAATAGAGCCCATCGTTCGGTGCAAGAAAACCTTAAACAAGTTCTGGACGATTACTATTTCCCTGACATGCGTAAGAGCCTAAAAGAAATAACTTCAAATTGTAGAATCTGTAGGGAGGCAAAGTATCAGCGTCACCCTCCGAACCCGGAGATTGGCAAAACACCCTTACCTCAAAGGCCTGGTGAAATTTTGCACATCGACATCTACTCTACTGACAATCAACACTTCCTAACTTGTGTTGATAAATTCTCAAAATTTGCCATAGTTTCGGCAATAAATTCCAGATCAATAGTTGACATTAAAGAACCCATACTACAAATTTTAAATTTTTTCAAGGACACCAAGACAATTGTCTGTGATAATGAAAAATCTTTCCATTCACATACAATTAGCTCGCTAGTAAGAGACCATTTTGGGATAAACATATTTACAACACCTCCACATCATAGCACTACGAACGGACAGGTTGAGCGATTCCACAGTACGCTTTCAGAAATAGCCAGATGTACAAAATTAACACAAGGTATAAACGACACGATTGACTTAATTCTACTCGCCACTGCGAAATACAACAGGACAATTCATTCTACCACAAATAAACGACCGATAGATATTGTCCATTCTATGCCCGAAGCTCTGCGAAAAGAAATCGAATCAAGAATAGCTAAAGCGCAACACGCAGAATTGCAGAGACTCAATTCTGGGAAAAAAACTAGACAGTTCGAACCAGGGGAAAAGGTTTATGTTAAAACGAATAGAAGAATAGGGAACAAATTTACAAAGCTCTATATCGAAAAAGTAGTTGAAAAAGACTTAGGAACTACTTTATTGATTGAGGGTAAAGAGGTCCATAAAAGTAATATAAGGTAATATTCTTGTATTTTCAGGCTTTTTATACTGGCAATCGCTCAAGCGAAACGAGCCAAATTTTTGAATTACACCGATTCACACTACATTCCGATAACCGATGGAGCAGTGGCTGTTTACAATAGCTACGGGTTCCTACTGCATAGAACAAACCTGACCGATTATGAAACCATAGCCCATGATACCGAAAACTTACTCGACCACTTCCCACAGTCGCACATGAGAAAATTACTTAAAGCAGATGTGGATCAGATCTTTAACCTACTTAGCGCGCTCAGAATCCACCATCGACAATCGCGAAGCATCAATTTTTTGGGAACGGCACTAAAATACATTGCTGGCACCCCAGATTTCGATGATTTTAATCAGGTGGCCACTAAGGAGGAAGCTTTAATAGAGGCTAATGAAAGACAGGTCCTTATAAATACCGAAATGCAGATTAGAATTAACCAATTAACAAAGACGGTAAACAAGCTTCTCAATGTTACAGTAAAAAAAGAAATAGATACCGGACACCTATTCGAACTAGCTATAGCCAGAAACAAGGCCATAATAACGAGTATTGAGGATACCATCTATTCGGTCATTCTTGGAAAAGTTAATGTAATAAATCCTATTATACTAGATAGTACTGAAATACAAAATTTGTTAATCGCGGAACACTTTGCAAATATTAGTATAAGTGATATTTTAAGTATTTCAAAACAGAAAATATTCCAAGATAGCAATAGTATCCATTTCGTAATCAAGTATCCAAAAATTGAAGAAATATGTAGTAAAATTAAGATATTGCCTGTAATAAGTAAACATAAGATCCTAATGTTAGAGACAAATACCGTTGCCAACTGCAAAATATTACATGAACCTCTCGGAAATTGCAGAGATGCAGCCACAATCACATTCTGCCAACCTCTAAAAGGAAACTCCTGCGTGCGACAATTACTGAACAATAATTTCGCAACCTGCAAGACCACTTCGGCGTACCATATAACACCAGTTGAAGAGATCGATGATGGACTAGTAATTGTGAATGATCAGACAGCTGAGATACAGGAAGGAAATAACTCAGCAATCTTGATGCATGGAACCCTTCTTGTAACTTTCGAAAGTGAAATAACCATAAACGGTACAACTTTTACGAATTGGAAGAAAATCAGTCATTCACACCCTCAACCCGCATCAGTTAAATTTGTCAATATCACGGAACATGTTACGCTGTTATCACTTCCGTACTTGCATGAAGTTAATATAAAAAACATTGGCCATATTGCCAGCCTGAAAGAACTAATCCATCAACAATCTACGCAATGGCTACTAATTTTCATTTCTTCGATAGTAACAGTCGTAATCATTGTTATAGTTTTGTTAATCACAAAACGTCGCAAGAAGATTAACAACGTCATAGCCTTAGAAAGAGTTTTAAAAGAAACCGGGGACGGCTCCTCTTAACGGGGGGAGAAGTTAACACACGTATCCGCTCCAGTTGTAATACGAGGATGGTACGTGACAATTTGTCAATTTTGCCGCATATTCCATTCCCACATAAGCCAAATGCTGAGCCAACAAAATATAACAGCAGCAAGCCAAAAATAACGGCAGCGCTGCAACAGCAGATTCAACCGGTACAACAACAACAACAACAATAGCAGTGCAGGCAATACAAGAACAATAGCAACAACCACTAAGGTGCAGCTAAAAGTCCAACAACAATATCAACGACAAAAGCGCAGCTGAAGCGACAAGTATAGGAAGATATAATAAGTTTATTTGGAGTTGTTTAAGTTAGTCTAAGAAGAGCATCCAATAAAGTTATTACACTGGCACATAGTGCCAATTAAATCAAGTGTTTTTATTTCGAAAACCTTAATTTATACAATCATCGAAGGCAAAAAACAAGAGACTGCCACGAGTTTGAATTCCAGGTTATTGGAAGTCTAAAATTTTCTGTGCGCTCAGTATCACTTTTCAGGCAATGACCAGCACAAAATCACTTTTCAGGCAACTAGAATAAAAAAATTTAATTTTCTGTAAAAAATATATTGAAAACAGATAAACAAAAAACCAATTAGGTTAGTTCGATTCCAAACCGGGATTTGTTAAAATTTATCGAGCCCATTTTTCTTCCTCGAAGCGCCATATAGAAGTAAAACGTAGTTTCGATAATGATTTCGTTATAGTCAATATAATTAATCATTAAAAGGATGACGGAATTAGTTTGTATTGCATTCTTAAAAAAAAAAATCGTGTTTTTAATTAGTAAATAATATACAAAAATCAAAAAAAAATTATTTTACACAGCTCATAAAAATTCTAATTCTACCTTGAAATTAAGATCTATTTACTCGTTTTCAACCAATCAATGCTCTTCAAGAATCATACATTCGTAGTGACATAAAATTTTTTATTTTCACTTTTTAATTAATTAGCACTATGCAATAGTCACTGCGTAATTTTTATAAATTGAAGATCTCGATCAATTAATTAATTCACTTAATTAATTTTAATTGTTATAAATTTTATATTTAGTAAGATCATTATAAAATTATCATAAGTCAATAGTTGGATGAAATTTATTATTCTATATTATTGTGGCCCATAAATTAACTTTAAGATTTTCCACAACTAATGCTCTGATTTAGTCTTTTAATGGAATCTTATCTCTTCAAGTAAAGACATTGAACACATTCTGACCACAGATGAAATTAGGTATTTATTTTTATTTTACAAATTCTAAAAGTTGAAATAAAAATTTGTTTATAGAATAACATTAACAGGAGTCTTAACCTTTGCCTCTCGTACTTCTCACCCACCGAACCACCGAATCATTGGGAATTAATTTTGAAAAGTGGTAAAAGTTGTAGAAAGTTTTAGTAGTTTTTAGAAAAAAAATTAGCAATTATTTCAAGTCTTCCGTATAACTTGTATCAAAACATGTGATAATTTCTTTATGCATATTGGGAATTGACAAAGAAAGAATTATATTTTTATCTGTTTAGAGAAATTTTTCTATAATAATTTTCTTTATTCATAAATTTATTAAAGAAATTTCAAAATATTTTTTATTTATATACCAGACTTTGAACTGGAAACATATTTGGATAAAGGTAAAAACTTATACCCTTAATGAAGCAAATGAAAAATTTAAAAGAACTTGCATTCAATTCATAAAAACATGTGCCTCTCTCAGTGCAAAAGTTGGTCGCAGCTATTCAATGGGGAATTTAACAATATTGCCACTTATTACAAATTCATCCTACCAAATCTTTTCTTAAAACCTACCAAAATTACTCTCAGCCTGCCAAAAATTCAAAACACGTGCATTTTTCAATTACGAGTAGTAAAGTATAAATAAGCAAAAAAAAATATATTTCTGGTACATACATGTAAGAACAAGAACTATATAGCTAGCAAGACCCAGAGTTGTCTGTTCCCATAAGCGGGTCAATTGCCCCTAAGCTACCTTCAGTATAAACGGTGTAGACCTTTTGGAGTCAGATGCTTTTGACATTCTGGGCATATCAATACAATCAGATCTTCGTTGAAGTGATGACATATTTGATGTGTCAAAAGAAGCAGCCAAGTGCCTTGGTTTTTTTAAACGGGAAAAAGAAATACTTCACTCTATCTGTGCTTCATATGATCTATACCTCATATATGAGGCCGAAAATGGAGTACAATTTGCACATTTGGGCAAGGGCTTTAAGATCATATTTGGAGCTTCAGGACTGGATTCAACGACGTGCGATATATTTGATAGGGGACGATAATATTTCATCTAATCTCAACTCTCTTGGGCATCGTCGCAATGTTGGTTGCCTTAGCCTTCTGCAGCTAGCTAGTTGGTACTCTCATGGGGAATGTTCAACGATGCCACCAGCTCGTGTGTTTCAAGAGTAAAATTTAAATCAAATCTTCACCGATACTACTGTATCTTTTCACCCTTCAACTCACTATTAAGCCAATTAAGCCAAAACGGCAACACTGGTTAAGAAATCACGAGATACGCAGAGCTTTGTACGAACGTTCGTTCGTTCGTTCGTAGAAAAAAAGAAAAATATTTTGTTCGTTCGTTCGTAGAAAATAGATGTTCGCTCGTTCGTTTGCAGAAAAGAAATGTTTTTGTATAGGGACCCAAAGAAGGGTAGCAGATAGAGGTTAGGTGTATTCGGAAGAAATGTTGAAGGGCAAATAATAATAGGACCAGATCATATATTTGACCCCTCTAAGAGTTCAGCTACGGCCGATATAAACTATTTTCGACAGTTTTTGTGTTTTTTGTATGGGGACCCAAAGAAGGGTGTCAGATAGGGGGTAGGTATGTGCAGAAGAAATGTTAAGAGGCAAAAAACAATAGGACCAGTTCATACATTAAACCCTTCTAGGAGTCCAGCTACAGCCGATATTAACTATTTTCGACAGTTTTTTTTTTATGTTCGTCCGTTCGTAAAAAATAGAAGTTTGTTTGTTCGTTCGTTCGTTCGTAGAAAATTTATGTTCGTTCGCTCGTTCGTAGAAAATTGGTGTTCGTTCGTTCGTTCGTAGAAATAGATGTTCGTTCGTTCGTTTGTAGAAAATAGTTGTTCGTTCGTTCGTAGAAAATCGAAATTAAAATTTTGTTCGTTCGTTCGTTCGCAGAATTTTTTTTACGAACGAACGAACAAACAAATAAAAATATTATGTTTGTGCAAGGCTCTGAAGATGCGAGTTCTATAAACTATTCTTGAATTATTCTATACATACAGTACCGATTTTAATCATTTGTTATTAATCATCATTTTGTGCGCAAAGTTAATGACAAAATAAAAATGTATAGCAATTTACTTCTTTCTTCTATTCCTTCTCTACGACGACAACAAAAAAAAAAACAAAAATTGCCATTTCAACCCTTGAAAGGAATTTGACCGAGCTTCTTATGATCAATTGTGTTGTGCGTGTTGTGAAATGTTTGAACACGAAACGATCGAGAACTATGCTGACTCCGAACGGCTTATGTTCTCAAGAAGCTTTCATGGCAGTTTTTACTCTCTGAGGTTTGCCATTGTCTGCAGAGAGGTGACGGCCGAACAGAAAAATTAATTCAATTGAAAAAACATTCTGTCAGATGGGATTTGAACCTGGGTTCTATGAATGCCACGGCCGCCACGGATTCAGTCTCTACACTCTTGAAAATTTTTATTAAATTTTGCAAACAGGGTCGCCGGAAGTTTGGGGGAAGGGGTCAGAGGGCAGTCGCCCTCCCCCCATTAAAAAAGAAAGTGGCTTTGAAAAAATGGATTTTACAACCGCAAAATATTTTTTTTTTTTTGAGATTTCAATTATTTTATTGAATTCCTCGGAAAATTAATCCCAAATCATTTCATTTCACTTTTCATTTGAATTACGGTTACAACCAACAATATATAAAGGATTAAAAATTGACGATGCAATTCGCATTACTAAATATAGACTCCAGGGGTTAACCATTGACTTGCGCTGTAAATAACATGATAGAAAATGAATAGCTTTTATTTTGTTTTTGTGATTATAGTGTAGAACCGAAAGTTAACACAGTGCATTAAAATGTTACAAATATATCTAGTCTGATATATCTTTAATGATAATTTATAAGAAAAATTATGAACGAATAATTTTTTTGTTTCATATTAAATAAAAATCTTTGTCTTTTTACATGCTCTTATTTAAGTCGTTTTTATATCAATCTTTTTATAATATTTTATTGATATGTTTTTTTCATCATAATGACATTTGTAATACAATAAAAAATGTTTTAATATATACAAATTTTTTTATTGTGAAAAAATGTTCTGCCTCCAAGGTTGTACTTTCCCCCCTTTCCCCCTTTGATATGAGCTTCCGGCGCCTATGTTCGCTAAATACGAACAGCATTAACCTCAATATGATACTCTAATATGCAAGCAAAAAGCTCACACTATGAACACAATAAGCTACTTTAGTCGAAAGCGCAAATAAGCTCCAGCATAAGCGTTCACTATAAACGCACCCTAACTTATTGAAGCTGAACGAAACAGTTTTATAATTCGTTTTGTTTCGTAATAACCAAACTTTTAGAGTCTCAACTCGTCAAAAGTTCGTGAAGTTGCTATCGTCTCGTCTCGGCTCGTCTAGTTTGATCAGGCCTTAAAGCATCTTCAAATTCTCTTACTTTTATCCAAAAATCAATAGAAGACTTTACTTAACAAAATTCAATAAAAGACGCTAAAAATAGCTAAACTCGAAAAAATCTTAAAGAGTTAGACGCCAAAACACAGTATTCAGATCTAAAAATATAAATTGAGAATATATAAACTTAGTTTAGCTTCCGTTAAAAAATGACTCCGTTAATGTTCTTTGACTAGTTATCGACTCTTTCAACTCTATTACTAGTGTTGGGTAACTCATACAAGGGGCACCTCAATTGTTCCATACACAAGTTTTGAGTGTACCATCACCTCAAAAAAATATTTGTACCGCTTCATTTTTCACAACACAACACGAATTTGTCAGCTGGTCTGCCGAATGTATTTTATACAATTATGCAACACTGTTATTTTGGTGTACTTTTCTTATTTTCGATACTCTACCGTCAAATGTGAGCAGGATGGAATGTAGGAACAAAAAGTTTTGCAGAATGTATTTTTACCTCAACTGTCACTTTTGCCTTAACACAATTGAAGTTTTCGCTAACAAAGCCGCACTTGTTTGAATGTTTTTGAACGGTTAACTTATTTTCATGAACACAATCTTCTCTTATTGAATGTTTTTAAGAATAGAAGTGTAGCTTATCTGAAAATATATTTATAACGCAGAAAGGAAAAGGCAAATTCATACTGTGTGTGAATTTTTTCTAGCATGGCTGAAGCAACAAGTGACAAAAGAACATCGAGGTTTGGCAATTTTTCACTGACTTGGAGAACAATAAGACGAAATGCAATGTTTGTCTAAAAGCTATGTCGCATAAAGGTGGCGGTCCCTATAATTTGACTCGCCATACAAAATCACAGCATATTGGATTTATGAAAGGTATGTCTCATGAGAATGGAAGAGAAGTTGGAGACATCGTTGTCTCATCTTCTGACAACAATAACACCAATACAGAAAATTTAATAGGAATCCAAAGCACTCCATCCGATGCAGCACAGGAAAAACAAAGTTACCCTTCCGGGCCAACACAAGAAACTCGAAATAGCCCATTCGACCCAATTCAATGGCGCCATAACAATAAAACAAAGAATTCGCGAATAACGCAGTACTTGCAAAGACCTCTGCCAGCAAGAATACCATTCAGTATTGTGGAGAGTGCATCTTTTCAAAATTTTGTAAATGAGTTAAGCTCAAATTATCAAATACCATGTCGAAAAACTTTGTCAAATGCACTCTTGACAAACTATTATGTTACCAAAGAAAAAGTTAAAAATTTCTAAGAAGATGCTAGTATTATTTCGATCACAACAGATAGTTGGACGTTCAAGCCCAATGACAATTATATAGCCCCTGATTTACTTACTTACTTACTTAGTGACGAAAAGGTGTGTATTTATTTTCTGGAAAATATTTATGGTGACGAAAAGGTGTGTATTTATTTTCTGCAAAATATTTATGGATAGCACCCTTAATAGAGACAGACTGTTAAAATCATGTACATATGGCTTGAAAAAACAAAAAAAAAAACAAGTCTGGTGGAACAAAATCATGTTATTGCACACTGAAACATCATATTTTGAGTCATTTATAACTCGAACTATTGTAACCTATTTGGAGCATCTAAAGTTATGGTTATCTCCTATCTACAGAATTGAAATAAATGACAGAAGGATTTTGAAACGTTCAAGTTGGTTATCGCACAAAAAAACTTAAGAAACAATATACGAGTAATATAAACAATATAATGCAATAATATAATACAACAGTATAAAAAAATGGAAAACCAAAACCTTATCAAAAAAATATTATCAATTCGTCGCTCTTGTGTATACTATTTAGTTGCATCTTCAACTGATGCCATTGTGCGGGAAAAACCAAGCCAACATAACTTGTTTCAATATTAGAATAATAAAATTTTATACATTGTATATGAAAATTTAAAACTTATTATTGTCCTTCTGAAAATTTTTCAAAAATAATTATGTGTTAATGGTGAATGATTATAATATAAAACGATGAAATGGAAAAAGTGTGCACAAAATTGACTCACTTCTAACTCTGGCTTAGATTTTGATTACAATAATGGTTATTATTTTGCTTAATATTGGGTTTGGTAAGGACTAGGACTAAGGTTAGTTTTAATTAAGGGCAAAAATAACAAAGATGCAGGATTTTGCTATAGGGCAGCTGAAGGTCATTTCCATCAGAATTGATCTATTACATCAGGATTTTGAGATTCTAGAGGTTATGTACACCAAAAATTACTATTTTGTCAATTTTTGCCCTGCAAAATAGGCTGCACAAAATTTTTATAATTTTCCATTCCATTATGTAGAAATATGTGGTTGTGGTTTTTGGGCTCAAATCGGAGAGAATCTATTTGCGGTCCGAATAGGTCCTTTTGTCGGATAGTCTCCAATTAACCACCCGTAGGGAAACATTGACAGAAAAATGTCTTATGTCTTCTTCCAACCACTAAAGTTATCAGAGCTCGGGAATGTGAAGGTGGGTACGTTCCCCAGATTATAAATGTTAAGGTGTGAGCTATTAAGGTAATCAAATAAAAACTTAACTCTGCCCTATAGCGTGTGTCTTGCGTGGGCGTCGCAGTCCATCAGTAGTTGAAATCTGCTTTTTACAAGTAAACCTGCCGTTCAGGCCTAATTACTTGGGTCTATGGACCAAGGGTACAGTTTATAGAACGGACGACCAGCATTTAAGTGTACACTCCATCAACGGACCCGTTGGTGGCATACAGTGTAAGAACACACGGTCATCCGTCAGAGCTAACACGAACTGGAAGCCGTTCCACAAACATAAGCACTAACCATGGAGCCGAACTGCTTCCAGTAGCAGTACCAGTTTAACTACTAGTAGTGACGTACCTTCGTTGTCATCTACTGGTGAAGACGAGATCTACCCAATCTCAATCTCTTGCATACTAAGCAGATATGCCAGCCCGATCGTACCACTGCGCGAATCCGCCGGTCAATCTAGACCTTTGTAGCATACACACAACCACAGCCAGCACGAGTCTTCCCGAAGGGCCAACGCATGATAGTCTCCTGGGCAACTTGGTTCTGCCAAAGAAGCTCCACAGCATCCCAGCAAGTGAGAATAAAAAATTCATGGCATGCATGAGTTTCTGCATCTGGCCGTGCCCAGTTAGAGCACTTAATTGTGCTTGACCGGCAACTTCAATCCAGGCATGAGTCTTAAATTCACTTGCCATGGAGGAAGTGGCTATTCCCATATTAATACAACATTACAATACACCCGAATTATTCGTGTCACTGACACCATTTTCAACTCATTTTTACAGCCTCAGTTGTCTTTTTGCCGTGGATAAATAGGGTTATCCTCTTTTAACAGGTATGCCTATCCCCGTGCTAATAAGTTTTTAGATCAATTGCTATACTTTCGGAGGCTTCTTCCATATCGATATACTGATTACTGCCTGCTACCAAGATGGGCGCCACCCCGAGCTCTTAGTGGGCCCTGTCAGTTTTACGTATATGATAGGACGTATCCTACACACAATCCTCCTTTATTCCAATTCCTCGTTTGCATCCGAAGACAACTCCCCTGGTGGAGTTCCCATCAGTAGTGTGCTGTTGTGTGTGACTGCCTTGGTAACCAGAGACTTGAATTCATCAGGCGAGGCGTCTTTGTCGTGGGTCATATATACCGTGGCCATGTGGAGGTTTGATTCTGCCCCCTCCAAACTTACAACTGTCAGGTCGGGAGAGCTATAATTCGGAATTAAGAATAAGTTAATGTGGTTTTTATCTGCAGTCCTTTTGTAGAATATATTAAATTGGTTGTTGTGGAACTCCATAACTACCAGGTCCCTGCCACCTGCTTTCTGAATAATGCCTATGTCGATGCTATCCTTCACCATGAGGATAGCCATATTGTCTGTATCACATCTAGAGTGCTGTAGAGTGCTTTATCTGTACGACCTTAAGCATCATTTTCTGGTTGTTGTATTGAGTTGTATGCAGGACCCTGAAGTCTCAAGGTGTCGAGGTTTTCATCCACAACCAGGCCTTCTTCTGCCGACTGTTCTGCCGATATTCTGCCGATATTTTAAGCTTGGCACGCCGTATGCCAAATCTAAGACAGTTGCCCATCGCCTCGAGAGCACCCAGGCACTCCTTGCTGATGAGCAACAGGAAGGTCATGTTTTTTTCTGAGGGTATTCCTTCTTAATGACCACCCAGTTCACCCAGTTGCTCCTACGAAATATTTTTTATAGATTTTTGAGCATTTTTCGTGGAATTGAAATTGACTTTGAAAAATTAAAAAAAAAAAAAGAGCCTTGAAACCATGCTCATTTCGTACAAGACAAATGTATCTCCTGGGAACAATACAAGAATTAGGCGATTTTGCATTTTTGTTTTTCGTTGGGTGAATTTTCTTTTTTTTTTTTTTGTTTGTTTTCGGTAAATTTTTCCAAAAATTTTTTAACTTTTATGCGTTTTTGTTGGGTGAAATTTTATTGGGCTTTTTTCCATTAATTTGGCTGTTTCTTTTGGGTAATTTTTAATTTTATTTCTTTTTTGCGATTTTTCTTTTGGGCGATTTTTCATAGCAAACGGTGCTATTTTGCTACAACAAAATACGATACACAATCAAATTTGGTAAAAGTATCTGAAAAACTCATTAGAAAATATTTAAATTTCAATCCATTAATTTTGAATGCAGCTTTAATATCATTTTCATAACTTTGTCCAATGCTTTATAATTACTTTAGAGTTTTATCTCTATGCATCGATTGAATTCTAATAATTGAGATTCTTTCATTACAGGTTGATTGGTTTGAACTGGGCTATAAATAGCATTTCTCAGAGATTTCTTGCCTCAACCGAACCTCAATTAGTTATTCATGTTGTACCTGCTCCGCCTTAAATAGCAAACAAGAATCTACGAAGAAATTTAATGAAAACTTGGCGCTACCAAGTTACCAGCGTACCTTTTAAGCTGTCCTAACCAAGACTGGCAGGCTGGCTATTAAGGCAAACCAGGCAGAACACATTCATCTTCATCGTTTCACTTTCGCTAATGTTGCCTAAGTTTGCTGCCTCGTTGCAAACTTAACGTTCAACATTTAACATTGAAGAAGTGCTACATTCTTGTGCCTATTTTTCTTTTTGTTTTTTAAAAAACTGCCAGGTATTTATTACCGACTTCAACTGAAAATATCTGCAGCAGCAAAATAAAGTAATATCATCAGCAACTTGCTTTGAGCTCTTGCTCATACATGTTGACAATGTGAAAGAGCAAGCGTAAACGTCTTGAACGGTAAGAGGCGCAGGCGCACGCACATTCCATAATTGTACCCAGCACAGAGACGTAAACTTCTCCAACTCAAGCTCCAACTGAGTCAGTCGGCTGGATGCAACGAAGCGTGCGACAATCGCTGGCGTCGTCATCAGATAGTTTTCAATGTTTTCTTTTTATTTCTAGCTAGTAGTTGTTACTACTCGTTAGTTGATGGCCAAGACAGGCCTCCAATGTGTACAGTCCATAATGGCTAGTGTTGTGTTTCTGCTGCTGCTGCTATTGCTTGGTTGTTGCTCTCGCAACAAAACATTTATTTATAACGAGCTGTAGTTTTATTTCCGATATTACTTACAGGGACTTTGGTTTTTTTGTGTTTTTATTGCTGACTTAACCTGGTGCCTCCATCTTCGTGCAAGTTTATGTTTAAAACATTGCGTGCTTTAAGGTTGCGACTAATTTTATGGTGCTTTTAAAAATAGCACACCACCTGCTAGTTGTAAGCTATTAAATTATTATAACTTTAGGATCCTATTTAAGAAAATGATGACAGTGCTCAAGAGGTGTTTTTTTTTTTTTGTTGGAGTCACAGGCCTGACCTGGCTTTACAAACACTTTCAAGATTTGAAAGCGTACGCAATTGATTTGGCCAAAAAAATCAAACACAATAACAACTTCTTAGCATGCACTATACGTTTTTGCAGTGGCATATATAGGAAAAATGTTCAGGGGTCTGAACCCTAGGGAGATCTTTTAAGTAAGTCAAATCAACATCAAGAAATCACTCTTATCTAACTTTTCAAAATATACCAAAATTGTATCTTTTAAAAATCAAAACGCGCATCGGGTCCAAAATGTAATGTGACGTAAAAACCTTTATCAGAATTAGTATGAATTTTATTTGAATATTATTCCCAGAAACACCCCTAATATCATTATTATCTTATTATTAGTAACTCGCTATACAATATAGTTCTCTGTAGTTGCAAGTACTGACACACAAACATGACTCACACATGAAATGCAAAGCATGCATTATAATATACACAATATAGAAAAAATACCGAGAACAAGAAGCTGACATAGAAATACACAACATGCAGGGCCGACAAAGCTAGCAGTCAACAGAGACACAACATATAAACACACAAGCCTATAGCATGCAAAGCAGGCATAACAAATATATATATAATATAAAAACAACAAGAAACTGATATGCACACAACACACAAACCTATAGCATGCAAGGCAGGCATCACTTAGCAGCTAATATATTGTATTAAATATTGATTTGATAATAAAATTCACAATAGGTTCTTTAACGCAAATTAATAAATAGCTTCCTCAAAGCCAACCAAGACAGAATTTCTTCTAGGTAAGTCAGACATTGCTCAGGGTATTGTGTGCTTCACTGACTTTAATGTGAATCAGCTGCTGATTCTTCCACCAAGTTATCTGTCTTGGGTGCGAATCAATAAGGATTCTTCCACCAAAGTTTCTGCCCTTGCTGTTTTATTATTTTCATTGCTGTATGGTTTGCTGACTCGATACGAATCTGCTGTTGGTTCTTCCATCAAACTGACTACAAATATTATCGGTCTATGGTGCTAACCAGATACTGGTTCTTCCAACACAGTCTTTGGGCGCACTGAATTTCTGCCTATTGTTTTTACTAGTAGCACATTCCGTCTAACAGAGCTGGGTCAAAAAGTATTCATTACTTTTCAATTCCAATTCCTTGGAATTAGGAATTGATAATTGGTCCCCTCAATTTCTCCGGAATGGAATTGGAAAAATTAGTCAATTACATTCCAGGAATTGTACTTGGTAATTGAATTTTTGAATTCCTCAGGAATGGAATTGAAAAAAAAAGGTCATTGCATTACGGAATTGTAATTGGTAATTGAATTTTTCAATTCCATAGGAATGGAATTGGAAAAAATGGTCAATTCCATTACGGAATTGTAATTGGTAATTGAACATCTCAATTCCTCAGGAATTGAAATTTTCAAGTCCATTACAGGAATTGCAATTGGAGGTTACTGTAAATATAATTGGATTACAGTAATCTCAATTACAATTGTATTTGGATTACAATAACCTCAATTACGATTCCTATAATGGAATTGAAAATTTCAATTCCTGAGGAATAACCTCAATTACGATTCGAGATGTTCAATTACCAATTACAATTCCGTAGAAGAATTGACCATTTTTTTCCAATTCCTGTGGAATTGAAAAATTCAATTAGCAATTAGAATTCAGTAATGGAATTGACGATTTTTTTCCAATTCCATTCCTGAGGAATTGAGATGTTCAACTACCAATTACAATTTCTGGAATGGAATTGACGACTTTTTACCAATTCCATTCCTGAGGAATTGAGATGTTCAACTACCAATTACAATTTCTGGAATGGAATTGACGACTTTTTACCAATTCCATTCCTGAGGAATTGAGATGTTCAATTACCAATTACAATTCCTAATTCCTAATTCCAAGGAATTGGAATTGAAAAGCAATGAATACTTTTTGACCCAGCTCTGACCACTAAGACCTTGCGCTGCAGAAGTAGCTTTACCATAATTAAGGGGAAATGTAAGGGAAGGTTCTCATCTAGAGGTCAAAAAACACGATGATAATCTTGATATTTTTTTTTTTTCTTATAGAAGGAAGAAAATGAACACCTTGAGTTTTTTAGCATCTATTTATTGATTTTAAAAGTGTAGGAAAATATTTGTTTTGGTGAATAAAAGAGTAATGCGAAGATTCAATGCGCCGTCAAACATAACTTTGGAAAAAAAAGGTACCCAAACCGTCTTCATCACACAGCACGTTCATGTCATCGAAAATAAAAAATTTAAAAATTTTATAAATCTATATTTATATATATCAAATCAATCAATCACAGCAAAACAATTGCTGTGAGTTAGTCCCGCTAAAACTCGAAAATAGCTCGATCGATTTGGCAGGGATTTTTTTTAATTTTGTTGGTAATTGTTCAGGAATGGTTTAAAAGAAGAGAAAAAATAGAAAACTTTTGCCGAAAATTTGGAAAATCGCGAAAACCAAAAAAAAAAGCGTTTTAGTATGGAAATTTTGTATTTTGAATGGAAAAAGTCACACATCTCCGGAATTTATTTTCCGATTTCTTTGAAATTTGACAGAGAGGTAAACTATCACTCAGGTCAGGCTTAAAGATATATTTTTTTTTTGCGCCCATTCACAACGCCTATAAAAGGCGTTGCCTTTTGGAGAAAAACGCATTGGAGTTTATAACTCATAATTAAAACTCGAAAACGACAGGGCCGATTGAGCTCAATTTTTGTCAGTGAAAATGTTTCGTTTAAAAAATGGCTTAGGAATAATGAAGGGTAGTATTAGATAATGGGACGTGGCAAAATTTTGTATAAAGGGCTTTTAGGATACGGAGCTACATATCTTGCTCTATATCAAATACCAGATCAAAATACGCTAAAACCGTCTAAATCGCTCATGCTTCTAGCATAAAAATTTGTATATAGTCGCTTTAGGGTACGGCGAGTATTATGGCGCTATTTCCTTGAACTTTACTTTACCTTGAACATCGGAGGGCGCTGTAGTACAAATATTTTCAAAATAAGCAAAAAACTCCTAAAGCATATGTATGTAAGGGTTTTTGGGAGGGTCGAGTCCTTTGGACATGCTACACTTTATTTTAATGCGTTTAACAACTCGTGTAATGGTAAATGAAAAAAAATTTCACGAATGTCATTACAAAAAAAAAAACAAAAAAATAAAAACGTTATGAAAGGCAACTTAAACGGAAAATAAGACTATATTTCAGCATACATAAAAAGTGGCAGCTGAAAAAGTTGATATTCCACATTCAAGCGTTAAATCTGCCAATTTAAATAATCCAGGTAGGGGGAGCTGTGATCGAGTTACAAGAAATTCTTTTCGAAATTGATCATCCAATTTGCATGAAAATATGTATAAAGGGGTACAGTATAAATATAAAAGGGAGATTTTACCTAATTTTGTCGAAATTTAAGGAGATATTTAAGTAAGAATTGTGAAAAAACGGCTAGAGATATTTGAGTTTTACATAAGTATTAAAATTTACAAAAAATTTTTTGTTTTTTTTTTCGTGACGTCACTTGTGCTGCACACAAATGAAGCAGTAAAATAAAATAGAAAAAACGAAACAAAAAAAAAACAACATATCTGAAACAAAAAAAAAGGATTTGGGGAGAGTTTAAACCTTATTTGAGGGGCTGACTAAGAGCTTTTTAAAAAAAAACTAATTAGAAAAAAATGGCGGCTACGCAAAGTTAAAATTAAAAAAAAAGCCTAAAATTTTAGGACAAAAGTAGCGAAAGTACAAATTTTTTGAGGATTTTAAAAAAAAAGCTTTAACTCGGACCCTCAAAAATATATTTTTTTAATTACTTAGCACCTTGAAAGTAAATCGATTTAATAGTTATTGCGCAATCTTGCATGCCGATTTTAAAAAACCTGTTTCGAGAAAAACGCATTTAAAGTTTCTAAAGAAGTTTTTCAGTGTTTTCAATGATTAAATTAATCCTTAAATTTTTTTTTCCGATTAGAGATATTCATAACAAAAAAATCCAGAACATAGACATAAAATCGGTCAAGTATTTTTGCAGAAATGTTAAGTAGAAAGAGTAAAAACGTGATTTTGAAAAAAACCAAAAAAAAAAAAAATATTTTTTTTTCTAAGAGAGGGACGCTAGAGTAATAAAGCCATCTGTTCAATTTTAGGAAAAAGAAAACTCGCTTGAAGGAGGAGGAATTTAGAAAAAAACATTTTTTTTACAGATTCTTCAGATTCAGATTCAGATTCTTAATGAAGTGATTTATATAAAAAAGAAAAATTCGATTCTCAAAAAAAAAAATAGAAAAAAAGGTTTTTTAAAAAATACCTCGAAAGCTCCTAAACCGCTCATTCGAATAGCATGAAAATTTATATATGGAAGTTTTCGGATACGGTGAGTATTTTGAATTTATATATCGTCGCCTAAATAAATTAATGTCCTTTGTAATATATAATATCTGTGGCTTGGTGCTAAAAGGGCCAATGTCAAAATATTCAGTTTTGAGATAATTGAACTTGAATGTTTTAACAAAAACTATTTTAACTACAACAGACAAATCTTCAAAGTTTTACTTATCAACTTGGGCTTAGATATAGAATATATTTGAATAGAATACGATCGTAAAATTAATTATCTAAAAAGTTGCAAAATTTAGAAGATAAAGATGACATTGGCCCTTTTAGCATAAAGTAATATTTTAATTTTATGTTTTTATTGTGACATTGGCCGTCATAATAAGAACAATACCAAATAGAAAACCATTGTATTTTACTTTTTTATTATGTTGTTGCAAAGTTTATTGTAATCAAATGATATAAAAACAAGAAATAGTAGTAAAGTAATGCAATAATAGCATATTATTGTGTTAATTCACATTCCTCTTCCATACCTTCATCTGCCAGGTAATCCACAATGTTGTCATTTGCAGTTATTTGTTCCATGAAATGATTGTAGTATGTGCGATTCGTATTGGTAATGTATGGCAAAAGTGCCTTTAAGTCATTCAATTTTTCTGTACTTAAAGGAACAGGTTGCTTGTTGAGTGGTTGAAGCTTGGGAAGATTTCCGTGTCGTGTTTTCTTGTGATTTCTGCATATGTCAAGAGATTTAAACTCGCCCTCAAAGGAATGTTTATACAAGATACTTGGAGAGTTTGTTGAATACTGCATCCATTTAATTCGTAACCACTAATAATTCGTAACGTAATGAACCGCGGCCAGCCACTGTTTCATTCCATACGTAGCATATAGAAGATGATTTTCTTCCCATCGTTTGTTAGATGGTAAGGTTAAATGTCCACAGTTGACGTTTATAAAAACTTAATCCACTTCTAAGGAAAGGAGTTGGCAAGCATTTCTGCAAGTCGAATGAAATAGTAACATTACCTGGATTATTCTGGCATTCCTCCTTATCTTTTCTTTATGATTCGTAGGCCGACTCAGCCAAATGTAAGTGCTTGTTTTTTTCTTCTTCGATTGATGTTCGTTCTATCTCGTTTTGGCAACATTTTAACTGCATTGCAAACTTATCGCATTTTGCACATGTATCATTTTTAGGCTTGTGAAACGAGAAGTTAAACTCCTCAACAAATATTTGTCTGTATAGGGAGACTTTTCTCGGTTCAATATTTTTGCCTGTGCAATAATTTACGTACAGTCGGTACATTTCAGAAATCGACAGATCTGATGACATATACTTCTTCTGAGTGTGGGTGCGCGAGTAGTGACTCTCATAAGCTGGAAAGAGGTTTATGTGTTCTCTTATCAGGACTTTATCTATTTCCGGAACTCTAGGATGATTTTGATGTTTCCCTCGATTATCTTCAGAACATATTTTGCTATCGCTAAATCGTTTCTTTTCTACAATTACTCTAGCTTTTTTCAATGTTATATCAAATGTATTTAAAAACATGGTTTGGCAGACTTGAATTTTCTCACCGTTGGTTGTTGTGAGAAAATACTTTCTACTAAAGTTTCGTCTACTATTGTTCTGGTCACTCTGCCTCAATCGTTGGGCATGTTTTTCATGTTCCTGTATGGAATTTGCCACAAACTGATTATGTCCAGAGCTCGACAACTTATAAAAACTTGCAAAAACAAGTTGGCGCTCCTCAGGGGTTATTTTTTCATAACACTTTTGTTTGCATGTGCACGCAGCTTTCACTTCTTTGGCTGGTATTATTTTATTTCCAGACACTGCCGTATATGCCTTACCTTGAGTTTTCAATGACTCTTATATTTCGGGTCCAATTAGAAGAATTTCGCTTTCGTTTTCTTGTAGCATCATCCTTATTTTGTTTCTTTCTTCCTCTGCGTGAGTTGTTTGGTTGGTTTTCGTCAGTGTCCGAATGATTGTCAATCGGTACATATTCATCACCACTTTCTTCAAACAGTTCAAAATCACTTGAATTTGTACATTGCGTGGCTTCAACATCCATGACTGATGCTGATTTCGGAAAATAACGATAAAAGGTTGTATAGTTATTAATATCAAAGTTTCACTTCATGCTTTAATTTATCACCTACCATCTTCATCAGTTTTACACATTTGTAAAATCCTCATTGTTCTTGAATTATGCATTATCTGATTAATTTCACAATCAGTTAAAAAAACTTACAGTACAGGAGAAAGACAGAAGGCAGAAGAACGATAACAGAATAATAACAAAAAATAATGGTCGTTGTCAAATTTTTTTTTAAAGATACAATAATTGTACTAAAAAATAACAAAGATTATGACAGTAAACTAGAGGCCTACTAAAAGCTGAAGCAAAAAGAGCAAATATTGATTGAGCGAATATAAAATTTTTTTTATTTAATAATATTTTAAAAAAATTTATGAATAAAAATTTATAATCTTAGTGATTGCTAAAAGGGCCAAAGTAGACATTGGCCCTGTGTTTATTAAAAAAATATATAACAGTGATTGCTAAAAGGGCCAAAGTAGACATTGGCCCTTTTAGCATTAAGTTTTATAGATGAGTTCATAATGACATTGGCCAGCTTTACGCTTATTTAACCCCTTCTGGGTAAAATTTAAGATTGACTGTTTTATAATTATGAAAGAGAGCAAAAAAAGAAATCTAATGCAATGATTAACTCAAAACAGCAAAATATTGACATTGGCCCTTTTAGCACCAAGCCACAGATATAATATAGCATACGACAATAATTTATCCAGACGACGGTATTTTGATCTATCTTGAGCACCAGTGGGCGCTGTAGTATAAATCTCTTAAGAAATCGTGAGGAACTCCAAAAGCACTCATTTTATTTGAATGCAAAATCGGTATATAGGGATTTTTGAGTAGGACAAATGTTTTGGCACTATTTCTTTTGCCCTATCTCTAAAGCGAGAGAGCGCTGCAGTACAAATACTGCAAAAACTCTAACTTGTTCGATTCGAGGGCTATTCACTTAATGCTTTATCTTAGTAAATATTTACACTTTGGTACCGATATTTGGCATAGGGGTGAGTTTCGAAGCACCCTGCAAAGAGTGGGTGCGGCCCCAAATTATATCAAGTTTAAAATTCATAATTTGACTATGTTTTTAACATCGTTTGTAAATTAATTAAAATTCAAATCGCAAACAATTTGATCCATGAAATTGATGTCTAAATGACAAAAAATGTTTATTTGATAATGTGAATCTTATCTCTCTTCTGTAAAATTATCTCTTTTCTGAAGACTGAGGCTTTAGTCCAAAAATTAAATATTTTGTTCCCGACCAAGAAATGTATGGTTGAGATTGGATCCATTGATGATTGTGCATTTTTGCTTCCACACATTTTACACATCCTGAATGCTGCGTACACCTGGCCGGGTATTTCAGCTAGTATATTCTAAAAATTTTGGAACAAATCGCTAGTACTAAAATCAGGAAAGAACATCTTAAATTAAATTTTAAGAATATTAACAAATTACTATCGGTAAATTTTCAAAATACGTATACAATCACTATACTTTTTATAAGAAAATCGCAACTATCAAGAAAACAACAAATATCAGCAACTAACTTGGTATAGATTTAACTGTAGTCAAAACCAACAAGTTCAAATTTCGTAGTTATAATTTTTAATGACTATGAACCAAAATAATTAATTTGTTTTAAGAATGAATAAATATATAGCTACTTTGTCTAATTTATTACATTTTTTTTTCTTGCAGCCATTGTCTACCTTCCATTTAAATAGGATATAGAAAAAAGTCATACATATTCACTTTTATATAATCATTAAAAAATAGCTTTTGTTTTCTTTTTTATCATTTATCATTTTACTTTAAAAACTAAACCAGCTAGAAACTATAAACCGTTGTAGCGGAATGTATATTATAAGCAAACTATATGTCAAATTTTTACTTTAATTTGGCGTGAAATTCTGTAGAAAAATTCTATTTTTGTTATTTGTTTGACTGTTAGTTTTGTGACTGGCTGCGGCGTTGTTGGCAAAATGAATGCGGAACGCTGATAAAAATCATGATAAGAGCAAAAATATTACAAAAGATGTTGAACTTGGCAATGATAACATTCTGTCTATCTGACAAACATTTTCACAGCCAATCGTTATAGTCAAAAACCGCTCATTAAGACAATATTTGAAAACAAAAAACACTTCATTTTTATTTTTATTAAGGTACTAATAGTTTCATATTATAGTAGTTATAAATATTATGGAATTAGTTTTATGACATTGAAAAACTGTTATAAGCTTGTTTAAATGAGCGGCTTATTCAAACATATAATTTTGTCGGGGTGAGAGGGAAGGGGGAGGGGGGGGGGGCGGAAACACGATACCAACATTGCCAGCGTAGATGAAAAATAATATTTATAATTTGGTTAAATAATTTATACGGGTGGCATTTATTCCACTAGCTTTAGTTCAGTCCAATTGTTATATTTAAGATATTAGAAACTTGATTTTTAATAATTTTTCGGCTATGTTTTGTTATCAGAAATTTTGAGTAATTTTTGTATATTTTTTTTTTTTTTGCTATTCTGCAATTTTACTGTTTTTCTCCGGTTAATTTTTTCAGATTGATAGAAAATATCTTCTAGTTATTTATTTCTTTTGAGAAAATAACACTAAGAATGCCCTTAAAGCATACAAACTTAATTTTATTAGTTATATTATGGTACCAATTCAAGTTTTAGAATTGTTTGTTTTTTTTTTTTTTTTTTGTAATTTTAAACACGGTTCAAGTGGTCACATCTTTAAAGTGGAAATGATCAAATCGTGAAATGAAATAAATAATATATACATAAGTACTTAATTAAAACTCTTAAATCTGGCAGTTCCATCCGAAGTGTTTTTAGAGTAAGTTCATGTATGGGAAAAAAACTTGTTATAAACGATGAAAATGATTGATTCCACTTGAGTTATTAAACACTAAGATAGTTAAATAAATAGATATGGTTTGTGGTGAGCTTATACAGCTCTGACACATCGGCTTCAAGTGAAGCCTATTGTATCATACCTAATTTCTTAAAGCATTTCTTTTGTTTTTGATTTTTTCAGAAAACGTAGGGTTTAAGATTAGCAATATGCCTAACTGAGACTTAACTGCCTAAAGATTTAATTGCCCTGGTTATACTTCCTTACTTGAAAAAGGTATTGGGGGCATTCAGTGAGAATATGTCTGGAGAATTCTTTATTCTCAAAGCAGAGTCTACATAATAAATCCACATTTGTAGTAGATGACTTTTTAACTCTCTAGGTTTACTAAGAGTTTTAATTTCTTGGGTGAAATTTCAGGAAAAATGTGTTTAGTGCAGTTTTGCTCTATAGGGTTTAACTAGAAATCATTTGATTTTATTAAAGCGATTGTTTTGAAGTGTTGTTTGAAAGGAGCGCTCTACACACCATAGAATGGTGCGGGTCCTGTTAGTTAGTCAGGAGTTCGCTTTTGTGGACGTCAAAGCTACGGTGGGAGGGGGAGGCAATGTAGAAGTATTCTATATTTCTGAGCATTATTTGATAGAGCATTGGTATTCTCTTGAACTAGCTGAAATTTAACGATAGTCGATTTCAGTGCTTTGTGCGTTATACTATTTCATCGCCTATTTATAAAAATGATGAGTTGGTCCAACCTATGGAATGATTAATGGAATGAACCAAAAATTTGTGTGTATTTTTTTGAATTTAGCTAATAATATAAACTTTAAAATTATTTTTCACTTGTTTCAAAATTTGAGTGTTTCCGCATTTATAAACTCAATCGAAATTTATTGCCAACCTAAAAACCTTTCCTCTGCCGTTAATCTGACATTACACTTTCTCCGTCTCCAAATTTCTTCAAAACATTTAGAAATTTAGTAAAGGGTAAAGAAACTAGACAAAGAAACTCCAAAAGCAGTAAGGAGCTACTCAAACAATAAAATTAACCCAGATCCACAATAATAATTGTGAATACTACTTAATGCTTATGTAAATATATAAAATCAATAATAAGACTAGTAAGGATGGAGCTTCGGCAGGGTACCGAAGCTATAATACCCCCCCCCCCCCCCCCGCGGCCTTATTGAAGTATATTCGAAGACTTTAACCACGACATACATAAGTACATGACATTCAGTTTTATATATTAACGAAAGTTTTCCTATTTTGATGACGTTACTTTGTATAGAAGGTAGGCGTGGTTTTGATCCGATTTTGCCATATATCATAGAGATGGTTATATTATATATTAAAGCTAAAGTGCAAAATTTCAAGACATTTCATTAATTTTTGTGGATTTTTAAGAGATTTTACGTTTAAAATAAAGCCAATTTGTATGGGAGGTTGGCGTGGCTTTCATTCGATTTTGCCAAATATCGTAGTAGTATATATCAAAGTTTATATGCAAAATTTCAAGACATTTCTTTAATTTGAAGCAGATTTTTAAGAGATTTTACTTTTAAAATAAAGCCACTTTGTATGGGAGGTAGGCGTGGCTTTCATCCGATTTTTCCAAATTTCATAGCCAGGATTAAGACTGAAGAGCAAAGCTCACCTGCCAAATTTCAAGGCATTTCTTTAATTTTTGTGGATTTAAAGACATTTTACGGTTAATATAAAGTCCTTTTGTATGGGAGGTAGGCGTGGTTTTCATCCGATTTGGGCCATTTTCGAACTTGATCTTCCTTTTTTAAAAATAAACTTATATTTTGAATTTCATCGCGATATCTTTAAAATTGCGGCTGTAATCGTGTCGACAGACGGACAGACGGACGGACAGACGGACGGACACACGGAAATCGACTCAGGAGATGATGCTGATCAAAAATTTATATATTTTTCTATACCTGCCACGCCTCCTCTGGGCGTTACAAACGGAATGACAAAATTAATATACCCCTTACGCAGTACGCGTTGGGGTATAAAAATACCGTGTCTCCGAAAACAATCTTCCTATTAAAAATTCATTGCATAGTAACTACAAAAACTAAGTTTTTTTATAAAAGACAATTCGCAGTCCACACCAGAGACGTGCATAAGCCTACTTAAAGTTCAAGCCACTTGAATTACTCGAAATATTGTATGTATTCATATTTGAAAACGCAAGCTCTAGCTTGCTTACAAAAATACCAAAGTCATATCCTTGCTTTCTCGTTGACTTGACTTGTTGTGACTTACTTTGTCGGGTTCGAAAGCTGAAAGGCTTAAAACGCTCGGCAAAAACTTGTAAGCTCGCAAGTATCCAATCAATTGAAGTATTCGAATAAGAAATAATTTAATGAGACTGAGTAGGAAAAGCTTTTTTATTAGGACTTTTTAGTGTTCTGTGAACTCCGTGGATGGCAGTTTTAAAGGGTAGCTGATTTCGAATCTGACAGCAGAATTTAGAATTCAAGATGGCGGATAGGGCTGCCACCATAATTTTTATTTTTACGAATTCGGTGCTAGGGCAAACACAAGGTCGTTGAATCCGAATCCGTTGTCAGAATTTTAAATTTATGTAATTTTTTACTAAAGGACTACCACTTAATATGTTTTTATTTGCATTTTTTTGGCTGTGGCTTGACTTGGTGGTGGATAGGGTTGCCACCTAAATTTTAGTTATTTTTAAGAATTAGATACTGGGACGAACACTTGGTAAAAATTTGTCACTGAATCCGATATCATTGTCAGAATTTCAAAATTATGTAATTTTTGCCATAGGGTTGACACGTAAATAGGTAAACATTTACCCCAAAATAACATTTTTGGGGTCGCTCCTATTGTCAGTTAATTTAGTTAGCAACTGAATTCTGTTTTCCAAAATAAAAAATACAAAAAAATACTATACCTAAAAAATACATACTTGTTTTTATTTTCTTTTTATTTGTTGTGACTGGATTTGAAAAATATTTTTGGACTAGGGTTCATCCTAGTGTCAACTGAAATTGTTTACACTCTGTCATAAAATTCAAATCAAAGCTTATTCTCTCACTCTAGTGCACTCATACGTTTTTGCAAGCCGCAACGCATAGCAATGCTCATATCCTTCACTGAGCAAGCGCTCAACTGACAACGGATTCTGTTTCAGCAACCCATTTTTACCTAGTGTTCGTCCAAACACCGAATTCGTAAAAATAAAAATAAAATTTGATGGCAATCCTATCCGCCATCTTTAATTATAAAATAAACCAGCTATGGCTATAGAATCATACACTTTTTTGTGTCTGTTAAAAGTTCTTATATATTAAGCTTTTTCCACACAGGCTCATTGAATTATTTGCATAGTTGATTTAATTGGATACTTACTCTCAATTACAAACTTCTCAAGCTTTTTGCCGAACACATCGAGTTTTCCTTTACTTGGGAGTTCGTGTCATTCTCTATTAAGCTATGACAGTTGCAAGCTATCGTGGGGCTTATTTATATACAAGCACAAGTTATACTTGATTGAAAATTATCAAGCTCAAGCAAGTTTGAACTCATATTTTAAGCAAGTACTTGAAATAGATTTCAAGTAGGCTTGTGCAGTTCTCTGGTTCTTACCGCTATCGACTGTCAAAATTATGTGCTCATCTTTTTTCTATTAATTTTAATAAAATCGTTTTGTCGCTTTGTTCAAAGAGTTCCTTAAAAAACAAAATTGTTTTTGTCTCTCCTGAAAATACGAAAATTTTTAGTGCTGTCCCCCTTTGTAGTTTCGATTTCGATATACATAGGTGGACATACCTATGATTAATTGCCAGTTTAACGTTGTCGGTTATTACTCACATTTTTTTTTATTGTTCGTTCGATTTCTGGTTTTCTGTCATTGACTATTAAATATTGTCTTTTCCCGCATTTTAATCTTTTTATGGCTTAAGTGTTTAATATAATTATATAGTTTTCGATTGTTTCACCCTATGATGTCTGCCTTTGTCTGCAGTTCAAATTTGCGATAAGCGAAGGAATTAGAAATTTTTATTTGATTAACGATTGGACAAATGTGAGATAATGAAGTCTGTAAAAATTTGTAAATAATAATTGCAGATTAAAATAAATATCTTGAATCTATTGTTTTATACAATGCAATTGAAGATTAGAAGTAATTTATAATGTTTTTTCAAAATACTGTAGATAAACTAAAGTTTGAGATTAGAAAAAGAAACTCATCTCTATCCTTTAGTATTTTTGACTTCTTAATTGACTTTGACAAATGATTTTGTCATTAAATAATAGTCTCTTGTGATCGAATATTTAGTAATAATATTATTATTGTTGCTGTTGCCACATCTCATCGATGCAATTGTTTTCACAATAATTCAGTTGCCTTTGAATCTTATAAAGTGAGTGCGGAAGCTTTGAGTGGTGTGACCTTTGCATATAAAAGGAAATGTTTTGTTTACAAACATGTTTTTGTCATTGTATCCAATCAGTTTAGTTAGCATAAATTGAAAAAAGTAATAATATTTTTTGTTATAGAAACTGCGTCAAATCAGAGCATACAATCTTAAAACTAAGATGTTTATATAATTGAATGAGCAATTTTTTTAAATATAGCCCCAAGAGAAAAAACAATTTTATTTCTATCTACAAAGCTTGTGGAACATTGGCGCTGGAAACGATTTGGAAGAGATGAAAGGGGTGGAAACTCCCTCCTCCCCCAGATATTTTCTATAAAGTTACCAAAATTTTAAATACAAAATTCAACCTTAAGTTGCTGACGCATTCACATATTTTCACTCTCTAATGAAAAAGATTATTTTTTTTTTAAAAAAGTAATTTTGACTAAGTCAGCTTAGATAGAAGCTTAGATCTGAAGCCTACGAAACTTGTATAATTCAACAGAAAACTTATTTAACATGTACTTACTTGGCTAAGTCAAGCAAAGCTTAGGTAGTTATTGCCTAACTTTTAAAAAAACAGCAGTAGATTTTTTAGTTGTATGAAAATTTTAAATAAAAATTATAAGAAAAACCACATGTTTCCTTAAAGCTTTTTTAAGATAAATTGACAAAGAATCTTAAAGAAAGGATCGCAAGTTTTAGTGTATTATATACACGGTTTTTTGATGATTTTGCAAAAGTTTTCTCTCTATGTAAATTTTTTGTTTTGGTAACGACGATTCATGCGTCTGCGTATTTTAGCGCTCTTCGATATCTTAAAATATATCTTCATATTATATGACGCAGGAATGTCTTACGCATTAATCAATTTGTTGGATGTAATGAAAGATTTATTTTTCGAAAAGATAGAGATAAACATTTTGGAGTACTTTAGTTGTATTAGCTTTGCTGTAAGATCTACGTAAATCAAACTAGTCTTAGTCAAAATATTTAATAATTTTAATGTATTAATAAGTAATTTGGTATGCATGTTATTTTTTGACTAATATGCGAAACTGGTTTCACCGATTACATGCTTAATGATCTGGTCATTGTATTACTTTCCATGTATAATTTTCAGTATAAATTTTATTGTATTATTTCTGTAAACTTTATTGGTCATAATTTCTATTAATAAAAATTCATACTTTATTTCTGTATAAATCTTTCTATTCCATTATTTAAAAAGAAAAAAATTTTAACTAAGTGGGTATACTCGAAAAACAGTAGTTTTTAACAGGCAGGGTAAATGGTATACATGAATAGTTCAGTGTTGTATACACTTTAACCATCCAAAAATGTATCACGAAAGTTGTACTTCTTCTCCATTTAAAAGTCAGCAAGTTGATTTTCAATATCATAGTTAATTTGAGAATTTTTCGATCTATTTTGTTTGTAAAAAGCTGATAAATATATCTCACTTCTTCCTACAGTGAAGGACAAAAGTCTGCATACATAAGTCTAGCGTCCAATTTTTGATTTCTGCAAATCTTGAGAATCTTAAGAAAACTTAACTTTTCTTGCACTTTATTAAGAGATGGCTATTAAGAAATAAAAACTTTTATCTTTGTCTACACAACAAGAAATTTTTAATAATACGAAAATCTAACGTGACAAAAGTCTATATACAGCGCATTGTAAACTAAACTTTTCAAAGCGAACTCGACAAAAAGAAGCGATACATTTAATTTTTTTTTCCTCATTAGAATACGAAGTATTAACTCTCATTAGTTTGAGTTGTTAGATTTGTTTTAACCAGTAGCGCTAACATAATTGGACCCCGGAATGAAAGTTTAACTATCATGCGAAAATGTAGAAATTTCATCAGGAGTCTTTTAACAAAATTGAGAAATTAAAATTAAATGGAGCCATAGTATAGAGTATTATAAAAAATTATATAGACTCAAAATCCATCTCATTCGAACCGTGCTACGTCTGGCAAAAAACAACTTTCTCAAAGATTTTTCGGCCCTATCATCAATACTTTCTCACAAGTACGTTCATTCGAGGAATATGCAATAAACAATCGAAATAAGGATTTTTCCTTGGTCCTTTCCTTCTTGGTCTTGGTCTTTGTCTCTGTCTTTGTCTTTGTCTTTGTCTTTGTCTTTGTCTTTGTCTTTGTCTTTGTCTTTGTCTTTGTCTTTGTCTTTGTCTTTGTCTTTGTCTTTGTCTTTGTCTTTGTCTTTGTCTTTGTCTTTGTCTTTGTCTTTGTCTTTGTCTTTGTCTTTGTCTTTGTCTTTGTCTTTGTCTTTGTCTTTGTCTTTGTCTTTGTCTTTGTCTTTGTCTTTGTCTTTGTCTTTGTCTTTGTCTTTGTCTTTGTCTTTGTCTTTGTCTTTGTCTTTGTCTTTGTCTTTGTCTTTGTCTTTGTCTTTGTCTTTGTCTTTGTCTTTGTCTTTGTCTTTGTCTTTGTCTTTGTCTTTGTCTTTGTCTTTGTCTTTGTCTTTGTCTTTGTCTTTGTCTTTGTCTTTGTCTTTGTCTTTGTCTTTGTCTTTGTCTTTGTCTTTGTCTTTGTCTTTGTCTTTGTCTTTGTCTTTGTCTTTGTCTTTGTCTTTGTCTTTGTCTTTGTCTTTGTCTTTGTCTTTGTCTTTGTCTTTGTCTTTGTCTTTGTCTTTGTCTTTGTCTTTGTCTTTGTCTTTGTCTTTGTCTTTGTCTTTGTCTTTGTCTTTGTCTTTGTCTTTGTCTTTGTCTTTGTCTTTGTCTTTGTCTTTGTCTTTGTCTTTGTCTTTGTCTTTGTCTTTGTCTTTGTCTTTGTCTTTGTCTTTGTCTTTGTCTTTGTCTTTGTCTTTGTCTTTGTCTTTGTCTTTGTCTTTGTCTTTGTCTTTGTCTTTGTCTTTGTCTTTGTCTTTGTCTTTGTCTTTGTCTTTGTCTTTGTCTTTGTCTTTGTCTTTGTCTTTGTCTTTGTCTTTGTCTTTGTCTTTGTCTTTGTCTTTGTCTTTGTCTTTGTCTTTGTCTTTGTCTTTGTCTTTGTCTTTGTCTTTGTCTTTGTCTTTGTCTTTGTCTTTGTCTTTGTCTTTGTCTTTGTCTTTGTCTTTGTCTTTGTCTTTGTCTTTGTCTTTGTCTTTGTCTTTGTCTTTGTCTTTGTCTTTGTCTTTGTCTTTGTCTTTGTCTTTGTCTTTGTCTTTGTCTTTGTCTTTGTCTTTGTCTTTGTCTTTGTCTTTGTCTTTGTCTTTGTCTTTGTCTTTGTCTTTGTCTTTGTCTTTGTCTTTGTCTTTGTCTTTGTCTTTGTCTTTGTCTTTGTCTTTGTCTTTGTCTTTGTCTTTGTCTTTGTCTTTGTCTTTGTCTTTGTCTTTGTCTTTGTCTTTGTCTTTGTCTTTGTCTTTGTCTTTGTCTTTGTCTTTGTCTTTGTCTTTGTCTTTGTCTTTGTCTTTGTCTTTGTCTTTGTCTTTGTCTTTGTCTTTGTCTTTGTCTTTGTCTTTGTCTTTGTCTTTGTCTTTGTCTTTGTCTTTGTCTTTGTCTTTGTCTTTGTCTTTGTCTTTGTCTTTGTCTTTGTCTTTGTCTTTGTCTTTGTCTTTGTCTTTGTCTTTGTCTTTGTCTTTGTCTTTGTCTTTGTCTTTGTCTTTGTCTTTGTCTTTGTCTTTGTCTTTGTCTTTGTCTTTGTCTTTGTCTTTGTCTTTGTCTTTGTCTTTGTCTTTGTCTTTGTCTTTGTCTTTGTCTTTGTCTTTGTCTTTGTCTTTGTCTTTGTCTTTGTCTTTGTCTAATAGTTGTCTAGACTCAGACTCGACTAAATTGTACTTATTTCTGAATTTTGTTAAAGGGCTCCCAATAACATTTTTAAATTTTCGCATGATAGTTAAATTTTCGTTTTGGGGTCCCATTATATGAGTGCTACCGACTAAAACAAATCGAAAAACACAAATTAATGAGAGGTAATAATCTGTATTCTAACGAGAAGGGAATGTTATTTTTGTCGACCTTTTGACGCTTTAAACTCTTCGTATTATTGTAAATTTCTTGTTGTGTTTATAAAGATAAAAAAAAAATGTTTTATTTTTTGTATCTTAAAAGTCATTTCTAATTAATCTGCATACTTAACCTTTCATCAAAATTTTTAAGTTTTCCAAAAATCAAAACTCGATTCTGTATGTAGATATTTGTCCATCACTGTATATCCTTGCTATATATTCTGTAAGAAGAATGATGGGATCAACTAGATATTGTATTTTGCTAAAATGTTTCCTCCCCCAGAAAATAGCTTCCGGCGCTCCTGTTTTGGGAGATCGATTGATTAATTGAACCTACGCTTCGGTGAGTAAATCGGTTTGAGTTATGATTGCCAAAAGTTTTAATGTTATTTTGATTCATTATAAGTACAATGTTTTCTCTTATTTTTCAAAAAGCTAAAAATTAAGCCCCCTATATAACTTATAAATTGTACTTGGTGTGTATAAAAAATATTAATTTTTTTTGCACGAATGTTTTTTTCATAATTGAATTGCTTTTTGCGTTTTAATATTTTTAAAAACACTCTAAGAGCAAAACAAAAAAAAATCTGTTGAAATGACATTATTGTGTTTTGAATATTTTGTTTTGGTTTCGTGACTTTATAATAGATTTCAAAGGAGAGCTGCGGCAGGAATATTGAAGTATTTTTAAGGCCTCAAAATCGGATGTTGTCTTAAAGTATTAATTATTTAAAATGTTAAAAGCATTATGTGTGAATTGCTTCTACAACACAGTAAATATCACTCATGCGAATTTTAGCAAAGGAAGAATTTTGACTGTCAGGAAAAACATTCGCTTCTGAAGATTATATAATATGAACACCTTTTAAATTTCTTGATAAAAGCGTCTACCTTAGTAATCGAAAGATTATGTATACCAGCAAATAGCCACCATTCTGGGTTATCCATAAAATAGAAAAAGGTTCTTTTGTTGAGTTCATAACAATTGAATATTTATACCAGCATCACAGGTCACAGATAAATAAACAATGCGAGTTAGCAAAGTTAGCAAACAACAACAACGCAATAGTTATATCATAAATTTAAAAAGATTTTTAATGATTTACTGTGTTTTTATTATTTGCAAAAATACAAACAAATAACTTCATTCGAGACAAAACGTGCACAACAGTACAATAAAACATGCAACACAGAGCACTATATATTTATATATATATATATAAGTTGTTTACAAATTTTGATTTATTTTATACAAACATAGTCATATAAACAGTCTCTTCAAGTCATATTTACACACCATAGAAGTTAAATATTGAGGTCCAAAAACATTTCAGTTAATTTATGCTGAAATATCAATCAACTTACGCATTTCAAATTATTAAATACGAGCATTCAGCGTGTTACCTGATATTATGAGTTTTTTTTAAACCTAGTATTCTCAGAACTGCTTCTCGTCGTTGGTATCTTAAGAAGTTCAACAGTATATGAACTGTTTAAAACACGTCATTCCTACCAAGATGATCTTTTGGCATTTTTTAAAACTGTCTTCTATGATGTGCTGTTAGTCAAAATTAAAATTTTGTCTATAGAATTTGGAATTAAGAACAATTTTTGGGTATTTTACAAGTACAGGGAGAGGCAAAAGTTTAAATACACCCCACAAACGTTACTTTTTAATAATACTATATTACAAAATAATATTTCAAAAGTTTGAGCATGCAGTTTTCTTTCAGTACATCAGTAAGCAACAATAATAACAAGTAGTATCGCCTGTGGCCGAAATTCGACCATATCAAAATTGGTTTTTCTTTTGTTTCTTGCTGAGCGCACAAACCCATAGGCTGAACAGAAGTATTGAACAAAATAAACAACTATAAATGTCTTTGCACGTGCTATATATAACAGATTTGAGAGAGAAATTAAGAGAAAGCACCAACAACAATAATGATGCACAGCTGTTTTGAAGTGTCTGCGAATCTCTCGCATTCTACAGCTCTAGAGCTGTGCCGCTATGTGTTTTGTTGTTGCTTTCTCATTGTCCCATTGGGAAAAAAGGGTTTTTGCAATTGCTTAATTTTACCTGTCTTATTGACAATAATAATAATGAGTAGATAATAATAAATATTTTCCTTACAGCACGGTTTTTTTACGTATTTAAATTTGAGTAAGAAAAATATTCCGTTCCGTGGAATAAAAGGATATTCTACGGGGGCTTAGATGTGCGCCACCGGACGGGTCACAGGTTGCGAATGGTAGATGACCTCCAGATATGAAGGTTAGTCGCGAATAAATTTAACAAATAAGCGGTCCCAGACAATACAGTGGCTGACCAGCGGGGAAGTGGAAAGGTGTAGCGTCGGGCAAGCGCTGCGTCTTAATCGATAAGCCCACATATCCCGATAGCCTGGCACTGTCAAGGCGAGTCGGTGTCGACTGAAAAGCACCTTTGTCCAAACCTCCCTAGTCTTTCTCTTGACGTTAAACTTGAGGGGTGCTCCGTGAACCTGGAATGTGCGCAGGGTTTTGGTCCCACCACATTACTACTGCTCAATGAAAACCAAACCAGTCTCGGATCCTCAATTACGTTGAAGACCACCGCAAACTAAAACCATACAATGATTTGCGGAAATATACCTGGAATGCCCGGTCCCTTTATAGAGAAGGTGCCACTATTCAACTGGCGGAAGCCCTCAAAACAATAAAGGCAGACATCACTGCCATCCAGCAAATACGATGGAAAGGTCAAGGGTGCTCTAAAAAATCAGGCTGCGATATCTACTACAACTGCCATGCGGAGAAGCACGAAATCGAATGTGGATTCATCGTTAGCCGGAAACTACGCCACCTTGTTTCCCGGTTCACACCTGTGAACGAAAGATTGGCCACGATCCGCATTAAGGCAAAATTTTTCAGCCCGCCTCGACGGAGGAAAAGGACGAAGACGTCAAGGACGCTTTATACGTTAGTCTTGAGGACGTATACACTACCTTCCGATCTATGACGTCAAAATTGTCCAAAATTGTGGCAATTTTAATCTTTGGCTTCCTTGTCGATCAATTCAGTCTTCATGAGACCTCCACCTCCATGAGCGGCGCGAAAGATGATAGTTAGTAGCACCAGATTTAAACACTTCGACATCCACAAGGCCACCTGGCTGTTCCCGGATTAAAAAACGCGAAACCAAAGTGATCATGTTGTAATCGACGGAAGGCATGTCTCCAGTGTTCTAGATGTGCGCACGTGTTGGGGAGTCAACATTGACTCCGACCACTATCTTGTTGCTTTTTTAATTTATAAAATTTTTTTTTTTGCATTTAAAATTCATTTTCAGAAATTAAAATTAATTCATTTCTATGCTGGCATCTCAAACATTAGTTTGTAGCTAAGAGTTTTAATAAGTGTCCGATCGAATATTTGAATTCGGTTTGTGTTAGCTTCGACTATTTTTGTGAATATGACCGAAACCGAAACTTCAAAAACTCATAAAAAAAGTCTCATAAATTGTCTGACATACGAGAAAAAAATTGTTAAAAAATTAATATTCATTTTTTATATTAAATTTATATTATTTTTATTATATAAATTAGTATTAATTAATTTAATTAAAATTAAATTTAATTAAAATTAATTAAAATGAATTAATAATTTAATTAAAATTAGTATTAATATTAAAATTAGTATTAATTAAATTAATTAATATTAATTTTTTATTGAATTTATTTATTCTTGGCAGTACATATTCTTTCGGCAGTGCGAATTCGAACTAATGTATCATTTAAAGGTTTACATGACAAGGTAAATGCTAAGGTTCGAATTGTTTTCGCAGCGACTGTTAAATACTAACTTAGCGCGCTCCACGCAGTTATCGCTGCTGACTTCATATACAATACTAGATATGAAAGCAATGAAGAGGCATTAACAGAAACAAGCATCTGCGACAGCAAAATTCCGTGAATGCCAAAATCAATTAATTAACAAAATAATATACACACATATAATAGACATACATTTAAGACCACATATAACTGTATACACCGAGAAAAATACTTGAGGAATATAACGATAAAATAATGCTTACCGTTTCACTGACTTAGAACGTTTTGAGCCTGTTGAGTTCTTGGACAAGGCAACAAAAATTTAATAGTTAATTCATTGCTTTTTATGTGTTAGCGATCTATTACAGTTTTATACAAGTAACTTGTATAATTGTTGTACATCAAAATTAAAAAATTAAATTTTCAACTCGGATATTATTATTTTTTAATCAATAGCACTTCAATTATTGACAGTTTTTTCAATATTGATTCTTTGATTTTATTTAACATATTTTTAATTCTATCTATCTATATTGATATTACGCTTGCGCGTTTTTTGTGATGACTGTCAAATCTATACCGTAAATACGATTTTCACAAATAGGGTGGCAATAGAAAGATCTTTCTCTGTAGAGATGCAATAATTATTTTGCTTATTTTTTTTTTTTTTTTTTTGTTAATAATGTGTATTTTTTAAAAAACAAGCAAGAACAATTTTCTATACTAAAATTACGTTTCCTATATGATGACTAAAACTATGTGATTTTCATGACTACATCTATCGGCTAAAAGGTATGTTACTGTAATTCTGGAATAATCCATTATAATTTGCTGCCTAAGACTATGCCCTTGATTAATTCAATATCAACGAGTTGATATATTACAGTTGAGAAAAGGACTGAAAAGCTATTTAATGTATATTTTGTAGTATATGTTGGCGTTTGAACGCTGCATAAATGTATATAATATTATTTATTGAATTTTTAAATTATTTATTAATTGTATGCTTGGCACTAATAGCATAGAGTAGAAATTATTATCTAGAGATTGCATCAACTCTGCTAAATCTCTGGCATGTGTTAACAGAGTTTTTTTTCTTCATGTTTTTAAGTGAAATAACTCTGTTAACACATGCCAGACATTTAGCAGAGATGATGCAATCTCTACACAATCTCTACACGACAGACAATATGCTGTCTACAAACAAGGGAGCGCGGCGTTTAGACTCCCACGTTTCATCCGGCAGCTATAACTTTGAAGTAGTCAAGGAGTTCGTTTACCTTGGCACCGCCATTAACACTAACAACGAAATCAGCCTGGAGATAAAGCGAAGAACAATAATTGCTAATAGGTGCTACTACGGGCTCAGTAAGCAACTAAGTTCCAGAGCCCTCTCTCGATCGACAAAACTAACACTCTACAAGACGCTCGTTCTACCTGTGCTGCTTTATGGCGCTGAGGCATGGGTAGTTTCGCAAACTGACGCAGCCGCTCTGGGGGTGTTCGAGAGAAAAGTTCTTCGCAAAATCTTCGGTCCTGTTCGAGTCGGCGATGACTATCGCATCCGAATGAACCACGAGCTGTATGAGCTCTACGGAGACATTGACGTAGTTCGGCGTATAACTGTGCAGCGACTACGCTGGCTGGGTCATGTCCATCGTATGGACGACGAAGCTCCAGCGAAAAAGGTGCTCGAGGCGAGGGTCGCTGGTCAACGACGACGAGGAAGACCATGCCTCCGATGGATGGACCAGGCTGAGGAAGCCCTAACCGCGCTTGGTGTATCCGATTGGAGAAGGCGCGCGCAAAGCAGAGGCGCCTGGCGAGAGCTGATGAGGTCGGTCGAAATCCGGACACGGGTTGTCACGGCCATCTAAGTAAGTAAGTAAGTAGATGCAATCTCTACATCATAATTTACACTCTATGCTAATAGTCTCATTTTGCATTCCTAACGAAGCATTCAACGAACGATGGCTATGCGAACGATGTTGAATTCAAGCGGAAATATGTATTTCGAACGAAGCTTCGAATCGTTAGCTCATTCGATAAGCTTTTGTTTGATATGTACACTCAAACTGTTATACACAGGCAGTTGTCAAATGTGGCGCTGCCATATCAAACACTAGGGAAGTTTTCTGCATTTTGTCTAGTAACTTCAAAAATTTTTTAAATCGGTTTGTGTATTCAATAAATATACTTTGGGCAATTAAGTGGTTAGCGGATTTGTTTTTAATTATTATTGTTTTTAGTGATTGAGTGTTTGCTTTTGGGATATCAAAATAAAATGTATAGTTTTTATCAAGGTTGATTTATAAGGCTGTCGCAGAGCTGATCGCATTCTCTTCTCAATACCCATGATTGTCAAAACCAGCCAATTTTGCGAATAACTACGAAAAAAAAACGGATGATAATAGAGAAAATTATGGGTACTCGCTCTCTCTCTTGCGACAACCTTATATTTATCCTTGGTTTTTATTTTTAGCATCTTAAGAGTGGCTGGCCAATCCTTCACCTTCCTTGTTAGCCTGTGTCTTTAATTCACCGCGAAGTTGGCAGACCGCTCCTTCCGTACAGCTTTCGTCCGCTTCTCTGCAGACAACTGTTCCCCAACCTGTGCCCCCCTAAAATTATGCAAATTTTAATACTTTGTAATACTTGCAGTAATATTGAAACTTGCATAGACCCCTTTTACATTGATCAAGACTTGAAGTCAAGTTTCAGAGTTTGTTGGCAATTCGCCGCACATCGGAAGCGACGGAAGGGGAAAAAAACTTGAAGCTGTACCGGCAATTTTTTCGTGTTCCTTTTGTTATTTTGGCGTTGTTGACAGTACTTTTTATTTTATTTTTCGCATATCAATGTGAGTTTCTTAGACTTCAGTTGCAGTAAAATTTGTGTGTGAGTTATTTAATGAGGTTTTTGTAGATATTTTTAATAATAATATATTTTTATAGCCAAAAATGTCGTTTAAGTGGAACAAGGAGCTAATGCAAATTTATTAAAATTCAGTTTGCTTCAGTTTGCTTGCTACCTATCTCGCTTTATTTTTTCAAGAAAACAAGGAAAGAAGACAAGAAATTGAATTCAAGTCTTGACCAATGTGAAAGCTTTTGCAAGTTCAAAAGAGAACGTCAAAAAAACTTCACTTCAAGTCTTGATCAATGTAAAAGGGGTCATACATTTCTTAACATTCACAGTGTTGCCGATGTCACTTTTCAATGAAAAAAAGTAGGTAGTAAAATCAAAACACTTTTTCTTACGAGCTGGATACCCTTTCAAGTAATTTGGACAAAAGAAAATTACTTTTTGATTAATTTTCAGTTTTTTGTAGGAAAATATGCTTTACCTGAGAGCTGGAACAGGCCTTTTATTTGTAAAATATTGTAATTTTTGTTTTCTTTAATTCTTTAATTTTCGTTGGAATGATCACATTTTCCATGTGTCGAACAAGTACCTAAGTTTCTTAAAATAGTGCAAGCGATACTTCACCCCATCTGATCTTCGAATGATCTATGCTTTATATATAAGGCCTAAAATGGAGTACAATTCGCACATTTGGGCAGGAGCTTTGAGATCTTATTTGGAACTTCTGAATCGAATTCAAAGACGTGCGATATATGTATATGATAGGATATAAAAACATTTTATCGCCTCTCAGTTCTCTTGGGCATCGGCGCAATGTTGGTTGCCTAAGCCTTTTATATAGGTTTTACCATGGAAAGTGTTCAAGGGAGGTACATGGCCTAACGCCACCAGTTCGTGTATTTCATAGGTTTACTCGGGCAGCTTTACAAGCCCATCCCTTTACCATTGCATCGGTACCCAATAGAACCTCGCATTATCGAGCTAATTCGTTTTTTAGTCGCACAGTAAGATTGTGTGAATACTCTCCCTGTGAGCAAGTTCACCGGCAGTTTTGATCTGTGTAAGTTTAAAGCAAATCCCGAATAAACATTGTGGCGAGGGGTGATTCGATAACGGATCGCTTGTGAATCGTTTTTTTTTTTAAGTTTTCAAATAGTTTCATACCGACTTCATCAGAGGTTGGCTTGATGATTAAAGAAAGAACCGATTAAAATCATGACTTTCCTAAGCTCCATTTAAGATGTTTTGAAACAAAAAATAAACAATTTTTCCGACTTTTCAATATACAAATTTTTTTAAAAAAAGTATTTTTTACTAACTTTATATTCTTAATACGTCATTTAAGCGGATATTTGTTTTTGAATTTTATGTTTTTTTTTTTAATTTTAAGTGAAAAAGACTAAAATATAAATTTTCATAAATTTTTATATGAAAAAATTTTGTGAAATATTTTTTCTTCTGTCATGTTATTTCGTGCTTATTCTTTATATAACTAATTTTCACTTATAATTTGTTCAAGATTTTCATATGAATAAGTTCTCGTTAACAAATTGCTTTTTGGTGTTTTGGCGACTCGTTAACGAATTGCTTTTTTCGGTATTGACGAATGTATAACGAAGCCGAAAAAAAGTTGGTCAAAAAATGATAAAAAAAAATTATTTCGAACTTTTGAAAAGCCAAATCTTTTAAGAAAATGCCTAAATAACAAAAAAAAAACAAAAAAATTATTTTTTTTACCAAGTTGGGGTTCGAGCCCGTGTCCGCGAATGCTGGCTTTTATTAACAAGCAAATTAAGCAAGATATATTCAGCATCTAAAATAGCTCAGTGGGTACGGTGCCGGACTAGCATTCAGGAGACCTAGTTTCGATTCTTGACGTGGTAAGCTTGAAATTAGTTTCTTTTGTATATTTTATTTTTTATATGATTTATATGATTCGTTATTGATTTGCGTTATCGACTCGTTAACGAATTGCTTTTAGTAGTTTTGGCGACTCGTTAACGAATTGATTTTTTTGGTTTTGACGATTCATTAACGAAGGAGGAATTTCTCCCGCTCACGATATTATAAATGAATCGCTTCTAATAATTGCTAATGAATGAAATGTGCGAGAAAACTATTCGTAAACGATAACATTAGTGAATCATTTTGTTTATTGGGTCTTCACCGTCACTACTCCATCTTTCCACCCTCCAACTAACTATCACCCGTCTACCGAATTAACGCAATGCTTTCGCATTTAAAGAGGGCATCCCTTGGTTAAGTTCAAAAAAAATTTTATTTTGGTAAAAAGTATCGATGCTTACATTTTAAAATTATGTTAAGCTGGCGTAAAGACTTTTATGGTAACATATGAGTTCTTCTACTCCGAACATATTTTTTTTTCACAAAAATCAACTTGTATGATCTCAATGCTGTTTTTTTTTTCTCGGTGTACATATATTTACAAATATAAATCTTTCATTTCTTTCCCAGTAGGATATCGGTCACATGAGAGCAACAAAGCATAGAGCCAGATATAAGCCCCCACATTTAAACACACACAAGCACACATTGGCACTCCAACATCAACATACATATGTACAATAGCTATCTAGCACATGATCAAGTCTGTCTTGTTTTTGTTTTTATCGTTGATAGCTATTTTAGGGGCCAAGCGAGCGCAAACGAGCCCCCTTTTTGCGTCATACGTTGTACTTGGGTGTGTATTGTCTCTGCGTATGTGTGTGTGTGTGTGTGTGTGGTTGATGTTGTTTTGTACTGTGGGCGTGTTTGTGCCGCATTATTCTGCTGTCTGTTTGGAACTCATGCCAGAGTTTAAAAATATGAACGATCGTTCGATCTGTGTTCGTAGCTGTAACGTTGACAGGCAGAATTGGAATTGAAGGTTTTTTTTTTAATTTTCTTTGTTAAATTTTAATTAATTTTTAATGTTTTGAGTAGGATTTTTCAGCATGTTTTAATTACAGCTATTCTGAGCCCCTATAGCTTTTGAAAAACGCTTGAATTGTCCATAAAATGCGTTGATATTTTATATAGAAAGGTATTAATTATTTATATAAAAAATAAACAAATATAGAACATAATAAAAAATATTAAAATTTATTGCAAAATAAAGCGTAGTTTTGTAGACAAAACAATAAAATTGATAAAGTTTATCAACTGGAAATTTCTGCCTACCGTATTTCAAACTCTAGTCTGAATACAAAGTTCGTAAAAATTCAAAACGAACTCTGAAACGGATTGAAATATTGCGTCAGTAATGACGATAATAATGGGTATGATGATCATGTATTTAAAACAGATAAGCTTGACAAGTGTTTTGTAGTTGTCTTTAAAAAATTTGTCTTCTATTTTTATACTGTATTGAATAGTATTAGCAAAAACATTTCTGTTTACTGGCGTATGAAGATTTAATACAAGGTTCTATACTTGAAATTTGATATTATGTAAATTAAAGGGTTTTGTTTGTTTTGTTTTGTTTTGTTTTGTTTTGTTATTTGCTTGCCCCTGTCTACAAAACTGATCATCATTTTTAATTAAGCTTTTTGTTGTTGTTTTTAAGAATCTGCTCAATCGTACGCTTTAAGATTAATTAGAAATGTCAATCAATTAAATTTTAGCTTGATTGTAAAAAAGAATTAAAGACTGCTAATAAAACTTTTTACTGTTATGCAGTCGTATTTGTTTGTTTCAAAACACTTACTTAATTGATTCATTACAATATTTTTTAGCCTCTCATATTCATAATCATTGAATAAGCATCAAAAGTTCAAAATAATTGAACAACAAAATTAATTATTTTATTGTTTTGTATTCGCAGTTTTTGTTTATCGTAAATCTTCATCAAATATTTTACTAACTCTTAAATTGTTCATTAAGATACACACAGACAAACGTTTAAATTGAAATATGTATGAACAAATTTGAATAAATTGTTTAAATACTATTCAAGAACGTCCCTGTAAGCCAGAGATATATTTCAATATAATTTATATTTATATCAACACGTGTTCTATGTAAGTGGTACATTGACTTTATCACAATTTTTCTAACCCAGTCAGATAACCCGGCCTACTTGTAGTTCAAGCCACTTCAAGTACTTGAATACTTGAAATATTGTATGTATCCATACTTGAAAAAGCAAACTCTAGCCCTGCTTACAAAAACACCCAACAGATTCAAGTCGTATCCTGCTTTCTCATTGACATTACTTGTTGTGACTTACTTTGTCGGGTCAGAAAATTGAAAGGCTTGAAGTGCTCGGCAAAAACTTGTAAGCTCGTAAGTATCTAATTAAGTATCCAAATAAATCAAATATTCAAATAATTCAATGAGTTTGTGCAGAAAAAGCTAAAGTGTATTTGGACTTTTCATGGTTCTGTGGACTCCGTGGTTAACAGTTTTAGAGGATATCTCATTTCGAGTTTGATGTCAGGATCTCAAAATTCAAAATGGAGGATAGGATTGCCACCTATTTTTTTTTATTTTTACGAATTCGGTGCTGTGGCGAACACTAGGTAAAAATGTGCCACTAATTACGAATCCGTTGTCAGTATTTAAAAATTGTGTACTTTTTTGCCACCTTATATATATTTTTTTAAGAATTCTGTTCATAAGTGAACAGTATTAACGAGTTGTAAATATGTAAACAAAAAAAACATATCATACTGTTGTCGTTGAAAAATGCAGCAGATGGCTTCAAAAATAGTATCTGCTATTCAGTTCCTGAATTCTATTTACTTACTTACTTAGGTGGTCGTAACAACCCGTGTCCGGGTTTCAACCGACCTCATCAGCTCTCGCCAGGCGCCTCTGCTTTGCGCGCGCCTTCTCCAATCGGATACACCAAGTGCGGTTAGGGCTTCCTCAGCCTGGTCCATCCATCGGAGGCATGGTCTCCCTCGTCGTCGTTGACCAGCGACCCTCGCCTCGAGCACCTTTTTCGCTGGAGCTTCGTCGTTCATACGATGGACATGACCCAGCCAGCGTAGTCGCTGCACAGTTATACGCCGAACTACGTCAATGTCATCGTAGAACTCATACAGCTCGTGGTTCATTCGGATGCGATAGTCATCGCCGACTCGAACAGGACCGAAGATTGAATTGACCTGAATTCTATTTTTAAAAATTCAAAATACAAAAAATAAAATACTAGGGCTGTTCACAATCAGGTGCAAATGGTCTTGCATCATAGCATTTGCAAAATGGTAGAGTATATTTTTACTCTACACTAACAAAATATACAGACCCATAGTTTATATTTACTATACATATGCAATACTGAACTCTGAGCTAATAGCTGATTGTCAAACAAATAAAGTCAAAAAATAAAAATAAAAAACAAAGATATGGAAATTATGTAAATAAAAAAACGTATTAAACGGGAGAAAGCCAATAAAAAATGCATTAAAGTGTCAGTGAGCTATCAGCCGTTAATTTTATTCTTTGCAACAAGTATTGCAAAGTAAACCGAGAAATGCCGCTCACGATTGATGGCAAATTTTTACAATTGCATAAAATTGCAATGCCAAATACTCAAGATTGTGAATAGCCCTACTATATTTTTAAATACTTGTTTTTATTTTATTAAATATTTATTTTTCAAGTAGTCTACAGAACCCTAAAAAGTTTTAACACACTTAAGCTTTTCCCACACAAGCTAATTGAAATATTTGGATACTTGATTTAATTGAATACTTGCATTCAAGCTTTTTACCAAACACATCAAGTTTTTTCTTTACTCAGAACTTTATGACGTGAGCAACTCGTCTATTTTGGTTGGGCTCATAGTGTCCACACGTGCAAGTGCGAAAAACTCAATACCCTGTAGGAAAATCAACTAATTTAAAAGTAGTTGATAAAGTAGTTTTTTGTCAACCACAACTAGTTGAAATTCTGACTTTTTTCCATAGAACGAACTAACTTATTTTGTATGGTGATGTCCGCTAAATAAGTCAATTGACTGTCGTCTGCATATATTTTCAACTACTTGTTAAATTAGTTATATTTAAACTATTTTTTTAATTACTTTAAAATAACTAAAAGATAATAAAATTTCTAAAGTTAATAATATTTGATGAAATAACATGGTTAAATATATATAAGCTTGTAATCTAATAAAAATTTTCAATTAAAACATGCCAACATCAGAGAATGCCGCCTCAATATAATTCAAAGTAGTTTATGAATCACTGGTTTTTAAGTAGTATTCAATTACTTCATATATTGAAGTGGATGCCGCCTTAATATAATTCAAAGTAGTTCATACACTGGGTTATTTTAAACCAGTTTTTTAATTAGTTGTTTTTAAAAACAAGTTAGTTTGTTCCTATAGGGTATATCCAAAGGCCAGTATACTGGCCCTGTAGTTCGTAAAACTCAATACATTCACACTTTTTTACAAATGCACTCACAGTGGATTCACTTTCACGGCACTTTCATCGCTCCCCTCAAGGAAAAATTGGAAGGCTTCCATTTGGAAGTGATGGAGAAGCATTCTTCATCGTATCTTTTGGAAGTTTATGGGGAGTTTTCAGTTGATGCTGTTTCTAATCCACTTCCTTAAGAATGCATGTGGAAATCATTGTTTCCAAACCGCTTCTTTAAGAATGCGTGTGGAAACTTTTGCTTGTTTTGAGACAATGACAAATCCAGCGTAGGGAGATGTTTACACATAAATTTTTAATACAGTGGAGAGGAATGTTTCCCTCTTATGACATAGTGTTGGGTAGTGACAAGGGAATGCTTCCTACATTCCATTGAATGTTTCCTTTTAATATCGAGGAATGTTTCCATTTCCTAGAAGGTACTAGCAACGAAATTTCAGAGCCAGTGGATTTTTACAGCAGCGGCTAGTGTATGTCAGAAAGGGGGATATCAGTGTTGTTTTTAATTACTCTTGGTGGATTCATTTCGGGTTTTCCTCCATTTCGTACATTATTTCGGGTTTTCCTCGATTTCGTACAGGAAGCAACATTGATAACTTGTTTACATTTACAAAGCAAATGAAACAAATGTGAAAAGTTGCGAATAAAAGTGAAAAATATACAATTTTATATACAATATATATACAAAAATTTTACAATGGAAAGAAAATTAACTCAAAAACAAACCATTAAATTAAATTGATTCAATGTGTAGCAGAGATAAAGTAAAAGAGAACGAATGGCCTTGAAAAAATCGAAGTTTCCTATATCTTTATCTCTGATGTGTAGCACCTCTTGCATGAAAGCAAGGTTCATTAATATAGGTTATGTCACTTGAGAGAAAAACACTTTTTTTTCGCCTTTGCTCGAACTGTAAAAGTAGCTGTTAGCTAAAAATTGTACAGATTCGTGTTTTTTTTTTCTTGATTTCCGTTCATCCATTCTGACAGTTCGACCGAGCTTCTCTCAAGTGACTTAACCTATATTAATGAACCTTGCATGAAAGCATGGTATAATGATTTACAAGGTAGGAGTGACAGTTCTGTTGGCGATTTGGAGTTGTCAAAAACATATTGAAAAGAGAAAACGAAGAAGCAGCAAAACAGATGAGAAGTTAAACTTTGTATTGATTTGACAACTCCGGATCGCCGCTCGTGAGAAAAAAGGTAGTTGTCAAGGCTACCTTGTAAATTATTGTATCATGCATGAAAGCATGAAAGTTCGAAATTCTTCGAATCATTCGAACAGTACACGTATTCTTTCGCACTTTCTCTGTCACTGTCCTGTCCCTGTAGGAAAATCAACTAATTTAAAAGTAGTTGATAAAGTAGTTTTTTGTCAACCACAACTAGTTGAAATTCTGACTTTTTTCCAAAGAACGAACTAACTTATTTTGTATGGTGATGTCCGCTAAATAAGTCAATTGACTGTCGTCTGCATATATTTTCAACTACTTGTTAAATTAGTTACATTTAAATTATTTTTTTAATTGCTTTAAAATAACCAATTGAAAACTATTATTGATGGCCAAAAGTTAATAATATTTGATGAAATAACATGGTTAAATATATATAAACTTGTAATCTAATAAAAATTTGCAATTAAAACATGTCAACATCAGAGTAGTTGCCGCCTTAATATAATTAAAAGTAGTTCATATACTGGTTTATTTTAAACTAGTTTTTTAATTAGTTGTTTTTAAAAACAAGTTAGTTTGTTCCTATAGGGGTGTAACCGGCCTGTAACACACTCAAGTTTTCAAACTTGCAGCTTACCCCCTAGCCACACGTGCCAGTCCGAACACAGTAAAGCCTTTTCCACATTTGGCGTACTTCACTACGCTACGTATTAATTCACTTGTGGCTGCCGTGGCGTAGTGGGTAGAGTGTGTGACTCTTAAGGCAGAGAGCCTAGGTTCGAATCCTCCATCCGACACAGAAAGTTTTTTTCAATTGAATTAATTTTTCTGTTTGGCCGTCACCTCTCTGCAGACAATGGCAAACCTCAGAGAGTAAAAACTGCCATGAAAAGCTTCTTGAGAACATAAGCCGTTCGGAGTCGGCGTAAAACATGTAGTTCCAGTTCTCGATCATTTGTGTGCAAACATTTCACATTACACACAACACAATTGATCATAAGAAGCTCGGTCAAAGTCCTTTCAAGGGCTGAAATGGCCATTTTCGTTTTCGTTCGTACTTCACTACAAATAATTGAATTCACAAAACAAACAAACTGATGCAACAAGCCACCGATAAAAAGTGCAGAGAGCCGCGTTGTGCTGAACAAGTTAAGAACATGTTGCGTGCAAGTTGCTTAATCGGAAGATTCCAGTATAAATACACAGGCTAACAACTTGAGTTGGAGTTGCGTTGACCAAGTGTGGAAAAGGCCTAACAGTTCGAAAAACTCACACCTTGACATCACTGGCAGTCCACTGGCAACAACTTTTACTGGGACAGTGAATTTGCTGGCATCCGCAGCCAGTGCGAAATCGAAGTAAGGAAAACAGTGTTGTACTTTCTCACTAAAACATTCAAACTTTAAATATACACTTTTCCTTCATGTCTTGTAGTGAAATATATGCAATTATTTTAATTTCCCTTATTTGACACATAAAATATCATAATAAAAAAATAATAATAGAAAAATATTGATAAACACAATTTTATAGCCCAAACACAATACGCGCGACGAGCGGCAAGTAACATGTCTCCACTCTGTCGTTGCAGAGAAATGTTGAGCGACTTGATTATAATAAACGCGACAGCAGCAAACTTCAGCTGCTCTTCAACTATTTGTTTATCCAAGTCCATATTGCAATAGAAGTATGTTTCTTCATATTAAATTCTTTATGTTATAATTTACGAACTTACCTTCAAAACTTTAAACTAAAAAACTTTTACAAATTAAACAAAAATACGAACACTTCAACAGCCAAACAATAGTAAACAAAAATCAATGGCTGCATTCAGCCGACTCAACAGTTGCCGTTTTGAATAACAACACTGAGCTAAAAAAGAAATACATTCAAATTCATTTCAATTTATTAAGGCGCTATTAAGTGACCAAAATTTATTGTTTTTTAAAAAAGATTTAAAAAACAAATGAATTTAGCAAATTTAAGTTTATTTTTTTTTTAAATTTAATTTTAATTTAATTGTCGACGTTTCGCATATTGTTTCCTTCATCAGGACGTCTTTTATAGTTTTCTAGTTAATAAAAGACGCCCTGATGAAGCAGACAAACAATCTGAGAAACGTCGGCAAATTTTTAAAATGAAAAATTTAAATTTGTTAAATTTATTTGTTTTTAAAATCTTTTTTCAAAAAGCAATAAATTTTGATTACTAAATAATGCCTAAATAAATTAAAATAATTAAAAGGTAACAATAAAATAAAAAAGTGAAATATAATCAAAATCGTGCACTGCACAATTTAATTTTATTTTCAAAGAGGTGAATGAGTGAATGACGAAATAAGAATCGATTCAATGTATGCAAGACTCATTCATAAATAAAAATGTTAATTCACATTAAATTTTAAAAATTCAATAATTATTCGTTTCATTTATATCAATTAATAAATAAAAAATCAATAATGCATAAGAAATTAGTAAAGAATATCAAATGAACAATGAATAACCAATGCATAATGAATAACAAATGAATAATTAATATGAAATGAATAGTAAATAAAATATGAATAACTAGTAATCCCGTGTAACGTTAAAACGCCAAAATAATAAATATCTAGTGGCAGGTAACTTTGTTTTTATATTGAGGACTATTTTTACCTTTGAACCAAGGATTTCATAGAAACTTTCTATGTTTCTGTTGAATTGTTGAGTAACCCAGTTATTCCTTATTAAAGCATTATAATCAAAATCTATCACATACTTTTAGGCATCACATAGAAATTTGGTTGGTTTTCATAGAAAATTGTTTCAGTTTTTTTTTTAAAGAAATACAATATTTTAGAAAAAATAAGACCTTATTGCACATCTACAAAGCAAGACCTTTCAATTACTACCCTATTTATGAAAATCGCGTCTATAATATAATAATATAGATAGATGGATAAATGGATAAAAAAGAATATTTGAAAATTCTGAAATTCTTTCTGTATTGCGTTCTTTGTGAATAGCATTCATATGAGTAAAAAATTGATTCATTATTGGTTTTCTATTCATTATTAACTTGTTACTCCTTATTCACTTGTTATTCATTTTTTATTCATTATTAATTTCTTAATCATTATTCACTTCTTATTAATTATTCATTTTTTAAAAAAAAATTATTAATTTTTTATTCATGGCTTCGGTGCAAATGAATAACAAATAAATATTGACTAAAAATTAATGAATAAAAAAAAAATAATTGAAAATCCTGAAATTCTTTCTGAATTGCATTCTTTGTGAATAGCATTCATATGAAAAAATTCATTCATTATTCTGTGGCGACATGTTATAACTTCACTTTAAAAGCGAACATCGAAGCGAATTATCAATGTGGCAGCATGTTATAAAAAACAGCAAAATTGTATGAAAAAATGAAAGCAAAGTGATATTTTATTGCCTGTCGAAAGTATGGCTGAGTTCCTAAATGCATTTAAGCAAAGCATCAGCGACGTTTCTTTGAATTGGTGCATAGTTGGTTTACCAAAACAGCGCAACTAAAAAGTGCTTAAAAATAATAATCTAGTTGCGCAGTTATGTTGAATCAACCAGTTCAAACAAAAAGTTACTGAAATTAAAAATTTTATTTATAAATCAATTTTGCATTCATCATCATCATTATATTCAGTTGTACCTAAAATTGTGAAGTTCAAGCAAAACATCCCTTACTCACCAGACATTTTACAACAGTACAGTTTACTGAATGCGGCCAGTAATAACAAATGTAAATAATGGCAGAAACTTGCTTTTGCTGCCTGTCAAATTAAAATTAAATTGAAGCCGACGGCAACGGCCAGCGACAATGTTGCGCGACAAGTCTCCAAAATTCGTCCCATAAGAAATACATGTAAATGAAAAGTGACAATTGGCGCTTGCCGCTCGTCGCGCGCGTTGTGTTCGGGCTATTACAACAAAATTAGTTCCCCATTTGTATCCCTTTTAAGTTTGGTGCTGTGTTGGCATATAAAGCATGACTGAATAAAAGCAAACGGAATAATAAAGTGGTCGAACCTTTGGCTTTGACGACATTTTGCAAATGAACATTTACTATCACGTGTGGCCGCAGCGTAGATTTGTAGATTATTTCGAAACATTTTCGTAGTTAGTACATATTCTTTGCTGGCCTGCCAGTACTATCACGTGTGGCTGCAGCGTTTGATTTGTTTGAGCTTGCAATCCAGTGTAGCACATGCGTAGCATTTGTATGCTACAGGTTTTCAGTGAACGTTGCAAGTGCAAAATCTGTGTATTTTGTTAATGTGGTGCAAATGTATACAATATTTTGCAAAATATTTTTCAAATTTTGTACTGTATGCGGACAAATTTGAAGGTTCGTCAGTTTGCAAAGAGAACATCAAAGAGACAAATTACCTCTCGTCAAATTTTATGTAATTTTTTCATTGAAAATATTTAACCACCACGTCAACGTTAATATAAGTATCCAGTATCAAAAATTGACCACACGTCAAACTTAGCGTTAAATTGTAATAGAATTATTTTGACCACATATCCGTTTTATTGCTGAAAGAAATCATTTCTTAGTGAAGATTTATATCATGCATTATTTTATGTTACATGATATGTAATTTATTTTTTCAGATCATGTCAAATTCAAGAAAAATATGTGATATAGAAATAGCTCAAATTCTATAAGACAATGACGAAGTCAGCGAAGGTGACGATGACGATGGCGCAGAAATTGTCGATCTCCGAATTTCTGCGTAAATACAGAATGCGTACGCGTACATAATTTTTCGTTCCACATTTGCAAAGACGACAACTTAACCCAAAGCTGCCGCGGTCACTAGTAGAAGTAATTAGCAACATTTTGGGTGTTGACTCCGTAGCGCTGCCTCCGATGGAGTTCATCCCCGTTTCCCGCAAATTGTTCTTTTACGCTAACTTATAAGATTTTAATCTTGTAACGTTTTTGTTTTATTTAATTGAATAAATAATAATAAATAATTATAAATAACAAAATAAAATAATAAATTGTGTTGTATATGCCCTAGTAGGCCTAAGCGAAAAACTAAACATATTTGTCTATATTATAGCAAGCCAATGTGTATGGGCTGTAGCAAACGAGTATGCATTAACTGTGCAAGTACAGAATTTGATGAATAAATATTTCCAAAAATGTTGATTCGTATTTTCTAAAATTAATTTATTTGATATGATCCCCTTTATATCCTTAAATATATATACATTGGGCTGTGGAAAAATGCGTTTTATGTTTTGGATTGGTTTTTATTCTATATTTTTTTTTTTTTTTTTGTATAAGCTAGCGTTGTAATAATTTTGTTGTATTAAAAATGGCTTGTGAAATAAAGTGCCCGTTTTGTTGATATGTAAAAAAAAAAAATTAATTTTTGCATTTATTTTACTTAAAAATGTAGTAGCTTGTTGTCAATGAATTAATAATTATGAAAAAAACCTATTTTTTAAAAACTTTTTAGTAAAATTAGAAGGGATAAAATTTACCACCGTGTCAAAGACTATGTCCAAATAATTCACCTCGATAGTTAAAGGTTAAATCCAGGTAAACTACCTAATGAACTGAAACCAAAAATAATGTTTGTAGTCAAAGGTCCAAACTAATATAATCAGTGTAGAGCTAGGTGATATAACTTTCGCCTAGAAAGAAAATTCGCAAGTGACTAATACAAAAATGCACGCGCAGGTGGGAATGGGTTAATTCAGAACGCCGTGAGAACTGGCAATATTTGACATTTGCATTTGGTGCATTTCTAAACTAGAAAATCCTATTAAAACTTTTCACACTGCCTGTACTATTAGCAGACTGTACAGTACGCTCAACTATTTACACCAAACCAACTGTTGGCGCCATCTATTACTCAATGCAACAACTTTAAGAACTGTTCCCAGTAGCAAGAAAAAACACCACACCACCAGCTTTTTGACAGCTAAACAGCAACGAGAACAATTAAAAAAAATACATATTTCACAACTGCGAAGCAGTTTAAGTATTACACAAATTAGCTCAATACAAAATAAATACTTTACTTTTTTGTATAAATTTTAGGTTTCTGTCCCAACAGGAAGTTATTTCTTGCGGTAGTTAAGTTAAAATAAACTAGTATAAGTGTTAAAATTAGAGTCTGCCACGATGTCTTCGCCATGGGGAAAAATTGTCGCTCCTGTGGAGACGTTAAATTTTGCTGAAATTATGTCCGAAGAATATGCACATCGCTTGCAGGACAAAGAGATTAAGAAGCATCAAAACTTATGCGATATGGCAGATAGCAAAAAACGTGCTGAGAATCAAAAACAGGCCGAGGAAATTGCTAGCATGTGGGATGATGTGCCGGGCTGTAGCAGTAGAAGCAGCCAACAAATCGAGCTTGCATCTGGTGCTGTGTCCTACTCTGAAGCCGCCAAGCTTGCCACAACAGTTTTGGAGACTCCAGATGCCGAAAACGATTGGGAAGATTGCAGCGAACTGATCAAAGAGGCAGCCAAAGCAGCGGTCATTGAAGGCGAAAATATGTCATCTGAGTATTTGGAGCTGGTGCAGCAGGATGCCTCAGATATGCTAGTCTGCGACTCGGATGAGGTGCTTGCACTAATGTTGCAATCACAGTTCGATCATGAATACAACAAAGAATTGCAACGCATTGAGCAGCATCAGAATCAAGGCAAAGTCTCCATATCGCTGGACAAATTCAAACGCGTCGAGAGTCTGGCATTTCTATCCGAATCAGATGAATACGATGATGAGGAAGATGAGCTGTCGTCGCAAAAGCGCGACTGGGATCGTTTTGAGACAAATGCCAAGAAGCTGGAAACCATACCAAAGTGTGGTTTCAAAATGGACAAAAGTGGCGAGATGATAACCAAGCACGATGAGCAGCTGTGTGGTGTGCGTAATGCATGTCGCGTTATGTCCTTTCCGCCCGGGTTTCTCACCGGCGATGCTGCCAGTTTTGAAATGAAGCTGTCCAATCAGGTGAAAATTAAGGTCTTCCCGAAAATAAAACAATATAAAGTTAATTTTTTTTTTTTTTGTTGCTTCCAGGTATTTAACCAATTGAAGACCTATTCGCGTCGTGGTAACGGAACTACAAATGTTAAGAAGAACAAATTGAGTGATCGTCGCGAAAATGTTGCTACTGCCGAAATGGGCATAGATGAGCGCACACGTCTAATACTCTACAAACTGATAAACAATCAGATATTGGAGCAAATCAATGGCATCATTTCCACCGGCAAGGAGGCAGTCATCTTGCATGCCAACTCAGATCCACATTATGCCATCAAAGATGACTCTGGCGAGGCCGAAATATTCTGTTCCTTGCTACCTAAAGAGTGCGCCATCAAAATATTTAAAACCACTCTTAATGAATTTAAGCAACGGGATCGCTACATCAAGGATGACTATCGCTTTAAGGATCGTTTTAGCAAGCAGAATAAAGGCGTTGTCATCAGCATGTGGGCTGAGAAGGAAATGCACAATCTGATGCGCATGAAAAACTTTGGCATTAACTGTCCTGATGTAGTTGTGCTCAAACGTCACGTTCTGGTTATGTCCTTCATAGGCGATAATCACAATGCGGCGCCTAAGCTAAAAGATGCTCAGCTAAGTAGCGGCGAGTTGCGTCGTGCTTATGCCGAAATAGTTGAAAGCATGCACAAACTCTATAATAAAGTCAAGCTGATACATGCCGATCTTAGCGAATATAATATTTTATGGCATGATGGTAAATGCTGGTTCATAGATGTCGCTCAATCAGTGGAACCAGAGCATCCAAGTGCTTTGGAATTTTTGATGCGCGATTGTGGCAATATAACCACGGTTAGTTGTAGTCGAAGTGCTGATAAGTTAAGGATTTTTGCTAATTCCATTTTTTTTTTAATTTAGTTCTTCACAAAACGTGGTCTGTCTGACATTTATACCAAGGAACAACTGTTCGAGCACATTACAGCGCTTGATGCTGAGTCACACAACGTTTCAATGCTTGAACGCATTCACTTTCGTGGCGCTTCCCTCAAAGAATCAACCGCTCCAAATCAGGAGGAATGTCCAGATGAGCTTAAGCCACTCTCCTATCCCTTCGATTTGGCCTGGGAAAAATCTCAGGCTGACAAACAAAAACAAAAAACGCAAAAAGTTATAATTGATGATGCTGCAGCTGCTTTGGATGTGCTTAGTATCAGTTGTGGACTGGATGAATCAAGTGAAAAAAATGCGTTGAATGTTGCCGTTAATGCTGCCAAAAACTAGCTACGATCAAAGAACAAGCGCGGAAGGGATTATCTTCCATTTAATTTTAACTCATTTAACGTTTACGTTTAAATTTTATTTTTCAAACAAAAACTGTTCAAATCTCAGACAAAATTTTTTATATTTTGATTGAAACTCTGGTGTATATGATTTCTTTAGAAACTCTTCCACTGCAGAAAACTAATAAATTTACATTGAACGCGTTTGGAAAAAATATATTTAGTATAATTTAATTTTAAAGGGCGAATGCTGTACCTATTGTCCTGTACTAGATTTTCAGCAGTTACTGGTCTGATATACTACCCACTGGTTAGAATTATTCAGATATCGACCACTGATATCCAGAGGTAAACAATTGGCCTTTATAGCGCAAAAATCACAAACTTTCCTTCTAGTCTAGTTAACCAGCTCTCTGGGTGGTGGTGAAAATGGAATTTTACCTACGGTAAATCGGTCTGATTTAAATGCTTCTATCTCCTCAGCAGTCAAATCTTCCAAGCGACTATATACCGATGACTTTGAACCTATGCCTGCAGCTGTTACTTGATTCTGTTGCATAAAAGTTGCTGGTTGAAATAATTCGCCTGCGGATGTTGCTGGTGGCGGTGGTGGTGGTGGAAGTTGTGTCTGTTGTGCTGCTTGAGCGAAAATGTTTGTGGGCTGTTGTTGTTGAGGCTGTTGGGCAAACATATTTTGTGTTTGCGCTGCAGCAGAAGCAAAGATACCTCCAGCGGCATTAGCTTGAGTCTGCACTTGTTGTTGTTGCTGCTGCTGTGGCTGCATAAACAGATTTCCACCTGCCACTTGTTGTTGTGTCGATTGTGCAAACATGCCACTGGCATTCTGTTGCTGCTGACTAAACGTGGTTGGTTGTTGTTGTCCAAATGGAGGAGCTGTTTGCTGCGCTGCTTGCGCAAATAAGCCCAGAGCAGGTTGCTGCTGCTGTTGCGCCGCCTGAGTAAACAAACCACCTCCTGTCGCTGTTTGTTGTGCATTCACTGCTTGAGCAAATAGTCCACCGCTTGATACAGCAGTCTGTTGGGGTTGCCCAAAGATTGTTGTTTGTTGTGCACCGCCTCCAAATATTGAGTTGGTTGATTTTTCCGATTGTGCAAACATTGAAGTAGTTTGCTGTGTTGGCACAGCGCCAAATGTAGAACCAAGGGCAGCACCAAAAATACCACCGCCACCACCCACAGCTGTTGTTGGCCCGCTACTGTTATTGCCGAACAGACCACCTGCATTGTTTGTAGCAGCTGTTCCAAAAGTGCTACCGCCACCAAAAGCATTACCTGCACCTGCGGGTGCTGCAGCTGTTTTGCCAAAAATTGAATTGCCATTTGCCACCCCACCGCTATCGCCTGTCATGCCAAAGGGATTGGTTGTATTGACACCGAGTGCAGCGGTGCCACTGCTTGTCGTATCAATGGGCGAGTCGTACAGCTTTGACACCAGATCCACTACTTCAGGTGTCAGTTGGAGCAACGACTTGAGCTTGTTTTTGGCCTCCAGCGCTTCTTTGCTAAACTGCTGGTGAAATTGTTCAAAGAAGTTCTTTTGTCGAGACTCATAACAAAGGAAACGTATCTCTTCAAAGGATTGATCCTCGATGAAATTGGGTATACATGGCTTATCCTTGAAGGGACCAAAGCAGGAAAGTGGCCACTGATTGCCATTAATTGCAGACTCAACATCAGTTTTAATTATTTGCCTACAAGCACGAAAAACATAATTTTGAATGCGTTCTTTTTATAGGAAAGAAAATAAACATACTTCACATCAAAGTGTTCATTGCTACATTTTGTTCCAAAGCGACAATTTCCTTGTTGAAAATATTTACACAGCACCATTTCAGCATACAATTGCAAGTAAATAATTCAGCACCTATAAACCGATTGAAAGCCAGAGCGTTAAGAAAATATTAAAATTTTCACAGCTGTTTCACAAAATCTTGTAAATAAACAATTAAGCTAGTTCACATTACCGTGCGCTTAGACCGCCTGAATCAAGGTTGATTAATATAGGTTAAGTCACTTGAGAGAAGCTCAGTCGAACTGTCAGAATGAATGAAAGGAAATCAAGAAAAAAAATACCTGAATCTGTAAAATTTTTAGCCATGATATAATAATTTACAAGGTAGGAGTGACAGTTTTTTTGTCGACTAGCATTTGTCAAAAACTCATAGAAAAATAGAAAAAAAAAGAATAAGCATCAAAACAGATGAAAAATTAAACCTTGTGTTGATTTTGACAAGCGTTGGTCGACACTCTTAGAAGATATGTAGTTGTCAAGGCTACCTTGTAATTTATTATATAATGTTTTTAGCTAACAGCTACTTTGACAGTTCGAGCAAAGGCGAAAAAAGAGAGCTTTTCTCTCAAGTGACTTAACCTATATTAATCAGCCTTGGCATGAACGAACGAAAATTTTATTGCAAACAATAGCTCTGTTTCCATACTAAATGAGGTTTGTTTCCGTACTCGATTTTAGCAACTTGCAATGTGCTAGAACGTGTTTTCGTACTTTTTCTAGCTAGAAGGACAAACACAAAATCGCTCTCTCGAGCTCAAAGTGCTCGAAGAAGAAGTTTGTTCCAGCTCCAGATGCAACAAGCACCAAGAAGAATAAGCATTAAAAAGAACAAGCAAATGCCAATTTGTTGTTTGTTGTTTGCTTATGTTGTGCAATAAGAAATAGATTTACAAATTGTTCTATATGAATACATGTAAAATATCAAGTTTAAATTGGCTCTGTTTACGTTTGTAATAAGTTTAATTTTGCGCTGTTTACTTTTGATAGTCAAACACTGTTTTTGTGCTTGAAGCTAGCTAGAAATCGTTTCCGTATTTTTGACACTGTCTTCAAATTTTATTCTAGTGTCTGCTTACATTCGCCGCTTTTTACCGACTCATTTTGATGTAAGGCAGCTGCCAAATGTTCACATACATTACTTGCCTAATTTCGACCTTGAACAATTCAATCAAGAACTCTTCGCTTTTGGAGTTCTATCGAAGCTTAAACTTAGGTTTTCTTGCACTAAAATATCTTTATTAACATTTAAAACAATTTTCACAAATTAATATTGCGCAATTAACATAAAAATTTTTGATGATGATGATACTTTGACAACATTTAAATGATTTGTTTGATTGAAAAAAAAAACAAAAACTTAGCTTCCCTCTCCCCTTTATACTAACATTAAGTTAAAATTGTAATTGTAACTATAAGATTACCTTGTTTGGTTAATAAATAAATAAATAGATTTTTGATTTCAGAAAATTTCCGACCGAGATATAGTGAACATAGTGAATATAGTGATATAGCAATCGCTGTAATTGTTCTGTCAAGTATATTAACGTGAGCATTAAATCAAACTATTGCTCTCTTTGAAATTTTCAACTGAATCTGATAAATAAGCCATAATGTCCGTTTTTCAAAACATGACCATAAATCCAGCCATATCCACTTTTTGAGACTCTGATTATACGAACAAATTCGTGTTCGAATCTTATGAAATGTGGTCTGTACTTTATATAAATGCAGCCGTGTTGGGTTTGTGCAAGACACTGCTTACACGTCATTCAAATTGAAGGATCATTCAAAATTTGATGTTGTTTTCCCCGCAAAAAAAAAATATGAATTCTCTGCGAGAGCGAAAATGAATGAATGAGCTCCAGTCCTGCTTCAATCAATCACAGTGTTGCATAAATAACTTTTCTGTTACTAACAACAACACTTTCACTTGGCATTGGCCATTCAATCAAAATATCACGTGTGAGCAGCTATTCAATCAAATATCACAGAGAGAGTAAAAGAGAACAAAAAACGCAATGTTCTACATTCAATTTGAATGACGCGTAAGCTCTGCCCAATGGGCTCCTGTGCTGCAACTCTGTTGTATAATTGCAGCATTATTGTATGCTATGTGATATCAGATTAGAAGGGTCTTACACGTAATAACTATTTGACGCAACTATCAAAATTGATACGTTTTTGTGAAATAGAGTAGGAAGAGAATGCCAGTAATCTCTCGGGCCAAAACTGTCAAAAAATACTGAAAGGATGAAGGATGATGAAGAAAGACCGAACAATATAAAAAAAGTATATGATTTTATTACTATAAAATGTTCGCTATTGGTCAACTCACACGAGATTGTTTGATTGGCAATCAATGAACTTTTCTTAAGCTCTTTTAAATTTTGATTGTTGCTAGCTCACACGACACGCTAATCTGTGTTTGACATTTCTTTGAAAACACTGTTTCTTCTCCTCCACTTTATTTCGTACTATGAAAACATTTCGTACCAAGGTTAATTTATAAGGTTGTCGCAAGGGAGAGAGCGAGTACCCATTATTGTCAAATCAAAGTTGACAGCTCAAAGAAAATCTGCAAGTGATCTCTATTATCATCCGTTTTTCTTTCGTAGTCATTCGCAAAATTGGCTGGTTTTAACAATTATGGGTACTGAGAAGAGAATGCGATCAGCCCTGTGACAACCTCATAAATCAACCTTGTTTCGTACTATGAAAACATTTGCTTATGACTGCTTATATTAAATTACTTGAATATTCCCTTGTTCCTTAAATAGTTATTTTATTATAACGCATTTATTATGTTATTTAAACTGTTACGCAAAAATTAATTATCGATCGATTGACTCCATAAATTGAATATCGATGTACATCACTACTCATCAGTATAACACAGATTAAAGTTTTTGCATAAAGTTGCACAAGTAAAATGGATGGTAGAGAACTTAATTTGGAAGAAATACCTTTAGAATTAATAAAATTGGCTTAACAATATGCGGCGGAAAAAGTCTTTATGAAACACAAGCATAGAAAATCTCACTTTCTTGTTGGTTTTTTTCTTTGTTTACTTCATTAATTTGGAACTTGTTTGGAATAAGGGTTTCGTGCAACGGTTTTTCCACTACGTTATTGTAAAAAGTACTACGTTTCTTCAACAAAAGTCCTTTTTAGGTACTTTAACTCAGCAAAAATTTTATTTCGCCACCCAGCATCACTGTTCAGATTGCTGATTGACAGCAATCTTAAATTGAACAAATTTGATTGCTGCAATCTGTGTTCATCCGCTCTCGCTCTCAATGCTATTAGGGGAGGTCACATTATCAAATTCTTCATCAAAATATTGGTCAAACAGTTTGACCACGCGAGTGTTCATATTATCAAATTTTTGCAAATTTCATTATTGTCTTTCACACCGAAGTGAACACATCAGCAGCACTCCATATGCTTTATTTCTAAATAATCTTTTTTTTTGTAAATTTCCGATTTAATTTGCCAGTTATGGATGTAGTCTATAAATTTCAATAAAATCATTACATAAATCTTCTTCATCGTGCATTTTCAATTGATGTGTTCGCGTTGAAATCTTTTTTCAAGTGATGAAATCGCACTAGAAAATTTGACGAGTGTTCACCGCCAAATTTTTCATCAAATTATTGGTCAAACAACCGAAAAATCAAAATATTTTGATTTTCGTCAAACGATTTGACCAACAATTTGATGAGTGTTCACATGTCAAATTGTTCGTCAAATTCCATATATATTTCTGTTGGTCAAATTTTTTTATTACTTGTTGGATGAAAAATTTGATCATGTGCCCGGGCCTATTGACAGCTTCTCATTAAAAGCAACAACAAAACGAGTAGATTGTTTGATTGGCAATCACCGTGTGAGTTGGGATATGCCTTCATGAACGAAGGCAGTATGAACGTACGGTAAGGTAGTATGCATTGGAAACATACAAATAGTTTAATATACTAAAGAAACAGAATTAATTTAACGGTTTATGCTAAAAGAATTTTTACCCATAATAGTGCATCATTTATGCGCTACATCTTACCTGAAAGAATTCAGACATTAGTGGTATTCAATGAACGACGTATTTGTGATGTAAGCTGCGTATGTGTGGTAAGTTGTACAAGGTGGCGCTAAAGTAATCCTCCTATCAGAAAATGCTATGAATTTTGCGATTGGCCCCTAATGTCAGTTCTGTTTTGACATTTGTGTAGTAAACACATGCGAAATACACGTTAATAAACAATGTTACGCTACACTGCTCCAGAACGCGGAATATTGCTGGCTATTTATTTGACCAATAATCGGTCGGTGACTTTGGCACAACGTGAATTTCGTCGCAGATTTCCTGGCCGTCCAACGCCTACTGGTGAAACACTACGACGTTTAGCCGCTCGCCTCGAAGAGACTGGCACAACACGAGATGCTGCCAGGCGTGGCAGACCCCGGAGTAGCCGTTCTGCAGAGAATATTGCTGCTGTAGCCGAGGATGTCATGGAAGCGCCGTCGACATCGACCAGACGACGTGCCACGCAAATGGGTATCAGTCGACGGTCTTTACAGCGAATTTTGGTACAAGATTTGAAGATGTTTCCGTATAAAGTCCAGACGGTGCATCAGCTGTTAGCTGCTGACTACCAATCGCGTCTAACATACGCTCAAGCCATCCTTAATCACCACCAAGAGGAAGATGATTTTCATCAAAAATAATCATGAGTGGTGAGGCCCATTTCCATCTTAGCGGGTACGTAAATAAGCAAAATTTTCGCTTCTGGGGCACTGAAAATCCGCGTGTAACCCACGAAGAGCCATTACACCCGCTCAAAGTCACTGTATGGTGTGCTGTTTTCGCTGGAGGAGTCATCGGACCTTTTTTCTTCGAAGACGTCGCGGGCCAAATGGTTACTGTGAATGGTGACCGTTACAGAGCAATGATCAACGAGTTCTTTTTGCCGCAACTTGATGAATTGGGATTGGAAAACATGTGGTTCCAACAGGACGGTGCAACGGCACACACTGCACGTGCCACAACCGATATGCTGAAGGATGCATTTCCCGGGCGCCTAATCTCCCGTTTTGGCGATTTGCACTGGCCAGCAAGATCGCCTGATTTGACCGCTTCAGACTTCTTTTTGTGGGGCTTTTTGAAGTCGCGGGCTTATGTCAACAAGCCTCAGACTCTTGCAGCTCTTAAGGACAATATCCGTCAAGAATGTGAGGACCTATCGCCGGAAGTTTTGGCCAAAGTGATGGAAAATGTCATAAAAAGGGCTCAAATGACAATCAACTGTGGCGGCGGCCATTTACATGACATCATATTCTCGACTTGATATAAAAAAAATTAAAAGACTAAATAAAAATAATCCACAAGAAGAATCAGTTTTTCATTTTTTTTTTAAATTACAGCCAAAAAACATCGCAAGGTTACTTTTGCGCCACCCTGTATGAACTTACGGCACATACGCTATTTACGCCACAAATACGGCGTTCATTGAATACCACTATTATTTCTGGTAGTCATATCCAAATAGTCCTTAAAATGAAATAACTTTAGATAAATTTTAATTTTTCTCATATTTATTTCAATTCAATGTCCATTTATTTTTAATATTTACTATTTACAGCAGCTGGTTATGGTATTTTTTAAATTTTTTTTGTTTTTTGTATAGTAATGGTTTATTTTTTTCGGTAATAATAACTTTAGTTTTATACATTAAACTATATATTATGTAATACCTAAAAATCGTTTTATTATATTTATTTTACAATGTGTGTGTGTGTTTTATTTTGCATTTTAAATTGTTAATGTATAGAATATAGAATATTAATTTTTTGTATATAGTTTTCATTTGCATTTTTTTTAACTTTTTAAAATTTTTTAATTTTTTTTTTATATTTTCTTATTTTGTTCGCAGCGCCATTCAAATTTTTAACGTACTCGTATGTATGTATGTTTGTATGTATGTAAATATTCGCTATTTTGGTGTTGCATAAATTTTCCGTATAGTATATGTATATGATTAGACACGTCTTCCATTTAACATTTATATATATCGTCACCTAAAATGCAAAAAGGCGTAACAACATTTTTAATTTTTTATAGGAGAAGGTAAAAAGTCTTAAAATCGCACATATATAAGAATTAAAAGTCATACTTTCTTCTTAATTTCGTTTATAAAATAATTATTTTTGGATATTTGTCCAAAGAATGACCTTAAAGCCTAAAATATGTTCCATTTTAAAACATTTGTGGCTTCTCCTATGGACAATTAAAAATGTTGTTACGCCTTTTTGCATTTTAGGTGACGATATATAGATATATATATAAACTTATGTATATATTTAGTTCTTTCTTTTCTTCTTTCTTATATTTTGCTTTTCATGAAATTTTGCTATTTTTGTGGTTTCTGTTTCGCATACATTAACATTTTTTTTTAACATTATTGTTATCTGCATATATTTGGTGATCCTCTATTTAAATGGCTATTAAAAGTTAACACGACGTTAGGATGTGAGCTATTTTTAATTGCGACTATCATCATTTGCTTTCATAGCAAAGAGAAGAACAAAAACAATAGCTACTAAATTGAGTGAAAGTATTTACTAACGTATTTTTTTTTCTGTTTTTTTAAATAGGACCTGCCTGACAATGATTTCAATATAGCTGGTTTCTAGCTACGAGCTGTAAGACCCTTACAATCAATCTAGGTTATAAAAAAATAGCTTTCGGCTAATTTTTTGTTTAAATAAACAAAAGCAAATGCGCACAAAATAAACTCAAAATAAGAATTCATATGAAAACGATAAAAAAAAATGACAAAAATTTATTCATTACTTTTATGTTTTATTTCAAAAATTTCTGTTTAACTTAAAATATGAAATAATTAATGCTTAGATTTATTTGATTTTAACTCGCTAATTTGTTTTTTGTTTTTCATTAAATTAAATTATTTTCTCTTTTCTAACAACTAAGAACTGTACATGTTTGCGTTTGTATTTTTAATAAACGTTAAAGTTAAACTTACGATTTAGTTCTTTATTTTATACAGGGTAGTTAGTTATATTTTTAAACTATATTTTACAAGTTTTCAATACACAGCAAATTAAAGCTGAAATTAAAAATAGAAATATTTTTTACTTTTGCATAAAATATGCTACAAATTAGCATAAAATCTTTGTATTGCAATGAACTGTATATATTATTATATTTCATTTCCTTCTTTTTTATCGTAACAATATCAAAACAGTATTGAATTTTAATTCATTTTGATATCGTTACAATACTCTTGTTTGGTGGTGAGCGAGAACTGATTTCTAAAGGCGTGGCAGTGATGAATGAAAAGTACAGAAATTAATGCCAACAAATCCAGAAAATATTCAAAATTTTGTTCAAATTTGAACATCTTGTGGAATTGCGATAGCTAACACCAAAGGAAAAAGTTTAATATAAATGTTAACACCTGAGGAAAATGCATAAAATTGTTCAAACTATACAGCAGTTTGAAACGTCCAATTAATATAGATTTAAAAAATAATTTTAACTATTAGTTATAGCAATAATTGGTTACGGATTTTGTGTATTTAGAAAAATTAACAAATTCTCATTTCATTTCGGGAAAAAATAATGTGTGTGCACTATATTAAGCTGGCTCCTTTAGAATGTAAAACAATAAATTTATTTTTTGAAAATATTTTTTTAACTACATTGCTTTAAAATAAAATATTTATTAATTACATATAAAAGCAACGAAAATAAAAAATATTGGGAAAATAATAAATAAAAAACTTTTTCGTTTAAGTTCACAAAGATTGTTACAGTAATAAATATTTTAAGCTAAATTGCAGCATATCTCCTGCATATTATACAGGTGCTTATTTTTTTTTTTTTTTTTTTTTTTTTCTTTGAAAATTGCGTACACAAAATGTATTAAAATCAAATAAGAATTCATTTTGGAAAAAGAAAATTGCATAATACGCTTTTATTAAATTGTTATGATTATTATGCTTGAAACAAATTATTTTTGAGATCAAATAAATAAAAATATATATTTATTCATATATTTATGCATAGATATATGTTTCTAAGAATTAACTTAAATTGTGTAAATTAGGTCTTGTTAAGAAATATTAGTTGAACAAAAGAATATTAGCAGCAATTTGCATTGTTGTTTTTTTTCGTTTTTTTTTTTAGAAAAAATGTACATAGCATAGATAGATTTGAATACGCGTATTTGTTTAAAAAACGTATATTTTTAGAAATTGTTTTTTTTTTTGTTTATGTTTTATACACACATTTCACCATCTTGGTTTTATTATTTTTCTTTTTTTACAGTAATGCAGATTAAGCATATCTTGTAAAATTTTTATATATATGTATATATATATATGTATATTGATTTATTACAGCTAGCTAGTTGTTATAATTTATAAATTTATTATTATTATTAGTGTTATTATTATATTAAGAAAAGTAAATTTAGGTTGCTTAAAATTAGAATAACTTTAACATTGTATTTCTAGATTTTTATAAATTACAAGATTTTATTTCTCTGTATATCTTTATCGTTTTAAAGTTCGGTTCGAGTGGTTGTTGATTTTGGTTTGGTTTTTGTTTAGTTCTTGGTTTTTTATTTATTAAGCAGTTAAGTTTGGTTTATATTTTTTTTTTTATACTTATTCTCGCCATTTTTAAAAGATTGTTTTAAGCTAAGCAAGTTTAAAACATTGGTTCAAATTGGTTGTAGTGTAAAGTTAAGTTTAGTTATGTTCAAGCTAGGTGGAAGTGCAATATTTACACTGTGGCAATGACTATCAGTAAATGTGCAATTTCGGCAACACGATTTTTTAGATCTGGTGCAGCACGCTCCAAGTTCTCGTTTGCAAAATCACAAGAGGGAAATATATGCACCACATATGCTGCTTGTTCGCTGCCAGGAACTGGTATATTTACAATGCCAGCAGCCATCTTTTGCTGTAAATAAGTTATGAAGCCAGTTTGCAGATTACGCGATTGTTGCAAGACATCAGCATGATCACGACCACATGGTAACGCCAACAACATGCAATGCTCGTTCTCAAACTGAAAATAAGTTGAAAATGTTAACTCTATCGACATTAGGTTAAAGCCTACAATGTGCTTACCTGCATCTTCTTTGCCACTCCCTCTAGCTGGGTCTGCTCCAAACGCATTCTTTGCGCTATACGCAGTGGCGGTGTGCTGCCATCACTATTGCATGGCAATGAGGCGCGCGCTACATGCGGATTGCCGAAAACAAAGTGCATTTGTACAGCAGCTTGATCGGTTTTGAGCGCTAGGAGACCTTGCCACATAACTGGATATCTTTGCAGGAGCGTTAGCAGTGAATCGGCTTGTGGTTGTGGCGGCGCAACCACTTGGCTGGCATGTGGTGGTGTAGGCACTTGCAAGTTACGTCCAGCTGATCCAAGATTTTCATGTGCTACAATGCCGCTGCCTGCAGTTGAAGTGGTAGCAGTAGCTGAAACTGAATAAAAATAAATACAATTAATTTATTGATTCCATTCTACACTTTTATCTCTACATTTGGGTAAACTAAGATAGAAAACAAAGGCTTTATGAAATAAAGCCCAAAAAAATTAAATAAGGCCACACAAATTGGGCTGGTTTTGTTTCATAATGAAATACAGCTCTGTGCTCGCCCTACTTTCGAAAATCACATAAAGCCCCAATACACGAAAGAACAACCCAAATATTGAATTTTTTGTTATATATAGAAATGATTGGAGTCTTATTTCTATTTAAGTTTGGGGCCTTATTTCACAGAGCCGAAAACAAAACAGTTAAAAAGTATAAAACGTAAAAATAATGTACTATTTGTCAAATTATGAAAGTGATTGCGTTTGTGTTCGTGTACAGAAACATTTATCATGTAGAGCTATAGTTATATCTTTTTTATACGTTGCAAAACGAAGTTATAAGCTAAGTTGTATAAGTAAGTTGAAGCGCCCGCTTACCTGTTGACATGCCAATACGTTCTTTTATCAACTGCTCGCGTTGCAAATGTTGTTCATGTTCGCGCTCACGTTCACGCTCACGTTGCTGTTCACGCTCACGTTCTAACATTTTCGGATGCATATGCGCCATATTGGCGACAACACTTCCAGCTGCAGTTGGCGGTGGTGGCGGTGGCACACTGGTTGCTCCTATAAATGGACTCGCAGCGCCAGCACCAGGCGGTGGTACTACAACAGGGGGTGGAGCAACTACACTGTGTGCGGTAACAGACCTATGGGCAGGTGGTGGTTCGATAGGCGGCATTTGACGTGCGACATCAAAGAAACGTCCAGCGACTTCTGGGTAATGTGGGTGAGTAGGTATGCGGGTATTGTGTACATAAACTTGAGCCACTTGTGGTGAATCTATTTAGAGTTAAAATTACAAAATTAAAATAAAAAAATGTTGCATTTTAATCATATAGAATTTTTGTTGCATACCCGTAGCTCGATCTTGTGGACTCTGTAAGCTATGCGGCACAGCTATAGTACGCGGCACGCTGCCTGGACGTCGCAATTCTAATGGTGGACTGCCGGCAAGTGACTCATCTAAATCACCACCTACAACATCCTTATACGGAAGACGCGGTGCGGCAGCCAATGAATCTTGCGAACGCAAATATTGCTGATACAATATTATGTGATCGCGTGTTACGCCACGAATCGGACCGGGAGGGAAGGAAGTCTCACCCTGAAAAGTTATAAGAAAAAAGGGATGAGCAACTTTTAATCAAAAATAAAATGATATATTATAGTTAGTGTTCGACCGATTTCAGTTTTTTACACTGATGCTGATGTTCGGTATATTTAAAAAGTCAAAACCGATGTCGATATCTGGGCTGATACTTATGCCAATTCCGCGGTACCTATGCGGAATGCAGTTAGTGAAACCATTGCCGATACTTATACCGATGACGATGCGTTTTCTACTACTAATTTTTATTATGCTTCCTTACTTATACTAGGTATCTATGCCTAAGTCATAAATCACCAAAACATATATTTGAAATAAATAAATAATATATTATAACTTATCGACCTATTTATGTCTTATTAAAAAAAATTTACAATTTATTGGTGTGCAGTAATGAAAAGTAATTGACAAGATGTTTATACCGACACCGATGCCTAAATTATGGTCGATGCCGATAACGATTACATGTTTTAAAAGGATACTGATGCCAATTATTGAATTTGATGCTGATACCGATGCCGATTAATCGGTCGGACACTAGTTATAGTAAAGACTAGCCATCAATCATAAATTAACGTATATGTTTACCGGTGTTATAGGTGAAGCCTGCTGATGTGCAGGTGGTGGACTTTGCGTTTGGCGCGTGTTTACAACAGACGCATTTTTGTAGCTGCCTAGTTCATGCTGCGTCCACAGTAAATTAAATAAATCGTTAAATATTTTAACAATGAAAAATAACTTAAAAATAACTTTTTAATCTAACACAAACAGAGAAAATTATGCTTAATTTCTTGTAAAACTGTAAAACTTACAATATTTGCTTCAAACGGTGGAACTGATAGGCCAGTTGGCAGCAGGAGTGGAGCAGAACGTGCCTGCCCTTGTGGACTGATTGTTGGTATTGTTGTGCGTAAGCCGCTGGCACCTAAGAAATAAAATACACAGTTATAAAAACTTCTCAATGCAGCATAAAATTGTTCGAATTTATCAAATCAACTAAGATGATTTTCAAACACTTACCCGTTGCAACAGATTGTTGTTGTGGTTGTTGTATATTGGCCATGTTATGTTGTTGCTGTTGTTGTTTCAACGTTGTAGGCGGTGGACTGCTCACGGCACCAACCATTATATGCGCATTTTGTGCTTGCAAGTTGTGCACAAGGGGATTTTGCTTTACAGCAATATGTTGTTGTTGCTGCGTCAATGGTGGCGAAGCTGTATGATGCTGTTGCGTTTGCAAATGCACGGGTGGTTGTTTTGATTGCACCAATAAATTTGCACCGATTTGATGCGCTGTGACGGGATGCGTTGGCAAGCCTAGCAAACCGCCAGAGCTGATACTCAAAGCTGTTGGCTGTTGTTGCTTCAAGTGTTGTTGTTGTTGTTGCTGTTGTGGTGTTGTAAGCGATATATGTTGTTGTGTTTGCTGTTTGGCCAGCTGTTGATGTGTCACTACCGATACGCCATGCGGCAAATGCTGCTGCTTTAGTATGTTATGTTGCTGCTGATGTTGTTGTTGCTGTTGTTTTAATGGTGGCAATGTTTGTGCAACCTGCGCTGACTTAGCAGAAGAGCTGGCAGCATTTACTTGCTGATGTTGCAGCAGCATTTGTGCCGGCATATGCAGTTGTTGATTCTGACTGCTGTATTGTGGATGCTGTTGTTGTTGTTGTTTATTTGTCAGAGCAACATGTTGTTGCAGCGTTATGTGGGACGTTGCAGGTGGTTGAGCTATCAACGTGGGTTTTGTGCCACTAACATGAAGTTGTTGTTGTGAAATGGGCTGTTGCTGACTTTGCTTGATGACAAGCGATTGTTGTTGTTGCTGCTGCTGCTGTTGTTGTTGCGGTGGCAGACGTGGCGATTGCACTGATGTAGTGTGCGGCGAATGTGCAGACGGAATGTTAACCAACAATTGTTGTTGTGGCTGATTCGGATGAAGATTTGTTGCACTTAATGGCAACTGCTGCTGCTGCTGTTGTTGTTGCAATGCATTGCGTGACACAATATTTGACTGTATGACATGACTTGTATTAGATACAATAATATGCTGTTGCTGTTGTTGCTGCTGGTGCATAGCTTGCTGTTGAAAGGGTAGCTGCTGTTGCTGCGTCATGTTCTTTTGACTGTTCAAAACATGCGCCTTTAGCGTCGGTGGCCGCACACTAGAGTGTTGGGCGTGTATTGCCTGCGAATTTTGTTGCACAAGAATTTGCTGCTTCATGGGCGTGGCCTGAGTCTGAATGATTTGTTGCTGCACTACCACAGGAGCTGTCGTAGTTGTTTTTACAACAACGCTAACTGCTTTATTGGCCAAAGCTGGTGGTTTTGTTAATGGCGTAGGAGCAGTTTCCAATTGTGAGGGTTTTGTTGGCCCTGTTATGGGCGTGGCAACAACGGTTGGAGCTGGAGTTTGCAGTTGTGACTGTTGCTGTTGTGTTGTTTTATGACTTACCGGCGATTCATGCATTTGAGTTTGATCAGCTTTAAGACTTGCATTTATCGCAGCTGTGGCTGTTGCTGTTGTTGTTGGCGTCACTGCAGAAGCAGTTTCAGTACCTTGCATAATTTTCTTAGGCTCGATAGGTTTGTGATGGATGCCACTAGCTGCCGCTGCTGGTAAGCTGCCCTCCTTACCCTGCTGCATGCTGGAAATCATGCCCGTAACAGGATCGATAAGTGATTTGCTGACAACATCAGCCGCACCACCACCTGTAGTTTTTTGTGTAGATGTTGGTGCAGCAGAATTCAATATTGGAAGACCAGTAGATGGTAGAGCCGACATTGATGAACTGGCGCTGCTGGCGCCAAATGATTCAATCTCTGCTGCGGCGAGCGCTTTCTTCTTCGGATGTTGTGGAATTGTGGTTGCTGCAGTAGTTGTTGGGCCCTGCATGCGCTGTAGTTCATTAGGTGGAGTCGGCATAAGTGCATCATCGTTACTAGATATTGGATGGTCTTCATCTGCTTGTGACGATGCCGTTGAAGTGTCATTGGTGGTGCTTTTATCTAAATCGACAAATTCAACTGGATGAATATGCTCGGCACTAGACTTGCGATCCTTTGAACGACGTGGACGTCCAACGGCATTTGGCGTATGTGGAGCTGTTACAGGTTGTTCGGCTTTCTTTGGATTTGCCGCATTGCGACCAGAACGTCTAGGTGGTGTTTGTGCACCTTTGGGCAGTGCCACAGCCGGATTTGTATGAGTGTTGCGCACAACATCCTCGATAATGTCATCAATAGTACTGCGATCTTTTTCTTGCAGTCGTCGTGACTTGCGCGTATTTGCTGCAGACAAGCCGCCCGCAAGAACTGATAGTTCAGCCGCTTGCTGACTATGCTGCTGATCGTTTGATGTTGTACCAGATCCAATAACAGCAGCATCAGGATCTGAGATCTGCACTGGTTGCTTTGACATTGATGGGCCTGATTCTGCCAATTGTTGCTCTGGCAAAACGACATGTGTTTCGGCTCTTGTATCTGGTTTTGGCTTTTGTTCAGTTGATGGCAACGTTTTTATTAAAGGATCTACAGATTTTTCGCTTGCAAGCACTATTGGTGTGGCTTGGCCCGGACTCTTAATAGTAATTATTAATCTAGGTCGTGAATCGCTGCCGGCATTCGTTGCGACATTTGTGCTTGTTTGCTTCACTTGTGATTCTTCTCCACCAGAATCATCGTGGAATTCGTAAATGTCTTGATCACAATTGGTAGCTGTAGACGAAATAGCGTGAGACGCTGCTGTGTTTAGGTTTCGAACTTTTCTTTCAGCAGCTGCCGGTGGTGTAGATACAGCTGCTATACTTTGCTGCTGCTGTTGTTGTTGTTGCTGCTGCAGCTGTTGCTGTTGTAATAATTGCTGCTGCTGTGCAAGATGTCGCGTTGGTGGACGTCCCTTACGGCCTCTCGTAGTTGTTGAAGCAGTTGTGGGTTTTCGTAGGCGCGTTTGAATGCCTGACTGCTCCGCTGCACCAATTGAAGTGTTCAAAGCGGTTTGAGCGGATATAAGACTAACTGCAGCTGCTGCAGCTTGTTTCTTGCCGCCGCGTGGTTGACGTCCACGTTTATTAACTGAGCCACCACGAACATTCATTGCTTTTCCCAGTGGGGGCATGGAAGCTGCTACGCTTGTTTGTAGCTCAGCTACATCGGGATTGTGACTGGAATGGGTTTCAGTTTCATCTTCGGTATCATGATCTGTGGTAGAAGCAACAGATGTTCCAGAAGTATCAGCCTTAACAAGGTCTGGCAAACTCTTCTCCACCTCCACAACATCTGATGATTTAGTTGGTGGTGGTGGTGCAATAGTGACCACATTAAGATTTGGCAGCTCATTGTTTGTTTTTTGCTGCTGTAGTTTTTCATCTTTATTGCAGATGGCATCCACTTTCTTTATAACCGAATCGATATTGACTTCCTTGGCAGACCAATAATCGCTATCTTCCTTGGAGTCTTGTTCGTTTTCCTCTTCTTTCGGTGGCGAGATTTTGATGACATTTTCTTCCGTTAAGAGTGAGGTTTTAGCGATACTAGTAGGAGCTTCTTTGGCTGGGCCTGCGTTACTAGCTGTTAAGCCAGTAGTTGGAGTGGGCGTGCGAATAACTGATACATTTTCAACAATACTTTGGCCGCCACCATCATTTGCGCTGATGACAGTCTGTTTTTCATCAGGTTTCTTAGCAGATTTCTCAGCAGATTTATTTAGTTCCTGTTTGTTTCCGTCTGACAAATCATTAACTTGTTGTTCCTCAGCAATCTTTGCAGGTTGCAGATTAGTTGCTTGTTGTTTTGTAGTTGTTGTCTTAGTTGGTGATTGGTAGTGAGGTTGTTGTAATGCTGGTTTTTGTTGTGCCTGTTGTTGCTGCTGTAGCAAAACCGGCGAATGTTGCTTAGGTGCCATGGTTGAGTATGGTTGCGTATGAGCACCTTGTGGAATTCCCACCAAATGCTGCTGCACAATCAACTTTTGTGTTGTTGTTGTAGGTTGGTTCGATTGAACAGTTATAGGATGAGAAGCAGTCAACTGTTGTTGCCGCAAAATAACCAAATTTTGTTGTGTTGTTGGAGGCAGCACATTTGTAACTTTGTTTAGCGCACACTGCTGAGCAGTTGTTGTTGGCGGAGCTTGTGGCTGTTGGTGCGAATGCTGAAGTAATTGCATTGGTCTTGGTGGACATTGCTGTTGTTGTTGTTGATGCTGTTGTTGCTGCTGATACTGTTGTTGCTGCTGATGCTGTTGTTGCTGCTGATGCTGTTGTTGCTGCTGATGCTGTTGTTGGTGCTGGAATTGTTGTTGATGTTGCAAATGAAAAGCTGACTGCTTTGACTGTTGCTGTGTTTGATGCTGCTGCTGTTGTGGATGAGGATGTTGTTGTTGCTGTTGTGGATGTTGTTGTTGCTGCTGCTGTTGCTGCTGATGTACTTTCTGTATGTGCATCATTTGTTGCTGATGTTGTTGCAATATCTGCTGTTGCATCTGTTGATGATGCTGTTGACGATGCTGCTGTTGTTGTTGCTGTATTTGTTGTCTCTGCTGTTGCAGAATATGTTGTTGCTGCATGTACTGTTGTTGCTGATGTTGTTGATGAGCAGATATTTTTGAAATCTGTTGCAATATCTGCGGCGAGTGGCGTTGACCTCCCAACGGTTGTTGTTGCGAGGACGTTGCATACATTTTTGCCGCTGGTTGATTGCTAGGAGACGTACTTTGCTGCGCCTGTTGTGCTGGCACACTAACAACTTTACTTATTATTGTTGGATGTGTGGGAACAAGTGGCATTTTTTGGACTGCAATTGGCAGCATGTGCTGACCTGGATGTTGCTCAATCACGGATTTCATAGATGTTGGTGAATTACGTACATTGCCCGCACTGCCAAAATTGCAATTGATTTTACTACCTGGACTGTCTGCATGCAATTGAGGAGAGTGTTGAGAAGTTTTCTCAGCTCCAATTGTCGGTGTGGTCGCCACATTTGAGCGTTGCATGATGGCTGCCGTTGTTGGACTCGGTAGTTGCTGACTATTGGCAGCAACACAGGGCGGAGAAATATGGGTCTGTTGACGCTGTCCCATAGCTGACATCTGTTGTTGCATAGCTGCACCTGCCGTTTGTATCAACACTTGTTGCTGTTGCGTCGTTGGTGATATCGCAGAAGCAACAGTTGCGGGACTATTTTGACGTGTTGGCGTGCTGCCGCGTGAAGACGTCTGTTGCTGCATATGAGGACTGTGTGGCGAGGTTGCACGAACATTTATATAAGAGGATGTCGCAGTGATAGCACTTTGTGGTTGTAATGGTGTTGATTGTTGATGTGGTGACAATATAAGCTGCTGCTGCTGTTGCTCACTTCTATTCATGGCGCTTGGTGAAAGCACCATATGTGGGACAATGAAATGAGTCGACGTCTCTGGTGGAATACTAATTGTGGGCGGTTGCATTAAGAATGTATTAATTGAAGTTGTTGGTGGATGCAGTCCTAAATGATGCTTTGCCGATGATGGTGCAATTGCAGATTTTAGTGGTGTGGAGGTAAAGCTATGTGGTCTTGTTTGCGCTGGTTGCGTTTCGCTACTGACACCTGGTGTGTCTAGGTTCATCATAGATGGCAATGTGGACTGCACTGAAGTTGCTGCAGACTGCGGTTGTTCTTTGTTGGATAATTTTGGCGAATCGTTTTTAGGTGGCAGGCTCACGGTTTTGGGCGATGACGTTGCACGCGGTGGCACCAAATCACTGATGGGTTTTTGCGGTGTCTCACGTTCGGGTTTTATTATTACTGATTGGCTTTGATGTTCCATTTTTGTTTGCTTTTGTAACTCTTCTGTTGAAGTATCTGTTTTAGCCGAACGCTCTGGAGATGTTGACACAGCTGTTTCATCGATTTTCAAGCTATTCCCACTGCTGTCTGCCTCATCAGCGTTTTCCTCGGTATCGGTATCAATTTGTAGATCTTGCTCCGATTGTGGCGTATCAACTTTGATGTCCATATCCACATTGTTCAGACTCTGAACGGCTTTAAGCATTTCATCGGCAGCATCTTGATCAGGTTGATCTGTCAGCGTTTCGCCGATGCTCATTGGTGCCTCAATAGCCTGTGCAGCAATAGCAGCTTCTTCATCAGCTTCTGGTGCAAGCACAGTCGATTGGGTATCAACTGTTGTAAGGTCATCCAAGCCGTCATCAGTGAAGTTGTAGTCGGTATTTGAAGAGGTGCCAAAACTCTCGCCAAGTAGCGCGGTAACAGCACTTTCCGTTTCCTCTTGCGAGATAGTAACACGTGATTTGGTGTCTTCAACTTTATCAATATGTTTGGATGCATCTGGTGGCGAGGCAATCGGAATTTTTGGCTCGTCAATGGTTGGATCTAAACTCGGCGAATTGAATTCGGCCGATATGGATTGAACGGCCGATTCACTTATACGCTCGTCTAGTTCGCCGTCAAAACCAGGTATGAATATATCGGACTTTTTCTTCGTTGAAGATGTTGTAATGGGTGATGTCGCTGACACTCGCGAATCCAAACTTTTGGAACTGGTTGCTGCTGTAGCTGTAGAGGATGTGGGTGTTGTTGCAACTTTGTTGCTGGTCGAAACATGGTGCGTAACTGGCGTGGTAGGCACTAATTTCTCGCTGCTAGCAGAAGTATTCATAATAGTTGGCGTTTTGGGTATAGGACTGATTAGTTTTTTATCACGTGTAGGTGAAGTAAGTGATGAAAGTAAGTCGGAGGATTTATTAAGAAAATTATTGACGCCAAGTGGAGGCATGTTAGGCGGTTTGGAAACAGGCAAATCTACATCATCGTCTCCGAGTAGACATGGTAGACTAGGTGATGGCTTGCACATGGGTAAAACAGTATTTGCATCATCATCTTCATCGATTCCATCTTGCTTCGACAGTTTGTTGGCAGAATGTTTGGCCACAGCTTGTATATCTATGGTCAGTTTGTTAGCGCCCGTTGTTGCTGGTGGCGACATAAACGACTGTTGCTGTTGCGAAGTTGTGGAAGATGAAGACTCACGACGTTGGTGATGGTGTCGTTCTTCCTTTGAGCGTTTCTTCTTCTTTTTCTTTTCCTTGCACTTGTTGTTCTGCTGTTGCTGCTGATGAGTTGTCTGCTGTAGGTTTTGTGTTAATTGCTTCTCACAGACATCCTGCTGTTCCTGTTGCACTGTGCTAGTAACTGTTGGTGTTTGAGCTATATCAATTGAGTTTTCATCGGCATCAGAAAAGCGGAACACATCGGTCATATCGCTACGATATGTTTTAGCTGTTGATGGCGTTGCATCTTCGTTTTGCTTGTTATCAGAATCCTCCATGAGTTGAGCTTCTAGAGCACGACCTGCTTCATCAAGATCAACGCTATTCTCGTCGTCCAGTGTTTGTTTCGGTTGTTGCAGTGTTGACAACGCATGTTGTTCACGAGACTTTTCACGCTCCTTGCGTTTTTTCTCCCGTTTCTCTTTGCGGTGTCTCTCACGTTCAATATGAGAAGAGTTTATCTTCTGCTTGTTCTCTTCATTCTCTTCAACAGTGTGTGATTTAGGTGTCAGAGGTTCTTGTTTGTATGGGTTAAGTGCTGCCGATACAATTGGTCCTGTAATGCTAGTCGAGTTGACGGTTGTGATGTGTGTCGGAGTGTTTACAGACGATTCTTTTGTCGAAAGGCAATCCTTGTCAGAATATTGCGACTCCTCTTCTTCTTCCTCTTCAGATATAGGTCCAAAGATATCCTCCATTTTTTCGCCACTGCGCTTGTGAGCGTTCGTATGTGGCGAGTAGACCACATTGGGTGTGACCATGGGAGCATTTGTTGTGGGCATTCGCATAGTATCCAAGCTCTTGGATTTCTTTGACTTGCGTAAACGATGACGTTCTTCTTTGGTGAGAGCATGCGTGGATTTTTCAAAATCAACACTGACACCACCTTCACTCAAGTTGCGCAACTTGTCACGTTTCTTTTCTTTACGCTCCTTATGACGCTTTTTGTCGCTACCCACCGCATCGTTTGCCCCATTATTTGTGATGGGTGGAGCGTTTGGTAGAACGGTATCACGCTTGAGTTCATCGAATGGATCATACGGCGACTGCGTAGCCATGTTGGATTTCACCTCAAGTTCTCGAGCAGTTGATACTTCTGCATCGTATAGAGGGTTGAGAGTGAGCGCGGTGTTACCTGATTCCAGGCTTATGTGCTGTGCGCTATCTACGGCTTGAACCGAGGGTGTCTTCTGACGTTTCTTGCTCTTCTTGTGTTTCTTGCGTCCCTCTGGGGAGAAGTTTTGTTGCGCTGTTTTCGTATTTTGTTGTTCTGACGCATTTAATTCGTACTTACCATCGTCAGCAGCACATGAGAAAAAGTCCTTAAATTCTTTCTTTATTTCATTCGCAGCTAATTTAGGAACTTGCTCCGTTTTGAAGCACATCATCCGCTGCTGTTCGTCTGCAGATGATATAGAGCTGCGTCGCTTGTATTTAATATCAACTGAATCCGAGTCCAGTTGTTGAACGCAGATGAGTTCTTTTTTAATCTGTTGTGCAGCGAATTTTGTCTCATTCAATGGCGTTGTTTCTGTGTCGTTATGTTCTTGCTTTATTTTGATATCTGCAGCGGATTGGGATTGCGATTCGGAATCAGAAGCAATGCGTGGAGTTGTATGTGAATTCCGCTTGATGGTGATGCGTTTACTCGGCGACATTATGCGCCGAACATTGGGGGGACGTATTTCTTCATCAGAGCTTTCGTCACCATCACACAAGCGTAGCAAGTTGTTGTGTATTTTGGTGCGACGTGCTTCGGCTTCGGCAGAATCGGAGTCACTAAACATGCGCTGTGGATGTACGGTGGATTGATGTGAACCTCTTCGGCGTCGCTCGATTGCCGGAGTTGTGACTTCATCGTCCGTTGATGTTAAGCCAACACCACCATGGTTTCGAGTGCCACCACCACCGCCACCACTACCACCGCTGCGCTGATTCGACCTCTCATCGTAGTCAGAATCGGTGTCGCCATCGTAGCTGTTCGAACGTTTTTTCTCCTCACGTTTTGCCCGTGATTGCTTTAACTGCGAGAATTTGGCTTTTATTTTCTTTTCTTCCTCCTGCTTTTGCATGTTTTTGCAGGAGCGTGCTTTAACCTTGTCGTACATTGACACATAGGGTCCATCATCGGGTATATCAAATATGGAATGCTTTTTGGCAGCTGCGGTGTCCTCAGAGTCATCGGAATCTGCAGAACTAAGCAGCATTTTTCTTGAAGGCGTAGCTTTTGGATTGCCTACCGTGCGGGTACCCATTGAAAGCATACCTTCATCGGAGCAACGCGATGACTTGCGTTCGACGCTGCGGTGACCAACATTGCCAGTGAAGGAATCATGTTTGTATTTTGTAGTCAACGTTTCACCTGACGCAGAGGAACCTGCTGCTGAAGATCGTCTGAGTGGGTTGTGCGATGCTTGTTCTTCGTCTGTTAAATTGTTGTGACTGCTTATTGTGGCAGCAGCTGCAGCTTGCATCATTTCTATATTGGAGGCATGTCGCTTCTTCTCACGATGTTCGCGTTTTTCACGTCTGTGTCGTGAGTGATGGCCTGAGCCATGTTCGCGATGCTTTTGTGTTGTTGTTGGAGTTTTATTAACCATTGCTTGGTGCAATTCTTCATCGCTGGAGTTGTGTTGTTTTCTAGAGGCTGGTGAGTTCTCATGTTCTTGTTCAGAAATATCCTCATGGTGATTTATGTCATGATTCTCCTCACTTATACGTTCCAGACAATTATGAATAACTTCAATTGAGGGTTCGTGGCTTTGTGTTTGCACATTATCCTGGGACTCCACTGAGGTGCACTGTGCTGCCTGATGTTTAGCATGATGCTTGCTCTTGTGTTTCGAGCTGTGCTCCTTAACTTTAACCTTCTCTTCTGGAGGATTTTCAATAGTGTTTGAATGACTTTTGTGGCTACTAGCTGATTGATTCGAGTGTTGACGTTGGTGGTGGTGTTTGTTGCGTTGACTGGTGGAGTTTTCTTTGGCATGTGAGTCTTTAGAATCGTGGCGTTCGTGCAACTTGGTGTTTGAACTATGTGGATTCGTTGGTGTCGTTTGTGTTTCCATGCGCATGCGTTTGGCATGCTCATCAGTGTTTTGTGTACCACTCGCGATGCCACCACCAGCACTTCCACCGTTACCATTATTACTTTCCTGTGAACTGAGACGTCGTTTGGGTATGCGTATCGGTGAATTCCTTGAAGATTTTCTTGCACGATACTTGTTTGGCACATCAGGATTTGTGGCAACTGCTGACTCTTCATCAGCAGCGTTCTCCTTGTCACCAACTTCACCAGCTTGTCGGAAGAAGTCTGTTGCATGATTTGAAAGGGGCAAGACAGAGGCGTTGTCCGACTTTGTATTGGATCCAGCTACTTCTTCTTTTCTTCGTTGCTCATCACGCATTATATGCTCACGTTCTCGCACTTGACCATCTTTGGACTTACGCTCCCGGCTATCTTCTTTGTTGCGTCGTTGGTCACGTTCGAAGCGTTCAGCTTCCTCACGTTCATTTTGTGTTTTTCGTTCACGTTCACGCTTTATTAGCTCCGCTTGTTCTTGAGCTGCATCTTTTTCCTGGCGTTCAAGCTCCTTTCTTTCCTTTTCCTCACGCTCTTTGCGCTCACGTTCTTCTTTCTCCTTGCGCTCACGTTCTTCTTTCTCCTTGCACTCTCGTTCTTCTTTGAGTTTCCGCTCCTGTTCTCGCTCCTCTCTTTCTCTGCGCTCTCGTTCCTCTCTTTCTCTACGATCACGTTCCTCCTTTTCCTTGCGTTCACGTTCTTCTTTTTCGCGACGCTCAGCCAGTTCTTGCAGACGTTGTTTACGCTCACGTTCTTCGCGTAGCTTTCGCTCTTTTTCTTCTTTTTGTATGCGTTCACGTTCTTCACGTTCCTTACGCTCACGTTCTTCTTTTTCTTTTCTTTCGGCGTCGTCACGTTCTTGCTGCTTTTTCAGCTCTTTCTCCCGTTCGCGTTTTTCTCTATCTTTTTCACGCGACTTCTCTTTTTCCACTTTATCGCCACCACGTTCATGACGTTCTCGCTCAATGTGATGATCTTGCTCTTTGAGCTCAGCGTCACTTGATTCATCTTCTCTTCGCGGCGTTGAAGCTATGGACTGCATGGATGCGGTTGAAGTTTTGCGTTTATCCGAAGATTTTTCCGCTTTCGTGGATTTTTTTTCACTCTCGCTACGATGATGATTATGCTTGTGTGATTTCTCACTCTTCTTTGTGGAGGACGACGTGGTAGAACTAGACGATTTCGAAGGTTTTGGAGCCGTCTCATCATCTTGCTTAGTAATGGAGGAACTATTACCGCTAACTGCTGCATTTTCGGCGGAAGTAGTTGTTGACATTTTAACTGTACCAACATTAGTACTTCCAGGAACTGAAGTGGATTTGGTTAGGATACGAGTAGAACTTTTATCACTATCATTACAGGGTGATGTTGTATTCGCTGGTACACTCAAACTTTTTGTCATAACATTCGTCTTTGGTTTAGAAGTATTGCCGGCGGCAGAGGGTGGTGGAGTATCTGGAGGTAGTGGCGGTGCTGTTTTAGACTGCTGGTCAATAGGCGCTGGACCAGCGGGAGGTGCTGGTTGTGCCATAGCAACTGGAGCAGCAGTGTTAGGCAATGGTGGATGACTCGGAAAGGGATATTGGAGACCTTTGTTACCCGCTGTTGCTGATGCATTTGCTGCATTAGCAGTGGTGTTAGACAATGACGAAGATAATACGTTGGCCATTGGCAACACACCAGCCAGTGCCACAGGGGGTGTAGGAAACTTTGCTAAGGACACCAAGGATGTAGAACTTAGCCCAACGGATGGCGAAGGAGATGGACTGTTGTAGGGGGAAATTGATGCCTGTGGTGAGTTCATGGGCGACAAGCTACTTAGACGCTGCAGCAATACACCGGAGCTGGTCTTGTTTAAGCAACCAACAACTGGTGTCTTAGTAGCCGCCAAGTTAGGCAAACCTGGTGAAGTGCAAACGCCTATCAGAGTCTTAGATAGTTGCGAAATATCTGTCACGGGTTCGTATTTGTCATTTATATTCTTCAGACGCTGCAGATCATCATCAAATATGGACTTCTTTGCCAGTACAGACTTAACAATGTCAGATGGTTTTAGTTCCTTGACATCAATGCCAATGAACTTGTGATGACGTGAAGCCGAAGATGATGTTGCCGACTGACTGCCTGCATTGCCAGTGGAATGATGTGAGCTGCTGGAATGATCTGCTCCTGTGCGCGGATGCAGTGACTGCCAGGACGCTGAATGTTGACTGAAGTCATGCCGCTTCATAGCATTTGCGACATTAGACGCATTGCTACCGCCACCCGACCAACGTTCATACATTTCGTCAAGTGTACGTATGCGTTCTTCTAACGATGGGCTACCACTATGATTTGGGCCAATATCTGAGTCACTCGAATTCGAACTCAGTGAACGTGGACGTTGCGGACTAGCCGTCGTTGCGCCTGCTACTGCAGATGATTGTGTATTGTGGTGATGATGCTGATGATGGTGATGATGATGTGGACGCCAATGCGGCGGATAACGCGCCGATGGACTTGGCAAATGTGACGAAGATGACGATGTCGCTCCCGTTACTGTAGAATTATGACTAAGACTAGAATGGCATAAATTACTACTGCTTCCGCTGGCATTGTTAGCTGCAATGTTGCTGCTATTTGATAGCAACATATGTGAGCCAGTATTACCACAACTTGCACTCGACGACGAAGCATTTGCATTAATTACGCTGGTGCTGCTGTTGTTGTTGCTGTTGAGAAACGATATTGCGCTGGTTGAGCCAGAAGCGGCTGCTGCAGCTGCTGCTGCAACGCTGTTGCGATACTGTTGAAAAAACTGTATGCCAAATTTTGGCAACGGCAGCAACATAGGCTCATGAGGTCGTTCACGTGGTCGCAAGCGACGTGGCTCACTTGGTAATACCTCAGGACGCTCATCGCACAAAGGCGTACCTGGCCGCGAGCCATCGGCACTTTCAGCGCCACTAGCTTCATGCGAATGATGGGAATGTAACTGATGCCCACGTCCACGTGATGCATGGTGATGGTATTCATCATTGGGTGTCATTGTTGATGTATTGAGGCTGCCATGCGACGCAACAGATGTCGTTGAGGCGAGCGCGTTTGTGTTGCCACCACCACCAGCGCTGCTGCTGCCACCACCAACAACGCGTCGACGTTTACAGGCAATCGCCGAGGACAACAACGGTGCATGTTGTTGTTGTTGTTGTGATAGATGATCACTACTCGAGCCATTGCTGCTAGTTCTAGCTTGTCGCTGCGAAATCGTGGAACTTGTTATACTTGCGCCAATCGCGGCAGCTGCTGTCGTTGTTATATCAATGGACGGTCGTCGACAAAGCTGCTGCTGGTGCTGTTGTTGCAGATGATGTTGCATATGATGCTGTTGTTGCTGGTGTTGTTGTTGTTGTTGCAGTTGAAACTTCAAGCTATTACATTCGGAGAGGCGTCGCACTTCGCTTTTGCGATGCAAAGGAGGATCATGTAAAATTACATCACAGTTGGAGGAATTTAGATTTAGATTATTATGGTGCTCAACGCTGCCGCTGTGCGATAACGTTGTTGTAGTTGTTGTCGACTCCAGCGAATGCGATTGTATCTGTAAAGATTGACGTTATGATTATTTTTTTTTTATTTCATTGGCAAAGTTAAACGTACCGTTCCACCGCTAGAGTGTAGATGATGATGATCAATTTTAATGCGTTTACGAGGACTCACTATACTTTCATCACCACTGGACGGGCATTCTTCTAATTGTTCCAATAAATGAGAACGTTCTTTTTGTAAAATTCTTATATCACCTGGAAAGAAAAAACAAATAAAAATTCTTATGAATTTCTTTAGTAAAGACCAATTGTTTGTATAGTTTTTTAATAGAAGATTACGGATATAAGTGGCTCTGTCTGTCTGTTATTTGTTGGTTTTGTGAAAGTTGAAGCAGTATTTTATGTATTCTAACCTATAAAAATGTATGTAAGAAATATTCGTGATTTTCTAAGATGTTAGCAGAATACTCAGAACGGGAAAACTATATATTGCTTCCTAGCAAAAACTATCTATTTCTAAACGACACCTACGCATTATACAATTTTTTTGAAAACACTACATCATTTCGGAAATTTTAAATTAAATATATTTTCGACTATATATCACTGACCCATTTTTAAAATTATTCGAATGACCTAAAACCTGAATCTTTTCACAATCAATGCCACAAAAAAAAAAAAAAAAATATAACCTTAAAATGAGTCCAAAAAAATTAAGTTTCTCTAGTTTCCGCATTAAATAGCTATACAAACACATGCATAAATGTTTGAATTTTGCTCAAGCTTACCTTTTTGCTTTGCAGGGCTTTTATCGCCACGCCGACGACCGCTGTTAGCAACGGTTGCATTAACAGTTACTTCAAGCGTATCACTACCACCGGCACTGACGACAGTCGCCGCACTTCCAACAATTGGTCCTAGCCGCGATAATAGCGGTGAATCTGAACGCAGGCCGATTGATGCATAGCTGCTATGGGTACCAGGACCATCTTCATCATGTGACGCCGCTGATCCTTGACTATATTCATCGTAGGAACGAAACCTACGTGTGTCCATATAATCATAGTCCATGGTATGCCGTGAACTGCGAGAGCCATGGCTACGTGCGGGCGTTGTGCTGCCTGGCATTGGTGTGGATTGTGCCACAACAGATGCTAGAATGCAATTAACACTGCCGCTCACACCCGTTCCTGAAGCGGACGAACAATTACTTGAGGTCGATGCTGCAGATGAGCCAGCTACGATGGCTGAAGAAAGCGTTGGTGCTGTTATAATACCAGAGCCGCTAGAACTGCTGCTGCCCGGCGTATTACTGGGAGAACAGCCATCATTGGAATTTTGATGTCTGCTAAATGAAGACGCACGTGATCGAGACTGTGAGTCATAACGATTAAAGCGGGATCCTAAAACAAATAAATAAAAATAATATAAAAAATAATTGTTTTAAGTTCTTTACAGAATTCAATACGAAATAGTTTTGATTACTCTAAATATAATTATACAAAGCTTCACTATTATATCTTTTCAGCTTACCTGCAGTTTGCTTATCAAGCTTTTCATAGAAAGCATCCTGACACTCCCGCGAGGCAAAATCCACTTGAAGTTTACGTCCTCTAAGCGTTGCACCACGCATTTCTTTTACTGCCGTCTGTGCATATTGGATTTGATCGAACAGAACTAGAGCTAGTTGTCGCATACGATCAACAATCACTTTGGTAACCGTACCGTAACGTGAGAACTGTGACTGCAGATGCGATTCGGATATTTTTTCACCCACACCATCTATCCAAACACAATTTGTGGGCATAGACTTGCCAAAGCCCAACTTAATGCGATTATTACCCAAATGTTCACCATCCATTTTACGCATTGCTTTAACCACCGAAACAATGTCGGAATACTGACAAAAGGCGTAGGCATTCATACCCTGCTTCTTGATATCGATCTCGATTATTTCACCAAAACACTCAAAATGTCCACGTAGCTCACTGGACGTAATCTCCTTCTCGAGATTGCCAATGAATAGCGTACGCGTAGATTTGGGATGATACTCATCTAGTTCAGCTTCGTAAGGGCGAAATTCATTATCTTCCACATCGTAGCCCTGATACGGTTCCACTTCAATTTTACAGCCAAAAAAGAGTTTATCATGAGAAACTTCTAAAGCTTTCTCAACATCATCTGGTTTTTTAAAGCAAACGAGAGCATAACGTTCGGAATTTTGTCCAACAACTTTAACCCATGTCACTTTGCCGTGTTTTTTGTACTCATGAAAAAGACCATCCTTGAGAGATGTGTCCGAGGATCGTGCAGGTAAATTGCGCACACGTATCGCTAACGGGCGATTGTCTTCGGAATGGACGACGGGATTTGTACCACCAGTGCTGGAGCTGCTACTACTACAACTCCCACCGCCACCAATATGTCCACTGGGATTTGATGTGCTACCTGTAGATTGAAAAAAATTTGATTTTGAACTTGTAAAATGTAGGGCAGTAATTAATTACAATACAATTCTATAGAATAGTGGATATTCGATAAGACTAACTGTCCATTTCTAAGCACTTTTTATGATAAAAATATGCAAACTCATCCATTATTTTGATATTATTTTTTAATTTATCATAAAAAAATTCGTAATTAAAAATAAACTTCTGTTTATAAAATGGGCATTTCTATGTCAAGTCACTTATAAAGCATATGAAAAACTTTAATATTTTCAAAACTTAAGTCGAAAATAATATATCCAGAAGAGTTAAATGTTAGTACTATCATGTTTTTAACACCACTGATTTTTTGTTTTTCTTCTAAATAATTTCGCTTTGGAAAAATATAGCTTAAATTTGGTTTTTGTCAGGATTTCAAAACTTTATATGCATTTAGAATTTTTCATATTATGCCAGTAGCACATTTTTTAATTTTCCATAAATAAAATTTCATACATAAGCAAAACATAAAATAAAAAGTAAAAATGTTTCATTCTTTTCCAAAAAAAGTTATTTTTTTATATGAGAATTAGTGCATGCTGTAATGTCAGTTGAAATTTTGCAAGTATTGGATTTAATAATTTAAAATTTTTTAATAAAATAACCCTTTTTCGGTCATTTCTGTAATGTAGTATTCGTGGTTAACCGTGCACGTTCGTAATTAACATTAAAAAATACAGTTTTCCTTCTATTGAACCATGGCTAAAATCATGCCCTAGATAAAAAGTTCTAAGCAAAAATATGCCTGATGCCATGATTTTAAACATATCGTATACTCATTTCTAATCTATTGGAATAAGAATACTTGAAAATTTAGGACTTAACGAGTTATCATTTTTTTCCAGAAAAGTTTTCAAGAAAAGTTAAATATTTTTTATTTACTTATTTAATAGTAATAGTTATGGTCTATGTTAGAAGTAACTTACAGACTAATAAATGTATAAAAAATATATTCAAAAAATAATAATATTCAATAGATTGATTTCAAGATAGATCTCATTTGATCCTTTGAAATAGAAAAATCTAAATTAACATTGCTATTGATAGAAATAAACATTTTTAAAGCTCTATTAATAGGTGCATTAATTGCATAATTAGAACGAAAAATATCAAGGTAAAACGGATCAAAATTTCTAAGAATCCGTACATGAGCATTAAAGTTAATCATTTCCAATAACGCAGGACAATCAACCAAACCATTAATTAAATTAAACTTAACTCTACAAAGATTTTAATCCAATTAAAAGACATCGGGTGTTATATGAAGGAGGTACACCATTAGTATTAAAAGTACGCAAAGCAAACATCGTAAACGATTTTTGAATCCTTTCTATCCGCAGCTGCATATTCTAATCTAGACCGATCGAGAGAATTAAACAATATTTGTTCAACATGTATGGATCCGAAAAGCATGCACTATTTCCTTTAATAAAGGCTAATATAGCAAAGGCTTTACAAATAATGTAATCCAGATGATACACAAATGTAAATTTATGTTCGAACACCACACCTAAGTCTTAAAATTGATGAGCAGATGCTAAAGAAGAATTGGCAATATGATAAGCAGACGGACGGAAAGTATCTGATTTAGAGAGTCATAAAAGCGCATTTAGCAGGATTTAAAGAGAGACCTTTACTACTACACCAATTATAAAGTTTATCAACTTCATTTTGTAGGAGCACAGTGTCATCTATATTATTAATATTTAAAAAAATCTCAAGATCATCAGCTTAAAGTAAATATTTACAATGAACAAACATTAAGGTAATGTCATTTATAAACAACAGAAATAGAAGAGGTCCTAAAATCCTAAAAAACATTATCGAGGGCAACTACACAATGCCTTTTTCATAAATAAGACTCAAGCCAACTTAAAAAACTTGAGTGGAAACCCAGTTTTTCTAATTATTTGATTAAACTTGCGTGCAAATCTTTAGATCAAACGCTTTAGAAAAATCCGTATAAATGACATCAAACTGACATCCTTTAATAAATGCCGATATGCAGTATTCAGAAAATAAAACTAAATTACCTCATAGTTCTTATTATTTTTTGATTATTACTACTTCTATTTCCTTTCATACTCGTACGATATAACATTAATTTGTGACACTTGTTTCAGCTTTACTTAACATTCTCTATACCTCCCAAAAACACCCTATTTTCATTCAAATCTATTTTATAAATAATCGGTTACGTGAGTTGATTTTAAAAACTGAAAATATTACTTAGTTACTAGTAGTGTAGAAATGTATCTAGTTGATTATTTTTTTTAGATTTTGAATAACATCAAATTAATGCATATTTTAATTTATTAAAAAGACTTCTGGACATCGTTTTTATTACTAGCAATATAAATTTTAAATTATTTCAATCATCTTTTCCAATTTCTGTTTGCAGTGGTAGTCATATTCCTTTGGAGATCCAAATTACTTTCTTTAAATACCTCGCAATAAGTAATAATAATGAGCCTATATGTTATAATTTTAATACGTGTGATTTCAATATTATAAATTCTGCACAAGGCTTATTAACTTGGTCAGTGAGTTTAAAAACTTTGATACCGTTGCCTCTTTTAAAAAATTGAAATTTTCTATCGCCTCTCTATGTAATGAACATACTCCAATAATTAACAAAAAAGTTTACAAGTTGCATTGGCACAATCGTGGATTAAAAAATAAAAAAATATGCGCTCCAAATTTTATAAGAAATTTTTACAGACCCAAAATCAATTTTATTTTGAGAGAATTTAATTTTTTCTATAAATATCTGTATAGACAAATAGATTCTGAAATTTGAAATCAATATCAAATCAAACCCGAACTTATTTTGGCGTTTCGTAAAATCTAAGAACAGTTCTTCAAATATCCCTTTTTCAATGTTTTTAAATAATTAAAGTTTCTGACAATGCTTGTACCACTGCCAATCTTTTTGTCGATTTTTTTCTATCTAACTTTGAACCAGTTAGTTCTGCGGATTGTGAGTAAACATGTGACCATATATATCTAATTGATTTTGGGTCCCTTTTTTTGACTGAGGAGGGTGTTGTCTTAGGGATTCAGAAGCTTAAATCTTTATATAAGTTAGATGTCGATGGTCTTTGTTCATTTTTTCTAAGAAAATTTGCAGATAGTCTGGCTTTCCCCTTTATGTTTATGTTGAATAATTCGTTGCTTTCTGGAGTACTATAGGCCGATTTCTAAGCTTTCGATAATCTCAAAACTATTTGAATGTATGGTCAAACCTAAAATGTTTTTTGCTGTAAAGAATATTATTTCTCCTTATCAATATGGATTTATGCCAAGTTGATCAACGCTTCTTAACTTGGTTCTCTAGTCAGAATACTGCATATCAGCTTATCAAAAAGAATGATGTCAGGTTGATGTGGTTTACACCAACTTCTTGAAAGCATTTGATAGAGTATCCCATTCCCTCTTAATTAAAAAACTGGCTAGAATGGGGTTTCATTCCAGTTTTCTTTGTTGGTTGAATTCATACTTATCTAATAGGCGGTATGTGGTAGTCTTGTATAATGTGAAATCGTGTCCATACTCAGATACATCTGGGGTTCCTCAAGGTAGTATCTTAAGGGCCCTTTTTTATTTATTATTTTTATAAATGCCATTGCAGCTGATATTAAGGTCAAGGTTGGACCTTACCTTGAGGAAACCTTAAGGAAATTTTAAGGTTAAGGTTGATAACCTTAAAATTTCTCTTAACTCTTTCGCCCAGGAGTTTTATTTAAAAAAATGGCAAAGATATGAACAGTTTTGCTTCAGTTATCGAAATAGAACAAATATATAAGATGTTTGGTATACCAGAGAATTCTCTAATTTTTTTTTATCCATTTCGTTCTTTTGTTAATTTGTTCAAACGGTAGCAAATGCAACGACGGCGCGAAGATTGATATTCAAAACATAGACTCTGTATATATTTGAAGGTCAATCTTTAATTTTTGTTGAAAACTGTGTAGTTAAGTGCAGAAAACATGTTGTATCTTGCATTAAACCACAAACAAAGTATGTATTGAACTATTATTGGGAGCATGGTAGAATTATAAGGTAAGGCCGACTCGGAGAGGAATGGAGTGGAAAGCAGAATAAAGCGAGATAGATGACAAAATCAGCTGTTCATCGCGAATTTCTTTATGCTCACGTTTCGCAGTTATTTTTAGGTTAAAACTGTTACAGGATTTTTTGCAATTTGAAGACTTCTTTCACATTTTATAGTTTTTATTACACTTTATTTTATAATATTTTCACTCAAATTAGCACAAATTTAACACCCGCGACCGCACTGTTTGCAACTTGGAAACATAAAATATTTTCTTCATTTGCAATTTCTACGAAATTCGTCGTTTTGACATATATGTTCCTTCTCATTATCCACTCTACGTTGACGTGTGAGAGCACGCAGCGAAGCGGCCCTACCTTATCATTGTATCATGATTGAGAGAGCTTAAAAATGATGTTTTTAAGTAAAAGTTCTTAGATATAGCCTGCAAAGTTTGCTGGGACATATAATCCCAGTAGGGGCGAAAGGGTTAAAGTAAAAAAACTTGGCCGATGTTGAACTACTCCAAAGTGAAATTCACATATTATATAATTGGTGTTGTAAGAACTACCTTTTTTAAACATTTAGAAGTGCGTTTCCATGTCTTTTTAATGGTCTGGTATTGCCCGTCCCTTATTTTATCAAATTGGTAATACGAAGTTACAGTCTTTATTCAGTTTAAAGATCTTGGTATTGTTTTTGACTATAAATTTTCCGTTTTACCACATTCGGACTATATTATTCTTATATTGGCCTTTATACGCCCTAATGGATCTTCTTTTTTGGATCCCTACACTTTGAAGTGCTTGTTTACAAGACTAGTTCGTTCAAGGCTTGAATATGCATCTGTGGTCTGGAACCCATTTTATGAGACTCGTAAGGTTAGAAATGACAATGACCGATAACGACAAATATTATTATCGTTAACTTTTTGGGAATCCTGCTACTGAGCTGCTGTTTAAAGATTAATTTTAATTTCCTGCTAGGACGCTTAAAAATTTGGATCCATTCTACTTGGAAATATGTCGGCATGTTTAATATCATTAATATCAATAGCATGTTTAATATCATAGTTTCTGATCAAAATTTACGTTTTGCCATAACAAAGAATCAAATTAAATCTTTTCTTAATAATATTATGTAAATATTTTCTATATTTCTAGTCTATAAGATATATTGCTAACAGTCTGTAAGAAATTTTGTTAATAGACTGAAATAAATAAATAATAATAAAATATATGCTAAATGCATTACGAAACAACGATCAATAAAAATTTTGAGGTGGCAAAATAATTTCGGCAGCCCCGTGTTATAGTTAAAGGTGGTTAGGTTGGCATTTGTTAAAGGACGCTATGGAACTTGACACTAGACAAAAATCAGCTGTTGAGCTTAGTCGAGCCAGAAGAAAAGAGCCACTTTATCTAGTTTTAGAATTTTCTCGGAGTAATCCCAGATATTTAAGATAACTTAGCCTGTGGATTAAAAAAAATGATTCATACCGGTTTTTGGTAAATTTTTGTTTTTCTTCTACTCATAAAAACTCTAAATAATAGTTTCCTAAAACTTCCTGGTTACTCGATTCTTTTTTCCTGGTTTTTCTCATTACTCTACATAGATTCTGCATTCCCACTGATAGTCAAGTTTTTCTTTTTATTATTAGTCCCCGGGGTTTGTTTTGCTACATAGAATTTAAAATAAAGTCCTTAGAGGTTGGTACTTGGAAATGTTCAGAATTAGTTTACGTGCTTCTCATTCGTTTGTCGCACTGAAATAATTAAATAAAAACAAAGCTTATAAGCAAGTTTCGATATTTGTTTAGAGCACACATTAAACAAAATTTAGAAAATTTCTAGTTAATATTTTCAACTCCATCCCTTCCTACTACCAAGTACATATAATATATTGTTTCAGATTAACTCTCTTGGCTTAATTATCTATATGCGATAATAAAATAATAGTTGTTTTTTTCTTGCAACAAAACCTTAACTTATAGCATCAAGTGAAACGCTTGAAGAATTCTTGGTAAAAATGTCATCTATGATAGTCTGTTTTGTTGATAGTTTTCTCAGAGGTTGTCTAAAAGTTTTTTCCTAATAACTAATGTTTCGATATTATCAATTTATTATGTTGATGTGTATTTAATAAAGATTTCAATCAGATGGATTTTAAGTCAAATAAAATAACACTTACCTTGTGTGGGTGCTGTTACAGCTGATTGCAGCATTCTGGACGTTCTTGAACTCGGTACAGCCTCACTACCCGATACCGGACTGGATGCATGTGAATTAGAAGAGGATGATGAGGAGCTATGGGATGAACTATAACTGCTAGGCGATCGTGAGCGTGAACGACTCGACGATGTTGTGCTACGTCCATGTAAATGAACACGTGAAGCACGATGTGAGGTGGTGGTGTTGTTTGCTGTAGGTATGACGCTAGGTAAGCTGATGGTGGAGTGATGCTGTTGATGATTTGTTAAATTGCCTCCTTCACGCTCCATATGATTATTACTACTTGTATTTGCAGTAGCAGCAGCAGCGGCAGCTAAAGCAGCGGCGGCATTTAAAATCCCACCGTTGCTAGATGAACCTAATAACGTTGTTGTTGCATTTGTTGTATTGCTACTACTATTAAAATTATTGTTACTACTATTGATTGTACTACTACTGCTACTACTATTTATTAGATTATTATTATTACTGCTACTACTATTTGCTGTTGCTGTTGCCGCCGCCGCCGCTGACGATGTTATTGATGTTGCTATCACACCTAACATAGCCGCAGACGCTGTTGTTGGTGATTCTGAGCCAGCACGCGACGATTTAATTAGTTTATTCAATTTGCTGCTTTTATTAAGCAGCGACGTCATCGTTCCTTGATTGCTGCTATTGCCGTCATTCGATGCGGCTACAGCATGCGTCGACGTTGTTGTACTTGTGTCAGGCTGCGGCTGTACAACAGCGCTGGCAACATTGCCATAAATGTTGCTGCGATGTGCTGATGGCGATGTTGCTATTGAGGCAGGTGAGGATGAGTGAGAGATGGTAGCAACGTAGCTGGAGTTGACGATATTGCCGCCTGCTGCTGAGCCGCCGACAATGCCACTGCCACCAGGATTGTTGGTAATCGTTGCTGATGCATCGTACCATGATGGCGGTACGCGATTATTTGTGGCGCTGGAGGTTGTTCTAAAAATTAAAATAGTTTTTTGTCTTATTTATAAATATTTGTAGTTTCAATAACGTAGTTTCAAATACATGTCTAATATTATGTGGACAATTACCTATCACTTATTGTTGTTGTATTTGCTGCTATATAAGGACCATTCCTATAGAGACGATCACGCGTACGTCCGCGATTGTCGCCCGCCGCAGATCCACCAACTGAGGATGGAGATGACGTGGATTGATAACTGATGTTATTGTTGATGTTGCTGCTGTTATTGGAACTGCTGACGTTGTTGTTGTTATTTGGACGCCGTAGATAGGAATCGGTTTCAGCAACTAAACGTGAACTGCGTTCATAGTAGCCACTGTTCCGTTCTGAGAAGCTCGGTGGAGAAACGTCTTCTGTAGACCTGCAAGTATAGAGAGTGAAGTGAATTAGTAAAAATGTAAAATAAGTATGCGCTGGAAAAAAAAAGAATTTTTTTATTTTTGTAATACAAACGCCACTTAAAATTTCTATAATAGGCACTTGATATTTGGCTGACAGCAGCCAAGATTTCAAGCTATTTAATACGCAATTTGGACTTTATATTAGACACCTATTTAAAGTTATATATAATCTGTAATAGAAAAATATACCTTCGCATTATTACCAGCAAAATTTTATCGTTTTTCCCAAGTTAAAACAATTTTTTGCAAATGTAGTTTTGACATTTCTTAAGACGCGATATGTTTAGCTTTGTTCGTTTTACTAATTTTGTGCCTAGCTTTTTCAAGATGTGTTTAATAAGCATATTAAAATAATTAGCTGCAAGCATGGGCAAATGCAGACGTGAGTGCAACATATATCATGGAATTTTTTAATAACGTCAATTATTATCATCCATAAATTCAGAAAATTAAGAAGCCCACTATAAAAAAATGTTAAAATCAACTAAAAAATTTCAAATAATTGCAAAAATTGTATGTACTAAAGTATGTTATATGTAAAGAAGTTTTAAATTTTTTTTCAAAAAATTGTTTTGATATATTGCGCGGATTTGTAATGTTCTTTTTTTTTAAAACTCTTCGTATAACGTTAAATATTTACAACTTTAGTATTTTCGTAACTATTTTAATGTCACATATATCATATTTATATTCACAATATCACAGCTTTTAAAAAGTCTTTAATACTTTAATAAACAATAAACCACTTCTAAGGTACTTTTAATTTATATGCATTATCTCTCCAAATTATAGCCATAGCTTTAAGTAATAATTTTCAATTCGCAAAAATAAACATTTATTATTTTAATTTATGAAAGTATTTCTTTATGGTTATTTGGCAATATGCGAAAATTTATGTAAAATGTTTTCCACTATCCCACGGTATGGAACATTTTTCCTCAAATTTATAAATATTGATTGTATACTGCATACATTTCACTATCCAACCGTGTGAAATTAAATGCACCGTTTATTGTAAACAATATTTTTTTTTTACTTTTATTGCAGAAGTAGTTTGTTGCAGTAATTTGATAAAACTTTTTTAGTTATTTAATTTATAGCTTCAGGTTTAATTTAAAGTTTTTATTACGATAAAATGCAACTGTTAAGCGTTCAAATTTAATTGCGTGAATAAAATTATTTAATAGTAGCTTTGTTATTAAACAATAAGTGTACAATAGTAATTCCAGCAAAACACATTTCTAGTTTTCACACATTTCGAACACATTTTTATAAATATCTTGCTTTAAATTAAATAAGTAACCATACAATTTTTGGAGTTGAGTATTTTTACATTTTATGTTACCAGCTGTCAATAAATCCTCGCGTAATATTATTTTTTCTTCTGTACTGCTTCAAACTTGTATTGTAGTCACCGATCAACGCGTTTTGTTTTGTCTGATCCTCGTTCCCATTTTTGTTTTTTTATATGCCTAAACTGCTCAAAATCCTTTGACGTTCCTGTTTAATATGCATGCTAAGAATGGCGTCATGTGAATTGGTGATTTAGTACTTGGTTAGAGCAAGAAAGTTGACCTGAAAGCTGTTGTTAAAGTGAAAAAGAGCATTCATGCTTGGAACGCTGGTATTTGAAAGAAACACTGAAATGGAACAGCGTAATAGCCAAAACAGGGATGTTTAAGTTATTCTTTGAACTTTCGGCTTACTGATAAAAAACTTCATTATTATTAGTTTTATTTTTGAAAATATTCAACATTCACCGTTTCAATATGACTTACAAAAAAATACTATTTCACTGACTGTTGAAATTACTTTGGCATATTTAACTGTACAATGACAATTATCTCAACAAAATTCTTGCTTAAAAAAAAAAACAGCAAACAGGCAGAATATTCAAGGGTGTAAATATAAACATATCTTTGGCAAATGTTTTTCAGGTACCAGAATATATTCTTTGTATAGACAGTCATTTTCTGCTTATTTGTTGTGAACCGTAAATGGTATTGTGATGTAAAAATTGTGGTGCTGCATCGTGCAAGACAAAGTAGTTGTTACCTGAGGTCTGGGCTTAGAAAAAAAAAAGTTACTTAACTATAACGTTTACTTTCCCTAAAATAATCATCTACCTGGGGGCGAGCTCGCTTTGTAAATTTATTTCGAATGGCTAAAATTTTAATTCTTCGTGTGTAAAGAATTTACAGAGCTATATTTTAATAATATATAAATAAATTTCAATTCAGATCAATTACCAGAAACATTAAAATTTCAAATAATTACACACAATTGCTCGATACTTCTTAATAAAAGCAAGAATATTTTATTTTTTCACAAAATATGAAAACTTTTTATGTCTTGCATGGCTCAAGCATATTTTTCTCCCTTCAGTAAAATTTCCGACAATTGTAGACTTATTATTTTTCATAGTTACTGAAGTAATTTTATATAATTTTTAATTTTACTTAAATTATGCTGTTACGTTATTTGAATGAAGCAGCTTGCTTCACTCTGCTCGTTTGCTCGCAGTGTTCTTTCTTTGTTCTCTCTATGTGCTTGACACAATGTGAATGACTTTGTAATGATGTCAAGTTGATTTTGTTTGAATATGAAAATCAATAAAATTAACTTTTTTGTTTTTATATGATAATGCAAAATACATAAATTAACAAAAAAAAAAATGCTTTGTAATGGTTGAAATTCTTATATTTACAAACTTAAGGATTGAAGAGCGACATTTTGTTATAAGGTCGACAAAAAAGAATCAATATAAAAGTCAATGCTTTAAAATTTTTATGGGACAATAAATTATTTTATATATACCATATATATACACAGGGTGCGCCAAATTTCATGTCGTTATGTAGACATTGAATAACTTTGACATTTATCGGCTGATTGACTTAAATAGACAATTTTTAAACGTCAATTCAGTACAATTTTAACCATGAATCGCTTTACACCGAAACAAAACGCCGTTTGATGTCGAATTTTGCTAACCAAGAGACAGTGGGAGATCGTTCATATGTCGTTTATCAACGCCAAAGTTCAACAACGTCCAATTAAGACGTTAAAGCGTCTAGTTAAAGCGGTAATAGAGAATGTTGACGAGAAATTATATATTAGCATTTTGGCGTCAGTGGTACCACTTTGTGGCGCATTTTGAAGGATGAAATGCATTTCTTTCCGTATAAAGTGCAATTGACTTAAAGAATATTGTCGATAGACCGTCCACATTGCTTGGATGGCATACGGCCAAAAAGTCGCTGATATGGTTGACACTGAACCTGATTTTTGAAAACAAATTTTGATGACTGACGAGGCCCATTTCGCACGCTCTGACGCCGTTAACAAGCAACATTGCGCCAAAACCATTATTGGGCCATTTTTTTTAGAGAAGGCGAAACAGTCGATGAAAATCGATATCGGTGGATATCTCATTATGTCTGAGGTCATTAAACACCTGACTCTATACGCCAGCAAGCCTCAGACCATTGACGAGCTCAAGACAAACATTCGTGCCAAAATCATCGCTAAACCGCCCGATTTGTTAGCCAATAGAGAAAATTGGAATTCGTGATATTAATGTGTAAAATATAATATGTAGAAATACATAAGCTTTAGAAAAAAAGGCATATAGAATTTGGAAAAAAATTATCAGCGAGAAAAATAAATACACCAAAATTTTAGGACTTCATAGAGTGTTTAATGTACAACAAGAAACAAGATTTAAAGGATACAATTTTTCGTTTTCTGCTGCACGGGGGCAAAATGTACCCAATGTTAATTCGTAAAAACTTTTTATATACTTTTGTTCGCATCCTTTGCCTTTTCTTGAAATTGAGACTCAAATACGAATTGTTTCTCAAAAAGACAATAACGCTTATATCAAGCGATTATATAAACTTGAATTTGAAACGAAAAATAGCCCTGCCAAGTGTCTGCCCGATGATAGCGAAGTCTTTAAAATTTTTAATTTTATAGAACCAATTTGTTTAAAAAAAAAATATCGGAACCAATTTCTTTGAATAAAGAAATTATCATTGTTAAAAAGAAAGTTCTAATTGTTATCACACGTTATTTCTCAATCCAAATAAATAGATTTTTGTAAAGAATAAAGATCTAAAAGAATAAAGATCTAATCATCGTTAAGGCTGCTGTGTCAGAAAACATCAATGCTGTCCGTGAACTGTTGGAAGCAGACCGTCATGTGATATGCTGATAGAGTCTTCTTTGGGCATTAGTGGAACTAGCATACATTTGATTTTACATGGGTACTTAGGCGTCAGAATTTATTTAAGCGTGATTTTTACATGCGTATTAAGGTGTCAGAAAGATTTGTTCTCTTTGAATACCCCACAATTTGACGTTTACTAAAAAAATAAGGCACGTGTCGAAGTAGTATACGGCAGAAGTAGCTCGAAACACAACTAGATGTTGTCGTAACAGGTGATGAATCATGGATCTACTACCGAAGAAAAGCAGTGCACCATTGTTTGTGTTTTTCGAAGTGAGCAAAACTCCAAAAAAATTGTCCGCGGATGAATAAAAAATTAATAACAAATGAATAGCAAATGAATAAGAAATTAATGGAAAAAAGACTAATTGAAAATTCTAAAATTCTTTGCGATGTGCATTCTTTGTGAAAAAAAAAATTGATTTATTATTCTGAATAATGAAAATGAATCACTGAAATTAACATTTAATATATTTTTTAAAATTGAACGTGAATTAAAAATTTAATTTATGAATTAATTTTGCATACATTGAATGGATTCTAATGTCGTTATAAATTTGTACTTAAAATTCTGAATACGAATGCAAATTTTACAGCTCAGTTCAAGACACACTATTAAAAGGTAAAAAGATAACGGAATCGATCTTGTTGCAAAAAAAAAAAAAACTGAAGTGCACTGAATTGTCCAGAATTGCTACCAATAGATGAATATTGGGCAATTATCAAAAGAGCTTCAAATAAGACATGCATTTCAGTATCTACCATAACTGAAATACGCGCAAAACGAAGTTTGACAGCTAGAAAAATGGATTAATATCTCGTGCAAAAGCTAGTGAGCTAGACAAAAAACTTCAACGCTTTGTATACGAATACTATGTTCAGATATCTAGTATTTAAATTTGAAAATGCTATCAAAGTATTTTGAATAACTAGGTTATGTTCAGACATATAGTACGGCTTTTTTTGTTATTATTTAAACAGGTGTTATTCAAACATATTAAAAAATAGAATGAAAAAGTTAAATTTTTAAAAAGTTTTTTTATATTAACGAAGTTATTAAGTAGAACTATATTAAGTAAAAGAATTGCAATAATCGGTCTTAAGGATTTAAAGATATAAGCAAAACTATGCTTTGGCGTGACGTTACAATAAACTTGGATTACCGTTACGACTTGGATTACAAAACTCTGCGAATTGGGCATGACTTTTTGTATAAGACCTCTTTTAGAAAGTTTTGAAATATAAGTTTATTTTTTATTTTTTTATTTTGAAAAATCTTTTCGTTTTTTTTGTTATTAGGCTTAGTCATCTGACGTGGCGTTATGTTACTTAAATTTCCATTTTAATCCAATTGGGTAATTGAGTATTTAGGTAATTAAGTAATTATTTAGGTTAGGTAATTAAGTTATTGAGCAATTAAAAAACAAATTTAATATTTTCTGCCTCTCCTTGCCTAAACCATTTTCATTTATTTTTAGCCAATGCGTCCCATTTTTACTAAAACAAAAACGCTTACGAAACATTTGCTGAACATTTACTAAAAAGAGAAATTACATTTGTGAAACAGTTCAGACGATTTGATCATCAAAGTAAATGAGTTTATGTTCAAATTGTTTAAATCAATAAAATTTAAATGTTTCTCTAATATAATATCATTAAATAATAATTTTTTAATAGCTTTTAATTTTCGTGTCACGATGGAATTTTTTCTGGAAATGCCTATATGTGTGTGAAGCTTCGCATTCATCCTTGGCAAACGTATATATTTTTGTGTACTCCATGGACACAACTTATATTCTCCCTCCAAAAGTTAATTACGATTTTAAGATTAATTCTTGCTCTCTTCGGCATTTTTGAAAATTTTGATTTTAAATTTCACTGCTTTTTTAAGCCTCTTATTTTTGTGATTGGCGTTCACAATAGATTTTCAAAATGTCATTAGGGCCGGTCACATTATCAAATTTTTCATCCAACAAGTCATCAAAAAACTTGACAAACAGAAATATATATGGAATTTGACGTAAAATTCAACATGTGAACACTCATCAAATTGTTGGTCAAATCGTTTGACAAAAATCAAAATATTTTGATTTTTCGGTTGTTTGACCAACGATGATGATTTCTCGTGCGATTTCGTCACTTAAAAAAAGATTTCAACGTGAACACATCAATTCAGAATGCACGATGAAGAAAATTTTTGTAATGATTTTATTGAAATTTATAGACTTCATCCATAACTGTGGCAGATTAAATCGGAAATTTATAAAAAAAGATTATTAAAAAATAAAGCATATGGAGTGCTGCTAATGTGTTCACTTCGGTGTGCAAGACAATAATGGAATTTGATGAAAATTTCTCGTGCGATTTCGTCTCTTAAAAAAAGATTTCAACGTGAACACATCAATTCAGAATGCACGATGAAGAAAATTTTTGTAATGATTTTATTGAAATTTATAGGCTTCATCCATAACTGTGGCAGATTAAATCGGAAATTTATAAAAAAAGATTATTAAAAAATAAAGCATATGGAGTGCTGCTGATGTGTTCACTTCGGTGTGCAAGACAATAATGAAATTTGACGAAAATTTGATAATATGAACACTTGCGTGGTTAAACTGTTTGACCAATGATTTGATGAAGAATTTGATAATGTGAACGCCCCTATCCGCCCTAGCCGGTCACATTATCAAATTTTTCATCCAACAAGTCATCAAAAAATTTGACCAACAGAAATATATATGGAATTTGACGAAAAATTTGACATGTGAACACTCATCAAATTGTTGGTCAAATAGTTTGACGAAAATCAAAATATTTTCATTTTTCGGTTGTTTGACCAACGATTTGATGAAAAATTTGACGTGTGAACATTCGTCAAATTTTCTAGAGCGATTTCATCACTTAAAAAAAGATTTCAACGCGAACACATTAATTCAAAATGCACGATAAAGAAGATTTTTGTAATGAATTTATTGAAATTTATAGACTTCATCTATAACTGTGGCAGATTAAATCGGAAATATATGAAAAAAGGTTATTAAAAAATAAAGCAAATGGAGTGCTGCTGATGTGTTCACTTCGGTGTGCAAGACAATAATGATATTGGAGGAAATTTGATAATATTAGCACTTGCGTGGTTAAACTGTTTGACCAATGATTTCATGAAGAATTTGGTAATGTGAACACTCCTATTCGAAATTTTCGGCTCTGTTCGATTTGCTTTGGCTGTGTTTAATATGAACTAGAGTACGCCAGTGATATACTATTTATACTGCTAAAGCACTCGAAAAATTATTAAATGTCTGAATATAGTATTAACAAACTCCTAGATTTTTTATTGCAGTATTATAAAGACTTAATATAAATATGCTAAAAGATAAAAACTACACTTAAACAGCTATCTAGGTTTTTTTCTCTGGATTTGGAATATAAAGCGGTTCGATTTTGAAAATTTCAGCCTTTATAAATGTTCATGGGCGTAGTCTGGATTTTGTTCAGGGAGGGCTAAAATTATTTTTTTCCTGTGACTGATAAAAAAAAAATTGTCAGCTGTAAGTTTGTAATAAAAAATTAATTAATTAATTAATTATAAGAAGAAATGTTTTGAATTTTTTAATTAACTACTAAAATTTTTATTTTTCTAACGTTCAGGGGGCTTTTCTAACTGTCCTATCCTCGCTAAGCCCATGTACATTTTTATACCAAAAATATTCATATTTAAGTTTAAAAAAAAATCGTATATTTCTGACAGTGATTATGACCATACTTAAGACTCAAATATCTGCATAACTTTTTAACAGAACTTCATTGGTTTCAGAATCCGCTCATAGAGGATTCTGTGCATTTGTGAGAGCTCAAGCTCATAAATATGATTTCTGCAACTACATATAACAAAAAAGTTAAAATCTTACTTTGGACGGTAAATTTAAACTAAGTTTCAAAATAATCTCCGAAATTGTGTCCGATGCTTTGTGTCAATTCTTTATGTTTATCTTTGTTTTTTGCTAAGTACAAAAAGTGCGCTTTAATTCCAGATAACAAGACATGAATCACCCAAATAATAAAAAGAGGGAAGAAATTAAGTATCTAAGGCCATGATGAGAAAACAAAGAAAAAGCTTATACATATATGTATATATATAGTAAATGCTTACTTTGACTAGAAACAATTTTAAGGTTTTAGTAAATATTAAATGCAGGCAAAAATTTCGCCTTGCGAGTTTTCCAGAATGCCTGGCTTTATTTAAGTTGAATTCCGGTTCCGGTCTAACATTCAGCAGAGCTCTTATTTGGCTCTCTACACCCACATTTCTCCCGCTTCCTCTACCCACCCACCACCTTTGTTTTATTAACTCTTATATGACAAAGAGACATACACGAAAGCATTGGAATTTTAGCGCAGCATCATGGAAATAAACAGCCATAAAAAGATAGTATATAGACACACACACACACATACATATAGTTATATTAGAAGTTAAGCATATGTATAAACATACATATCTATAAATGTTTATATTTTTATCTGTATGTCTGTCTATATATATATAAGCTCCACTAAAGTACAGCGCCTTTTCTGCGCCGACTCAGTTAAATGCAGTTAAATGTGGAGACGAAGTTAGCGAAAAAATAATCAATTCAGCTAAAAACCCGCGAAATAAGAGAAACAGCAAAAAATGCTCTTTTTTTATACAAGCATAGCATAGCTTAAAAACTTAAATTATATAGCAGTTATATATGCACCAAAAACAACATTTGTTGCGCCACAAATTGCTGGAACATCCAACGCATGCATTACTCTTGGATTACAAATGTATATAAGCACAAACAAAGAGACATATATACATACTAAATATAGTAATGTGAGTTTGTGTGTGTGTGTGCGGTGTACTATTTTTGGTAGTCGAAAACCGGGAGAGCTATTTTGACTAAAATTACTCTTTACTTTCATGCCATTCCAGTTGAATCCATTTTATGGAATTTTGCTGAATGGACTCCCCCCACCTTCCCCCCCGACCATCTAACAACCAACAGCCAACAACCGCAGCCCAGCAGCATAGCATTGCCTGGACTACAACCCACAACAACAAGGACAACATAGGTCGTCAGCAGCAGTAGCAGCACATTACGTGACACTGATTCTCATCATGATGTTGATAATGACGATGATGCTGACGATGATGATGATGATGACTGGCAGCAGCGCATTAGCTGTCGGCATTGTTTTGGAATTTTAATTGTTTCTTTGTTTCGAAATAAAATTGTTGTTACTTGAATTTCTCTCTTTATATAAACAGTAAATTTAAGCTTTAAAAATACTTTTAAAAAAAGCTTTATGCAAGTACTTAAAAATAAATGATGAGCAGCATTAAGCTATCAAAATAAATTTTTAAGCTACCCAAAAGCCAAATCGTAGTTGTTCGTATAGTAACTGAGATAAGAAAAAAAACTTTTTTTTTGTTTTACATAAACTTTTATTTTATTACTTTTCAAAAGAAAAACCGACAAAAAAAAAAAACACACACACACATTAAATTTTCCAAGCAACGCACTCCCAAAAGCATAACCGTTAGCTTTTGGCTGTATCTTAGTTAGCAGTCAGCTAAAGTAATGAAAAATTTCCGCCCACACCTTAGGGGGCCAATAATTTAGGTACATCGTAGTAGCTTCATGGCACAGAAGCAACATCTACAAATGAGCTTTTTCCATGGAGTACGTGCTGATTTGCAGCACTCTAAGGAAAATGTCAAAACTGCCAAGACAAGGAACAAAAAAAAAAAAAAAAAAACAACAAAATAAAAAAAATTAAATAACTTTGTTTAGCTTAAGGATTCGCTATGACAGACACACGATAAGCCAATGACAAAAATAAAGGAGCGAGGCGGTTGCGAGTATGGGGCTGAAGCTTAAGCTTAGGAAAGTGAAAAGTAGCAAGACCCGGCTAAATTACTCATTCTAAAAATAAAAAAATAAAAAACAAAAATGTATGATATCAGTTGAGAATTCTGGCTAATGTTGTTCAGTGATGTTTTAGACAGTGTCATGGGAGGAATCAGGATTTTTTTTTTTTTAGATAAAATAAAAGCTAAGAGCTGGAAACATACACATCATAATTTTTATAGTCGTGCTTGGAGAGTAAGCGAAGATATTACTTTTAATTTTATTTATTTATGTTACAAAGTAATTTTTGTAGATATTGCATGTAGATTGTAGAAAGAAATTATTTTAATAAATTCTATCAAAAAAAAAAAAAAAAAAAATTGTGCTATTTTTGCAAGTATTTTTAGGAAATTGGGAACATTTTGTAACTAGCTGACCCGGCAGACGTTGCTTTGTGTTTTTTCTGATAGATTTCTAAGCTATAAAGTACTCGAATAAGCTCTACGGCCAAAATTGCAGGTCAATCGGAGCAGCAGACAATTTTAATGATATCTGAAAAAGTGAGCATAGCTATAGTTTGACCACGCCCATTTTTTTAAAGTAGCCACTAGTAGTCATAATCATCAAATAAAGTCTAATACGGGAAAAAAGGGGATGTAAAATTACCAAAATTTAGTCTTTTACAACCAAAACCATCTGAAAAATATGTAATTTTAATTGATTTGAGTGCGGTGAAAGAGGGTGTGGCAGTATTTTATTTTTTAAGTACCTAGAATGTGTCAACAGGAAGAACACAATAGAAAATCAGACGCTTTGTTTTTGAGATATGGAATTAAAAACATATTTTGCCACCTTATTTTATGTATGGTGTGTATATAAATTTATCAACTCGATATGAAAAATTTTTTTTTTATTTTTATAAAAATTATCACCCAACATTTCCTTCCAAAGTTGTAAAGAAGTGAACCAAAGAAAAGCTCCAATTTCCCTCTTATTTCTTAATGATTTTTCTTACTTACAAAAATAAATTAATAGATAAAAATACCATAGATTTTGATTGGTTTTTAAAAATAACACAATAATATTGTCTTCATTATGAGTTGTTAAGTTTGTGATTCTCTTATAAAATTTATGAATTGTCAGTGCCAGCGTATCATCATCGATATACGGATATTCTTGAGAATCAAGTAAAAATGAGAAGAAGCAGAATAAGGGGAAGAACATATTAAGACTAATTAGCAGTCGCTGATTACAAATTTGTCATAAAATTTTCTTTATCACGTCAGGAATTTGAGATAGTAGAGATCAAGGTAGTTAGAAAAAGTGAAACCTAGTGAAATCTTATAAAACATTTTAATTATAGGTTGTACTTAATAAACGCAGTTTCCAGTTGGAAATTTTCCTAAAGATAGAGTCAGAAAATTTTTATTTTGATAAGGTACTACTGATTTCAAACGTGATGCACCTTTTTCAAATTCATCCTGGTCAAGTCAACTGATCCTGATAAAAAACAGATTAGAATTAAATAAGAACTTTTGAAGTAAGTTTAGAAATCTGATATCCACCTGATCAGATATTACAAGGTGTCTTTAAAGAAAATAAAAATGGAGAAAAGAAGAATAAAGGGAAGCACATACTAAGGCTAATTTGCAGTCGTTGATTACAAATTTGTTACAAAATTTTCTTTATCACGTCAGGAATTTGAGATAGTAGAGCTCAAGGTAGTTAGAAAAAGTGAAACCTAGTGAAATCTTTTAGCACGTTTTAATCATAGTTTGTAATTAATCAAACGCAGATACCGAGTGAAAATTTTCCGAAGAAAAGTCAGGTAATTTTTATTTTGATAAGGTACTGCTTTCAAACGTGATGCACCTTTTTTAAATTCATCCTGATCAAGCCAGCTGATCCTGATAAAAAACAGATTAGAATTAAATAAGAACTTTTAAAACTTACTTTAAAAAAAGCCACAAAGAAATCTGATATCCACCTGATCAGATATTATAAGGTGTCCTTAAAGAAAGTTAAAAGGGAGATATGAAGAATAAGGGGAAGAATATATTAAGGTTAATTTGCAGTCGCTGATTTCAAATTTGTCATAAAATTTTCTTTATCACGTCAGGAATTTGAGATAGTAGAGATCAAGGTAGTAAGCAAAAGTGAAACCTAATGAAATCTTATAAAGCATTTTAATCTTAGGTTGTATTTAATCAAACGCAGCTATCGGTTGGAAATTTTCCTAAGTATTTAGTCGGACAATTTTTATTTTGATAAGGTGATTTCTGATTTCAAACCTTAAGAGTCCTTAAAAGAGCTATTCCATATCATATCCTGATCGTATTCGTACTTAAATAAGGTTTTCTCTTAACTAATATCCGCTTGGCATGAATTATAAAACAAAAATAAATTAATTTGATCTGTTTTCATTAAGACCTCTATTATGTATTACAACTCAACTTAAATTTGCCTCGATTCAACTAGATTTTTTTATTCGTATAACGTATAACAAACATTTCAGTTGAACCATGTAGTTTCAAAATTCTTAAAAGATTAAAACAAGCTACATGGTTCAATTGAAATGTGTGTAATAAGTTATTCGAAAAAAAGTAGCTTCAGTCGAGTCAACTTAAGTTGAGTTGCTTACATAATAGGAGCCTAATATATTTATATACTAGCTTATACCCTGTGTACATTGCTACACCCGGCAACTATATTGGAAAATAATAAATGCATTCAAAACTTTTATTTGCCTCTTTGTTTGACACCACGCTCGGTGTTCAATGCCCATGCCAGTTTTCCGGTAGCAGGACATCACCAAATAGTAACTCCATTTTGAATTTTAATGTTCTGTGAATTTTCATAGCTATTCGATATCAAACATTTGGCTGGTATGGGCGATGCCACACCCCCTTACCCAATGCTCGTCCAAGTTTTCCATTAAAAGGACATCACTAAGTGGTAACTCCATTTTGAATTTCAATGTTCTGTGACTTTTACTGCCTTAGCCATTATTTATCGAAAATGTGACTTATATGGGCGGAGCCATGCCCGTTTTGCAAAGAAGGGTCATACCTAACATATATATAAAAAAAAAATTTCATTCAAAACGGTCGAGTCGTTATGGAGGAGATCGTAAACAAACACCGTGACACAAGATTTTGATATATTAGAATTTTATCTAAGCAGAAAAGAAGGAAATACATATTCCGGCTAATTTGGTGTCACTCTAACAAAAAAAAATAAAACTGAAAAAGCTGAAAAGAAAACTTAAGGCAAATTGACAAAAAAATTATGTTAATTTATACAATGGCTTTGGCAATTTGGTGCCTTCCAAATTCTTGCTTAAAAAAACAAGTTTTATTTGTTGATCTATCGAATTTTAGTTGAATGACAAACTGTCGATATATAGTGCAATTTAATATATATCCGTTCTATCCAAGTACTCTTATATAATTTTACATAAGTTTAAGTGATGATTAAATCAAATTTTATGCATAGAATTTGTGTACTTTAACAAGAATTTTCTCAATTTTACAATCTTCAACTTTAACAATACAAAACAATTAATTTTTATAGAAATTATCGAAGTTTTAATTTTTAAACCATGTTTAGCTTGCATGTTATGGCTTTAATTTTTTCATTATACATTAGTTTTGTCACTCAGCACATTTTCCTTTCACAAAAGCCAACTTGTATGTTCTTACTATGGTTTCTTCTCTCGGTGTGATAAGTTATTATAACTGATGATTTCGATTCAAGGAAAATATGAATTATCAGTACATAACTAAAAATAGTTTTTTGCTACTTTTATTTTTTTATTATTTTTATTTAGATTTAATTTATTTATACTTATTTTTTATTTATTTTATTTGTTTTTATTTATATGTATTTATTTTTATTTATTTTCGTTAATTTTAATTTAATTTTATGTAGTTTTATTTATTTGTTTCAATTTATTTTCAATTATTTTTAATTATTTTAATTTATTTTTATATATTTTAATTTATTTCTATTTATTTTAATTTATTTTTATTTATTTTTATTGATTTTTCTTTATTTTTATTTTATTTATTTTTATTTCTTTTTATTTATTTTTATTGATGTTTCTTCATTTTTATTTATTTTTATTAATGTTTATTTTTTTTTTGTTTATTTTTATTTATTTCTATTTATTTTTATTTATTTTAATTTATTTTTATTTATTTTTCTTAATTTGTATTCATTTTTATTTATTTTAATATATTTCTACTTATTTTTACTTACTTTTGTTTATTTATTTTTATTATTTTTATTTTTTAAATATATTTTTATTTATTTTAATTTATTTTTATTTATTTTTGTTTATTTTTTTTATTTTATTTATTTTTATTTATTTTCCTTTATTTTTATTAATTTCAATTAATTTTTATTTATTTTGATTCATTTTATTTATTTTTCTTTATTTTTATTTTATTTATTTTTATTTATTTTTATATATTTTTAGTTATTTTTCTAATTATTTTTATTTAGTTATTTATTTTTATTTATTTCTATTCATTTTAATTTATTTTTATTTATATTAATTTATTTTTATTTTATTTAATTTTTCTTTATTTTTGTTTATTTTTATTCATTTTTATTTATTTTAATTTAATTTTATTTATTTTAATTTACTTTTATTTATTTTTATTTATTTTCATTTATTTTTATTTATTTTTTAGTTCTTTTTATTTATTTTGATTTATTTATCATTATTTTTATTTTATTTATTTTATTATTTTTATTTGTTTTTTATATTTTTAGTTATTTTTCTAATTATTTTTATTTAGTGTTTATTTATTTTTATTTATTTCAATTTACTTTAATATATTTTTATTTATTTTCATTTATTTTTATTTATTTCTTTATTTTTTTTTTATTATTCTTTATTTTTATTTTATTTATTTCTATTTATTTTTATTTATTATTATTTATTTTTATTTATTTCTATTAATTTTTATTTATTTTTCTATTTATTTTAATTTTTTTTTATTAATTTTTATTTATTTTTAAAAAGTTGTATTTATTTATTTTTATTTAGTTTTATTTATTTTAATTTATTTTTATATATTTTTATTTGGTTTTATATATTTTAATTTATTTTAATTATTTTTATTTAATTTTATTTTGTGTTTCTTGTGTTTTTTTTTGTGTTTTATTTATATTTTTTATTTTTATTTCTATTTATTTTTATTTTTCTATATATTTTTTTATTTTTTTAATTTTTATTTATTTTTGTTTATTTTACTTTATTTTTATTTACTTTTATTTATGCCTATTCATTTTTATTTATTTTTTTTTTATTTATTCTTATTTAGTTATAATTATTTTTATTTATTTATTTTATTTTTTTATATTTGTATATATTTTTATTTTATTTTTATGTATCTTTATTTATTTTTATTTATTTGTATTATATTGTATTTTATTTTTATTTATATATACATTTCAATAACAATTATAAGAGTATTTTTATAAACTCAAAATAGCGGAAAGAAAATTTAAGGCTAATTTGGAGTCACTTATCACGAATCTATCACTAAATGTTGTGCATTAAGTCAGAAATTTGAAATAATTTGGATCAAAGGAAAAATAATAGCATTGCTTTAATCTGATAAAAGCATAATTATCGCACTTGTATCGAGATTTAACGAAGACATTCAATATAGGAGTCTTTAAAATAATTAAAAAATTTTAAAAAGAAAGAGAACAAACAATCTTGACCAACTTGAGCACGCAGTTATCAAAAATATAATCCAACCTTCTACATTTTTGGATTTATATATATGATAAATTTATACATTTTTTTTTTCGACTAGAATTTCACAAAAACGTTATAATTACAGCTGATACTAGATGAATGGATAATATTCATTATGAATAGCTTGAAATAGTTTTTTATTTTATTTAATTTATAGACTTTATTATTTTATAGATGAGAAATAGGGGAACAAAATATTTCAGTATTGTGGGAAAGCTGTTTACGAAAATTTTATCAAATTTTTTCAATAACGTCGCGAATCTGAGATACGTGGGGTTAAGGTAACTGAAATAATTTGACTTAAATGCAAAAAAAAATATCATAAAACAAATTATAAAAAACAATTATTTATGTGAGTTTTTAAACTAAATTCGACTGCAATGTTATAAAAGCGTTAAAATTTAATGAATTTATAATGGATAATGTTCATATACGAGTATATAGCTAGACTGAATGAAAAGCTAACTTTATTATTTTAAAGATGAGAAAGAGGGGATCAAGAAATTTGGCTAATGTGGGTAAGCTGATCAAGAAAATGTTATTAAATCTTTCCAATAACGTCGGGAATCAGAGATACGTGGGTTCAAGGAAACTTAAATAATTTGGCTTTAATGTAAAAAAAAATCCTTATAATCAACATGCCTAAATTCGACGTAAAGAATTGTTACGTATAGTTGAACAAATTTAATTTACTCCATGTTTCCAACCCTATAATAATTTGCACAATGTTTTCAAAAACTAATAAATCATATCTATAATAAAATATTGACAAAGGCTCCCAAACAAAAATTTTTATAAACGAGACAAAAGCGTATCTTATAAAATCATTATCCCATCATTTAATTGAATTTTACACCCCTTCTTTTTGGTTGAATTGTTGAAAATAGTATTTGTTTTTATTTTAAAATTTTCAACCTCACAATCATCTTAAGGAAAAAATCAGACAGATTTGTGATTTGCGACTACCAAATTACCCTTAAATATTTGGGTTTTTGTTTTGGTACTTAGACAATTAAAGGTATGAATAGAATAGACAAAATAACTTTTAAACTTATGATAAATAAAGAAAAAAAATTTAAGGGTGCTGCTATTGATTTGTTATCTATTTTCCAAAGAACGTTGAGGGTTTAATTGAAAAATTAATATTGTTCTGTGTACCTGATAAATGCACTTTACCACACTTCATTGTATTATAATAAAACAAAATAAAACACCCTTAACGCATTGAATTTATAGAAAAAGTATTCAGAAAAATGAGTAAATTATTCAAATTAAAAGAAAAACCTTAAGGAATCGATGGTAATCGACGTCTTTAGGTGCCTCACATACATTTGCTATTTATTTTTTTTGGAAAAATATTTTTATTACAGAAACGTATTTAACAATACCAGTTTCGATGTAAAATTAAATAAACATACACTTTTATAGATTCAATTTGAGGAGACATTATCTCAAATTGAATCTTTTCTAAATTATACAAAATCAACTATAAAAATCAATCAAGAAACAAGATTTTTTTTTCCATTTCCTTTTTTCATATTCCTAGATAAGATATTTTAAAATTTTTCAAGTTTTACGTTACTCGTTTCGTTTTACGAAATTTAAATATTGTAATATTTCAGTCATTTAATGACATTTATACACCACCATTGAGTGACAGTTGAAATCAAACATTTTGCATAACGTCGCTTAGATTGAATGTCCTTTTATAGTTTAGATTGTTTTTTTGTTTTTGTTTTTTGCACTAAAAACATGTTTTTAAATAACGTACATCATCAATCACTGACTCGAGTCGTCGAGTTATCCATGAATGATGGTTTTAATGCAACCCTTTTTTTAAGGAAAACCATCAATATTACAACGCTTTTATAATGAAAATGCATTTTGTATTTATTCATCCCTCCATCCAACCATCCATCCATCCAGAGTAATGCATTTTCAGCAATTGTTGGTATTTCTAAACTTTCGACCTCAATTAAGCCTGGGAAGGCAAGGCATTACCTTCTGAACTTACGTTGCATTACTTTGTTGTTGGCGATGGGGATGGTGGTGTTGTTGATGGTGATATTGGACAGAATTCGGTTTGACTCATTATGGCAGCGAGTGAACAGAAGAAAATCCATTAGAGCAAGCATTGTCACCCCCCCACACACATAGTCGTTGTCAACGTCAACGTCATCGTTGCCAAAGTCTGAGGGTAAAGTTGAACAGAGTTTAAAATACATACATACACAATAACTAGGTACATATAACTATGTTATAGTTGTTCTGGGTTGCCGCCACTAGACGATTTTCCAGAAAAAGATAGTTTTATGACGGTAAAGCAAAAATTTAGCCACACGTGAGAAAGCGACAAAACATAGAAAACTGAATGAAATAAGCTGCAAGAGTGAGCAGTAGGCAAATGTGCGAAAATATTCGAAAATGTGCGCAAAATCCTTCGCTCTCTCTCTCTCTCTCTCTGGATTTTCCATCTTTTGCCCTGTATTTGTGCTGCCTGCTGTCATCATTTTATGAAAATATTCTCTACCAGTACATATTATAAAATAATGTATTTTAAGGAAAAGAAAAACAATATGCTGCGTTGGCTTCTATTGTTGTAACTGAAAACAGAAATGAGGTCGTAGAAACGGAAAATGAAAGCGGTTCGGTTCGCTCGTTCAGAGCCAGAGTCCTGACTGTGTGTGCATTGAAAACTTTACTCTTATATATGCCGAGTGAGCATTATCTAGCTATATACGTATAATGTCTATTCTCGTTTAGGTTATATCGATAGAACAGAAGATATGAGGTGGATGGAAGGCGCTTTCATAAAGGATGTACATGGACAATGAAGCAGCTACGAGTAAAAGGAATCGGGGAAAATAAGCAAAAATTATAAAACAAAAATGTACTTACAGTGAAGGCAGAAGAGCCAGAGCTTTGCCGGAATGCAATTTTATATACATATATATATATATATATATCTATAAATAAGTGCATTGGCTACTTTTATAAATGATAAGAAATCGCATTATTACAAAAGATTCTGGGAAGAGTTCATTAAGGTTATTATCTATTATAACTCAATTTAAACCTATGTTGTAAAATTTATTTTCAATTTCTCAACATTAAAAGTGAAATATTACGTAAATGAAAAATGTAAATGTGAATAATCTTGGGGAGTAACAGGGGGTAGTTGTATAATAATTTTTTTTATCAAAACTTGCTGCAAATGTTATTATTATAAACGATTCTATTGCGTTAGCATATTAGTGAAGTTTACGGTTGTCAGCAGGATCATCAGCGAAATACTTTTGATTTCGAAAATATTGATTAAAGCAGTGAACGTAGCAGTGAATGCTAACGTAGCGTATGTTACGGTACTTCAGCATACGTTTTAGAGAACAGTACATTAAGTTTGTATCGTATCGTAGGTGACTTTACTAATTATTCTGTAAAGTAAAAGCGTGTGCATATGAACGCAAAAACACAAACAATACACTGTGAGAGCTTAAAAATAAGCACATACATTATCATTCTGTAGCGGTTTCTGAGAGACAAAGAAATCAGAGTTTTTCGCTTATTTTATCGTTTTAATTATTGAGAAATCATCGTTAACAATATCGAAAATGATTATTTCGATAATTAAGATGATGAAATTATTAACTTCATCATTCACTTCATCAATTATTAACTTCATTAACTTATCGATAATGATAACTTTATCGATAGTAATAACTAGATAGTTTTAATTGTCGAGAAATTATCGTTAACGATATCGAAAACAATACTTTCTCGATGATAAAAGTTCCAGTCACCCTACACCAAGAAGAAAACTTAAGACAAACTAGCAACAAGCTTACGTTAATTTATTCAATGGCTTTGGCAATTTGGTGCCTTCCAGTTTCTTGGATAAATCAATCGAGTTTTATTTTTTGATCTATCGAATTTTATTTGAATGACAAATTGTCGATATTTTGTACAATTTAACATATATCCGTTCTAGCCAAGTCTTTTTATATAATTTTACATAAGTTTAATTGATGATTGAATACAATTTTATACATAGCCTTTGTTTACTTTAACAAGAATTCTACTAGCTCCACTTTAATTTCAATTTTACTAGCTCCAACTTTAACAATTCAAATTCATTTATTTGTGTAGAAATTATCGCAGTTTACATTTTAAAACTATGTTTGGCTTACACAATTACTTTTTTCAATACACATTAGTTTGGCCACTCGGTACATTTTTCTTTCACAAAAGCCAACTTGTATGTTCTTACTATGGTTTTTTCTCTCGGTATAGTTGAACCCACAGAGCGTAACCTACGCTAAGAGTTAGCGTATGCCGTTTGTGTTGAGTCACACAAACATTACAAACACTACTGTATGTTTTTCTGTCGAACCCCAATAAACATTGTGGCGAGGGGTGATTCGATAACGAATCGCTTTTTTTAGCTTTGGCGACTCGTTAACGAATTGCTTTTTCATAGTTTTGGCGACTCGTTAACGAATTGCTTTTTTCGGTTTTGAAGAATGTATAACGAAGCCGAAAAAAAGTTGGTCAAAAAATGATAACAAAAAATAATTTCGAACTTTTGAAAGGCCAAATCTTTAAAAAAAATACCTAAATAACAAAACAAAACAACAAAAAAATACATTTTTTTGACAAGTTGGGGTTCGAACCCGTGTCCGCGAATGCTGGCTTTTATTAACAAGCAAATTAAGCAAGATATATTCAGCATCTGAAATAGCTGAGTCGGTAAGGTGACGGAGTAGCATTCAGGAGACGTGGTTTCGATTCTTGACGTGGTAAGCTTGAAATTAGTTTTTATTTTTTTTTTTTTTATATATTATTTCTAATTTTTTATATGATTTATATGATTCGTTATCGAATTGCTTCATTTAGTTTTGGAAAATCGTTAAAGAATTGCTTTTTATAGTTTTGGCGACTCGTTAACGAATTGCTTATAATAGTTTTGGCGACTCGTTAACGAATTGCTTTTTTCGGTTTTGACGATTCATTAACGAAGGAGGAATTTCTCCCGCTCGCGATATTATAAATGAATCGCTACGAATAATTGCTAATGAATGAAATGTACGAGAAAACGATTCGTAAACGATAACATTAGTGAATCATTTTGTTTATGGGGACTGTACAGAATGAAAATTTTTAATACGACCGCAATGTAGTGTATCTGTATTTTGTTAAATGATAAAAAAAAATAATGATGGAAACTAGCTATGTATAAGCCCCAATACAACGAGTCGTATATTGAATAAAAGCTGCTCAAATGGGCCTTCCATATATGTATAAAACATTCAAACTGTAGTGGTAGTTATTGAGACATTTACATATCTTCTAACTTGAATCAAAGCTATTTAATTTTACTTTAGAAGAGGGTAAAAAAACGTTTTTCCGAGTAATTTTTTCGCAGACTGGTATTATTTTTTTCTACTAACCTTGATAGCTTGCTTGTAGCGTATTCTATGTCTACATCAGCACACCAATATTTTTTTCATTCCACTCAGGAGAATTTAAGGCTCAAAACTGGGCAAGAAACATGAAGTCCTACCATTCGCAATTTTGGTGGGTTAATGTATGGTATCATATCTTGCGATCTCCCCCCCCCCCCCCCCCCTTGAGCCAGTTCGATACAAGGGTACTTTTTTGTATAAAATCGTTCGGCCTTATATATATTTCTACTTCAAGATGCTTTGATTTGTTTTTGTTTCGCCAATACTGGTGGTGCAAAGATATCTTGTACAATGCAGGGGTTTTCAGGAGACGACTGTGGCGCCCTATTCACTTTGGAATCGGATTTAATTTCAATGAAATTTTATTGGAGATAAATCCGATTCCAAGGTGAATCCGTGAATTCCGATGTCAATCGGATTTCAGAACATGCTTGAATATAATTTGAAAAAAACTTGTTCTTGATGTATCTTCCATATATTTTTCAAATGCATGAAATCTCATATCTCTAGATAAAATATATTTCTAATAGCTGGAATACCCGGTGCCGCCCGGGGGTGTGTAGCATGTAGGGCGAGTAAAATTTGTGGAACGTGATACGGAATTGTTTGCGATTTAAATTTTTAATTCATTTACAAACGTTGTTTAAAATGCTTAAAGCATTATCGGATTATGAATTTTAAACCTGAAACATGCCAAATCTCAATATCAAATATCAAGTGTTAATATTTATTGAAACAAAGTATTAAAACTAAAGTGAATTGCCCCGGAATCGAAAAATTTGAGTTTTTCTTTCAGTATTTGTACAACAGCGCTCTCTGGCTTTCGGGATAGTGCAAAAGAGATAGCGCCAAAACAATTGCCCTACTCGAAAATGAGCTATTTTGGAGTTGCTCACGATTACTTAAGAGATTTGTACTACAGCAGCCTTTGGTGTTCAAGATAGATTAGAGTAGTCGCAGTTCGAATGAGCGGTTAAGCAGTTTTCGAGGTTTTTTAAAGTATTTGTACTACAGCGACCTCCAGCGTATTTTAAATAGAACAGAATAGATAAGTCGTCAACACTCACCGTACCCAAAAGCCCCTGAATACAAATTTTCATGCAAATCGGATGAGCAATTTCGAAAACAATTTCCTGTAACTCGCTGCGGCAGCGCCACATACCGGTTTCATTAAAATGGAAAGATTTCAGACTTGATTTTGAGATATTTGATATATTTTCACCTGCCACTATTTATGCATGCTAAAATATAGACTTCAATTAACCCAGCAGTCGATTTAAGGATTTCTGAAAAAGTGGGCGTATTTATAGTTTGACCACTCCTATTTTTACTGAAGTTGTCGACTATAAGCATACGAATTAAATTACAAAATTAAAGCCTACTAAGATGAAAATCGTTTGCAATATAGCATTTTCATTGATTTGTGGGCAGTAGAAGGGGGCGTGGAAGCCCATTTTCAGTACAGTAGCCGACAGTGTAACCATATAAACTAAATTACAAAATTTTAATCTGATACGAACAAAACTGCCTATAATATAAAGCTTTTATTGATTTGTGGGCGGGGAAAGGAGGTGTGGCAGAATTCATCGAACGTATGTGGAATGGGATAGCCAAGAAGAGCACAACAAAAAAATTCCAAAGCAAATTAGACGCTTCGTTCTTGAGTTATCAAATTAGTAACACATTTCACGACTTTGTTTTATATACAGGGTGTCCCGCAATTTAGTACAACTATTTACGGAGCTGACAGGTTATGTCGAGCTGAGCAAAAAAGCATATGGGGGGGAGGGGGGGAAGGGGGCTATTTTCCCATTCTTAGGAGGTACAGGGTTAATTAATATTTCACGACTTTGATTTATGTTATTGTTTCTAGCAGAAAAACTAACTTACATAAAACTTATTTTGATAGCTCATTTTAAAGGCAATGAAATCACCTTTCGAACAGTACATCAACAAACCCACCAACTTAACCGTTACCGAGTTGTGATCGTGTAAAGTTGAAATCAATCGTTTGAAATTACCAAATTTCAACTTTGAGTGCAAATTTCTCAGAATTTTACGTTATAAATGAATTTTTTTTTTAGATCAATTTTTTAATTTATTCAATTTTCTTTTCAATGACACCAAAAACATAAACATATCTTTAAAAATAAAAAAGTTGGCTGGACTTAAAAAATTACACTTATTAGAAAATAATGATAAATAATGACATTACAATTAGTTATGCAGTAGATAATATCATTGTTTTCCAATAAGTATAATTTTTTTAGTACAGCCAACTTTTTTATTTTTTAAGATATGTTTATGTTTTTGGTGTTATTGAAAAGAAAATTAAATAAATCACAAAATTGATCCTAAAAAAAAATTTCATTTATTACGCGAAATTCTGAGAAATTTGCACTCAAAATTGAAATTTCTTAGTTTCAATCGATTGATTTCATGTTCACACGAGCACTACTCGGTAATGGTTAAGTTGGTGGGGTTTATTGATATGCCGTTAGAAAGGTATTTTTATTGCCTTTAAAATGAGCTATCAAAATAAGTTTTATGTAAGTTAGTTTTTCTGCTAGAAACAATAACTTAGACCAAAGCCGTGGAATATTAATTAACCCTGTAGCTTCTAAGAATATGAAAATAGACTCGACATAAGCTTTCAGCTCCGTAAATAGTTGCACTCAATTGCGGGACACCCAGAATATAGATAAAAAAATTAGGAAAATTGCCCGATGTTCCTCTTAAGGACAATGTGAAAAATTTTTTAAGAAATTGAACAGGAAAAACAAATTTTCAATGTATATATACAAAAAATACTTGGTTTACATTTCTCGGTTTAAATTTCATGCTAAAAGTTCCGTTAAAAAAAAATAAAAAAAAAGTTATAAAAGAACGGAGGCTGAGTTGGGTAAACTTAAAACAGCAAATTAAACCCAATTTCGGCATTACGATTTTTTTGACCTAACAAAAACACATTATTTTAAAAATAAGTATTTATATATTTTTATCAAATAAACAAAAATTTATTTACAGCTAAGTTTTGCAGATTAAATTTATATTTTTAGTGCAACGAAGTCAGCACTGCATAGTAAAACTCTTCCACTAGCTAACAAATTAAACCGCATTTAGCTCATTAAAGCTTTGTAGCTAAATCGACAAATGCACATTTCTGCAAAAGCATGTGTAATTTATAACGGTAAATGTGGGTGTGTGTCTGCATTAATATGCACTATGGTGTATATAAATGTATAGCTTTACACATATAAACATACATATATATTTATATGGTATATAAATATATAAACGAACAGTAACTAGGTATGTCTATGCCCCCTGGCAAATGCTGACTGACTGACTGGCTGGCTGGCTGGCTGGTTGTTTGGTTGTTTGGTTGACTGCAGCTCAGAATGTTTTGAATTTGCCTGGAAATTATCGATCGAAAAATCAATTTCAATTACATGCCGCCAACAATAACCCAAACAACAACAACAACAATATTTATAGCGAAATGACAAGGGAAAACTATATGCATGACTTGATATTAATGGCATTAAAATGAAATTAAATTTCATACCTACATATCTATAAAAATAATAATATTTCTGAGCAAGAAAGACATTTAATCCTAGAACAAAATTATTTTCCAAAATATAGCTGAGGCCAGCTGCTCTGCTAGCTGATTGATTAAGCATTTGTTAGGTTTTGTAAATTGTATGGTATTAAATTGATTACGTTTTTCTTTTATTTTGTTATTACTCAGTTACTCGTTTTTGTTTCTATTTTCAACGATTGTACATGTTTTTTTTTTTTTTTCCTTTTTTGTTTTATAACAACATACCAAGGACATACATTGCACCCCACGCATTTTAAGGACGAATGTGAAAGTTATGCAATCATAACAAAAACAAAGAACGATGTCGCATACATAACAGCAGGTCGTACATACGTTCGCAAGCTTAATACAACGGCCTTTTTTATTGTTATGTCTATGTGTGTGTGTGTGTGGATGTGTCGTTCTCTTTCAAATGTAACCATGTGTGAGTGTGTGCATGCGTGGGTTTTCATTTCAATCAATAGCAGTTTGTTCGTTGAAAACAGTTATTTGTTCTTATTTACAATGCAGTGTAATTATTTTCGGGTTGCTTTAATGAAATTTGAACGCTATCTCATTTCTGTGGAGTATACAATACAACATAGCTATGAATACACATTAAAAATAAAAAAAAAAATAAATGCACGCATTTATAAAAGATTAAATTTATACAGGGCTGTCATATGATGTATATGACAAAATTCTATCATTCCATATTTAAAAGCTTTTAATTTTATGGGCAGTATAAAATGAAAATTAGGAAAATTTAATCTTTTTTGAACAAAAATTATTTTTGAACATTTCTGGGACATTTATTCATTAGTTTTAAAAATTTCCCAAAAATTTCCCTCAGAGGGAAATTTTCACAATTATAATATTTCAAGCTCTTCCACTAATTTTGCTGCTAAGATAGTAAATATTTTACGTAAAAAAGGCGGAAATTCAATTTTATTTTGTATAAAAGTCATCTTTCAACGTTTTCTGCTCAATTCTGTAGTAAATCTGGCCAAAATAATATAAAAAATTTACAAAAATTAAAATTTTCTAGAAAAAAAATTATTTTTGGAAGTTTCCTGAACCTATTCAGTCTTTCTCCCCAGACTGTCATAACTTTACTCAGAAGGAAATTTTCACAATTGCTATATTTCAAGCTTTTCCAAAAACTTTGCTGCTAAGATGGTGAATATTTTACGTAATTTATTTCCCACCTACTTAAAGGAACTTTGTTTTGTTTGAGCTCTTCAATTTTTGTAAATGCTTAAGCTAAAAAGGCGAATATTAAATCAAATTTTGTACAAATGTCCTCTTTGTATGTTTTATGACCAGTTATATGGTCAATTCTGGTCAAGATAATAAGAGAATGACAAAAAATTTAATTTTTTTAGAAAACAAAATGGTTTTATAATTTTCCTCTTAGTGAAATTTTTTAAATACTGAATATGTCCAAGAAATGTTTCAACTTGGACATATTCAGTATTTAAAAAATTTCATCAAGAGGAAAATTAGCACAATTATAATATTTCCAGCTTTTCCACTAGCTCTGCTGATAGCAAATTTTTTACATTATTTATCTCTTGCCTACTTCTAAGGACTATGTTTTCTTTTATTTTTTAAATCTTTGTAAGTGCTTAGGCGAGTAAGGCGGAATTTAAATTCTATTTTGCACAAAAGTCATCTTGCAACGTTTTGTGGTCAATTATATGGTAAACTCTAGTCAACATAAAAGAAAAAAATGGCGAAATTAAAGATTTTTAAAAGAAAAATTATTTTTTGACTTTTCTTGGACTTATTAAGTCTTTTTAAAAATTTCCCAAAAATTTTCCTCTGAGAAAATTTTCCGAAAATATTTACCCTTGGACAATTATTGGACCTACACAGTCTTTTTAAAAATTTTCCCAAAAATTTCCCTCTGAGGGAATTATATTTTAAGTTTTCCACTAACTTTGCTACTAAGATAGTAAACATTTCAGGTAATTTATCTTCTGACTACTTTTTAAAGAACTATTTATTGTTTTATTTCTTATTTTTTTGTAGTTTCCTCAGGCAAAAAGTATGAAATTAAATTATATTTTGTAAATTCTAGCCAAGATAATATAAAAAATAAGGAAAACTAAAAATTTGTATAAGAAACATTTTCCCAAAAATTTCCCTTATCGGGAAATTCTCATAATTAGATTTTTGCAGGCTTTTCCACAATCTTTGCTAATTAAATATAATTATACGTGAATATTTTGCGTTATTTATCTCTGTAATTTATGATTAATTTTATTACTTCTGAAATTTTTGTAAATCTTTAAGTGAAAAAGGCGGAAATTAAATCCTATTTTGACCAAGTCATCTGTCATATGGAAGTCTGTTCAATTATATATATATCATATGCTGTAATGTTTTGTGTCCAATACAAGATTTTTATTTCAACTTTTTGAATTTGTAACACAAAATAATCTTCGATTGAAAATAAATTTTCGCAAGGATGTTCCAAGTTATCTGCGATCGATTTCTGGTAAAATAAAATATATTAAAAATTTCCCAAAAATTTCCCTCACAGGGAAATTTTCAAAATTCTATGCTGTTTAACTTATTTTGATGCTTTGATAAACATTTTTTATATGCTGTAAGCTCTTTTGGCCTAAACTATAGCTTTTTTTAGCTTTTTGAATTTGTAACAAAAAAAGTTTAATTAGAAGAAAAGTCGCAAGAATGTTTTCAGTCAGCCTTAATTGATTTTTGGTCAAATTCAAATAAATTAAAAAATAATAATATTCTAATTCTATGCTATTTTGTTTATTTTGTTGCTTTATTAGACATTTTTTATGTTCTGTTAACTCTTTTGCTTAGTTCAAAATTTTGCTTCTATTTTTTATATTTTTGAATTTGTAATAGAAAATAAAGTTTAATTAGAAAGAAATGTCGCAAGTATGCTTTCAGTTATCTTTAGTTTTGATAAAATTCAAGTCAGCTAAAAAAATTTCCCAAAAATTTCCTTAAAAGGGAAATTTTCAAAATATCTATGTCTATAGCTATGGAACTTATTTTGATGTTTTAATGGAAATTATACATATTTCGTAAAGTCTTTCGGTCTAAAAGGAACGATTTTATTAAATTTTTTTGAATTTTTAATGCAAAATAATGTTAAATTAAAAAAGAAAGTCGCGAATACGTTTAAATCGACTGTTAATAAATCGATAAGATAATAAAAATGCAATTACATATTTTCTTCAATCAATAAAAAAATGTTTGAGACATATTAAAAAACTTTAATTTCTTTCAAAAATTATGCTTAAAATATGGATAGAAAGATATAAATATCTGTGTATATCAATTATGACAACTCCCAAAAAAAAAAAAAAACCAACAACTTAAATAAGCTGGAATCACAATTTGATTGTATTTAAATTTTCTTTATTAACGGTTGTTTTTCCTTTAGTGTTTTTCAGTATTATGCATTTATTTTGCTTGTACAACGCCTTATGTTGTACGTAATTTATGTCAACATTACATAAATTCAACTTTGTTTTTCTTGTCCTCCTTTATCGCAATGTTTTGCTGTCTTTTACAGTGTTTGGGCGGACTGCCTATAAAACTGCTTCTATTCGCCTCTTTAACTAGCTGCCTGCATGTCTGTCATATGTCTACAAAGACATCCCACCTAAGCTGAGGCCGAATGTCGCGCTATTTCAGCACAAACGCCAACATTTTCTCACTTATTGTCAGGTTAAAGTTTTTATTTTCTGATTTATTTTTTATTGTTTTTCCACCTTATTACCGTCAAATATTCACACATTTAAAATCACTGCTCTTTAAGTCAGTGAGTCGTTCAGTTAATCAGATAAATGTCAACCGCTGCGATCTACATTGGCAGACATGATTTCTTAAAGTTTTTTTGTGTATTTTAGCGTATATTTTTATGAAAATTTAAAACTTGTGGGACGACAACAAAAATATAATAAAAACTAAAACGAAATAATAATTTATGCATTACAGACATAAAAATATTTCAACACAAAAAAAGAAAATGAGGGAAAAACTGTAACATAAAAGCTTTGAAAATATGCAAGAAAATTACAAAAAAATATATACAAAAAAACAGAAAACAACACACATAACATGAAAAATAAAACATTTTCAAAAATATTAGTAGCTATTCAAGAACTTTCTAAAATAGAAAAAATAAATTAAGAAGATTTTTATTCAAACTTTTTGAATTTGTAACACAAAATAAAGTATAATTGGAAAGAAATATCGCAGATATGTTCCCAGTAATCTTTGATCGAGTTTTGGTCAAAATCAAAAAATTTCCCAAAAATTTCCCTCAATGGGATATTTTGAAAATAATAATATTTCATCTTATTTAACTTATTTTGATGCTTTGTTAGACATTTTTTATATTCTTTAAGAACTTTTGACCTAAGCAAAAGCTATTTTTTTTATTTTTTAATTTGAAACATGAAAAATAAAACAATTCCAAAAATATTTAAAGCTGCATATTCAAGAACTAAAAAAGTAGTATAAATAAAAAAAAAACATAAAAAAGAAAGAATCGGTTTGGTTTTTCGGAGCGGAATTTTTTTAACGTTTTGTGACGATGAATGAAACATGTTTCGGAATTTCCGGAGCTGCTGAAAAATCACGAACGCCGAATAAAGCAGCAAAAAGACCAAGAATTAGATGCGCATGGCATAATCTTCATGGATTTTCTGCGGAAGGAAAGAACAATCACAGAAGACCATTATGCAGCATTATTGGACAAACTAAACAACGAAATAAATAAAAAATTGCTCCATATGGCCGTTATACACCTCCTTAAGCCGGCCAAAATTTAATTAATTACGATTAAGATTGCTTGCTCACCCACCGCATTTTCTAGATTCAGCCCCCAGACAAGAATTTATTTGAAATCATTTCTAGATTTGCACTCGAAAAAATTTAAAAAGAGAATGACCAATACCTCTTGGAAAACTGACTGTCTAATTTTCAAGACAACCAACTGGAAGGTGTATATTGCAAAGAAATCAAAAAAAATTATAGACTTTTGCACTAGAAGTCGAAATAGCCAAACTTCTACATTTATTTCCCAATTAAAAGTTACGCATACGTCATGATGTACTTTTTGAATATCACCGTTTTTTTTTCTCCCCTCTCGCAAAGTAGTTCATTATAATGACGCAAAAAGTCTCACAATCAGCTTAAAACCCTATCAAAAATCTTGCTGACAAATGCACCAGCATCAACATCGGCACCAGCACCGGCTGCAGCTGGAATAAATAATTTGTGCAAAATGCAAAATGAATTGCAATTCAAATAAAGTATGAAAACACAATTGAATATCTGCAACCAACACCGACAACGACGATGACATCTTCAATTTATAAAATCATAAAATTTTGTTGCTGCACAACCAGAGACTACCGTCCGTCCATTTATCCATAACTTAAGTTTTCAATTTTATAATCTTCGGTTTTATTTGTTTTTTGTGGAAAATTTTTTGCCAGTCATTCGATGAGAATTGTGCAAATGTCAGCAGAAATCATGCTGTTCTTCCACTAACACTACTGCAACTACTTCGTATCTTTGTCTGCCTCTGCAACAACATCTAAACTCGTGCAACTGTGTAGTCTCTGGTCGCCAATGACAACATATCTTTTAAAACTTTTGTGGGCACATTTGTGATCAAGAACGACCGACGAACCACCACAAGCATGGAAGAATGCCTGAAATAAAATTCAAATGTGCGGGCTAGAAAATTAGAGGCTTGGCGCAGCATCAAGCCCTCAGCACCGAAAATAGAGCTGCACACCAGGCGGTATGTGGTCAATAAAATGCACTTTGAACTTTAATAGCTGCGAGCAAAAATAATTTTCTATGTCGCACATTTTCTATATCAATGCGTTCTACAGTCTTTAGTTTGTTCGTTTTTTACACTTTAGTTTTTGGATAGTTTTGCATAAAATGTCACTGCTTACTTATGTAAGCAAGAGTAGATTTAAACATACGCAAGTATTTCGCAGCCGCCTCTGTAGATTTCAACACATTTGCTATACATTTATTCAATGTCCTGAATTTTTGAGCAGTGTGCACACAAGTTTCATCCTTATACAAGTGAGGTTTTACATTAGATTTTATTTCACTCTCATCCTCTATGTTTCTTTTAGTTTTGTGCTGCTAGCTATTAGAATTTCTAATCTTGACCAGTTTTATTTTTGTTTCCCTCCTACTATTTGATTTTTGAACGAAACATTTTATCATCAACATAAAATATTCGATTGCCTGCAAAAGTTCTTTTCGTCGTTGCAATTTCCGCTTCCGGTACAATTCGATTTTTGCTTTTTAGTAATTTGATGACTGTTTTTGAGAGGGACACTCACTCACTCACTCGCTCTATCCCTTTTGCCTTTTTTTGACATTTGTTTTTATTTGCTCAATTCTTGTCCAACCGTATTTTGAATTTCAAATATTTGGCATATAAATTGAGGATTATTTTTCCAAATTTCTATTTTCTATTAACTTAAAGTTATGCGAAACGAAATGAACGTTGATGGTATCAGCCTGTTTGCAATGGGTTTGATTGACATTTTCTTTTGGAATGAATTGATGTTTAAGAATTGGAAAAGGTAATCGAAGTAGCGGTTAAAGAAATATATTGACAGATAAATAAAAATAGCCTTTGGTTCCTAACATAACATGACGAGTCTATATAAGCATTTAAAAAAAAAAACATTAGCTATGATAATGTTTCATCAAAACATTTTTCTTTTTGTACTTTAAGTCTCGGTAGTAATATTGTTTTACTAAATCTCTGATGTTTTGCAAAGACTAGGCGAATTTTCCAAACAAAACCAAATACAAACATATCAAGGTATATTTCGATACAGCCGAATCTGTTTAAATCACCCTTATTTGGAACTTTTTTATAAGCATGAAGAGATTTTTAGACTGAAAATGTATTTGAGTCTATATATCTCAATATGTCATCTATATATCATCTATATCTTTATCTATATCTATATCTATATCTATATCTATATCTATATATATATCTATATATATATCTATATCTATATCTATATCTATATCTATATCTATATCTATATCTATATCTATATCTATATCTATATCTATATCTATATCTATATCTATATCTATATCTATATCTATATCTATATCTATATCTATATCTATATCTATATCTATATCTATATCTATATCTATATCTATATCTATATCTATATCTATATATATATCTATATCTATATCTATATCTATATCTATATCTATATCTATATCTATATCTATATCTATATCTATATCTATATCTATATCTATATCTATATCTATATCTATATCTATATCTATATCTATATCTATATCTATATCTATATCTATATCTATATCTATATCTATATCTATATCTATATCTATATCTATATCTATATCTATATCTATATCTATATCTATATCTATATCTATATCTATATCTATATCTATATCTATATCTATATCTATATCTATATCTATATCTATATCTATATCTATATCTATATCTATATCTATATCTATATCTATATCTATATCTTTATCTATATCTATCTCTATATCTATATCTATATCTATATCTATATCTATATATATATCTATATATATATCTATATCTATATATATATCTATATCTATATCTATATCTATATCTATATCTATATCTATATCTATATCTATATCTATATCTATATCTATATCTATATCTATATCTATATCTATATCTATATCTATATCTATATCTATATCTATATCTATATCTATATCTATATCTATATCTATATCTATATCTATATCTACATCTATATCTATATCTATATCTATATCTATATCTATATCTATATCTATATCTGTATCTATATCTATATCTATATCTATATCTATATCTATATCTATATCTATATCTATATCTATATCTATATCTATATCTATATCTATATCTATATCTATATCTATATCTATATCTATATCTATATCTATATCTATATCTATATCTATATCTATATCTATATCTATATCTATATCTATATCTATATCTATATCTATATCTATATCTATATCTATATCTATATCTATATCTATATCTATATCTATATCTATATCTATATCTATATCTATATCTATATCTATATCTATATCTATATCTATATCTATATCTATATCTATATCTATATCTATATCTATATCTATATCTATATCTATATCTATATCTATATCTATATCTATATCTATATCTATATCTATATCTATATCTATATCTATATCTATATCTATATCTATATCTATATCTATATCTATATCTATATCTATATCTATATCTATATCTATATCTATAAAATTATAAAATTATAAAATTTATAAAATTTTCTAGAATTTTATATAAAATTTTCTATTATAATATTATAATATAATTATTATAATTATAATAACTTAAGTTTTAACTCAATGACACTTATAATCGACAGCTTTTGCACGAAGACCCCAGAAAAGTGGCAGATAGGGAGTTAATTTGTTCAAAAGAAATCTTGAAGGGCAAAAAATAAAAGCACTAGCTCATACTCGTATATTTGACCTCTCTAGGGATCAATACGCGAGGGATATGAACTATTATCAACAGTTTTTGTGTTTTTTGTATTGGGACCCCAGGAGGGTGGCAGACAGGGCGTAGATGGATTCAAAAGAATATAGAATAGAAGGGCAACAAATAATAGGACCAGTGGCAGATATTCGGGGGTAAATACAAGGGGTCAATTCGGAAGAAATATGATCAATAATCGACAGTTTTTGCGTTTTTGGAATGGGTACCCCAGAAGGGGGCAGATAGGGGGAGATGTGTTTAGAAGAAATGTTGAAGGGCAAAAAATAATAGAAACAGCTCATATATTTTAACTTTCTAAGCGTCAATTCGAGAGAGATATGAACTAAAATAAACGTTTTTTGTGTTTTTGTATTGGGGCTCCATAAGGGTGGTAGATAGAGGGTAGACGAAATAATAGAACAAGCTCATATATTTGACTCCTCAAGGGATCAATTCGGGAGATATATAAACTATAATCGACAGTTTTGTTTTTTTTTTTTTTATTTTTTGTATGTACGTTCCCCTTAAATTATAACTTCATATCTAATTTTTTTCAAAGATCATGATAAGCAATGCATTTTTTTCGAGATCTCAAGTATCAAGTATCGGGACTGTAAATAAATAAATGAGAAAGTATTTATTTATCTTTTGAAAACGCCTTTATAAGGACTTTTAAATATTTTACGCCCATTTTGGTATAAGTGGTTAAAGCAAAACAGTTTCTTGAGCGTGCCCCAGCCTGAGGAATTTAAATTTTGCTCGAATTTTTCATAGATTTTAGTGCCTAGATCAAGTTGTTGCAGCATGCCGCCAAAAGCAATTTAATTTTTAATATTATTATTGCTGTAGTTTTTGTTATTTTTGCAGTTGTTGTAGTTGTTGTTGTTGCACTCAAGTTTAGTGTTTACTTTATTCTTGCTACTGTTGTTGCTAATTTGAAATATAGGTTAAAAGCAACGTATACATTTTAAGATGCAGCAACTCGCATACACACAAACAAACACACACACACACACACACATCCAAATACGCACACACCCATACAAAAACAGCAATTTGTAGACTAGCACTCCTCTGCATGCAAAGGAGATACAAATAAATTTTAAGTGTTTCACTGCTGATGCTTCCTGTTTTTTATTTTTCTTTTCCTTTAAACAACTGCATCCGCTTCACTTCTTTGAAAAACTTATGGCACCGCCAACCACCAACAAACAGTGTTGCACTTAAAACTTGATGACGTCAATCTAATGAATTAATAGAACGCGCTCTGAAAGTGCAACAGCAGAAATAAGTTTCACTTTAATGTACTCAGAAAAAATGGAAAATTTTAAGCAAATTAAAAAATGTGAGCATTAATTACAAAAAAACGTTTGTTTATTTAATAGAAATGAAAATTAATAAAAAAGTGTATGCCACACAAGCGCATCAAAATGCGAATTGTGAATATCAATTAGTGAATCTTTACTTAGGTGGCAATTTCACAGCATTACTGACTCATTATAGCAACCAGTCAGTCGCCGTTTAATGCAACTTTTTGAAGTGGCACCGGAAATGAAACTGATTTGCATGACAAATTTTGCCGCATGATAAAAAAAAAAACATCAACAATTATTCATTTCAATCTTAAATTATTATTATATTTTTTTTAATATATTTTCATCAATAGTTTGCCATCTTATGTCAATACATTAGTTTATTGACAGACAGCACAAAATGATGCAGTGCTGATGTTTTTGGTTTTTCTTTTTTTTTTAATTTTTGTGTGATGCCAACTTCACGATAGTGTTAATGGCGATGTCACTGATACTGTTGGAACTGTTGTAGTTTCCAATTTTTTTTTTCTCTACACAGCTATTTTAAATTTTGAATTGTTGTTCTACGTTTTTAACTAGCAATAATTGTAGTTTCTAGTCGCTATTTTTCTTCCTTTTTGTTTTTTGTGTTAGATAACAAATTATTATAATTACGCGCAATTATAAAATAGCTAATTTTCGCTGCATGCTACATGATTTGCTGTTGTTTTTATTGACATTTGTTTCGTGTCTATCTTATCAAGATTTCATTATCAAGAATATTCAGTGAGGTCTCATGGTGTTAATTAATATTTAATATGCAAGCTTTTGATGTGTGAATGCACAAGAGTTGTCTAAGCAAGGGCAAGTTTTCAAAGAGTAGGGATTGTAAAATTTTTAATTTTATATTTTCCAATGACTCTTGCGTTTACACAACAAATGTTGTGAACAGAGATTTGAAGTTACAATTTAGCTTAAAAAATCAATTTTTAACGCAATTATAATATAATCATACATTTAGTTAATTTTAAGCTATGCAAATCATTATTTTCAATTTGAATATCAATTTGAATTTTCATTTTGAAAATCGAATTTCAGCACAGAAATGCAAGGGGTTAAAATCAGAAATTAAATTATAAAAAAATTTCCTTACTTTTTGTTTTAGCATAAATATGTTATAAGGAAAAAACACAATATCGCTAGTATCGTAAGTGAAGTTTTAGTAAACAAAATATATGTTTAATATTGAATACATATCCCAGAAAAGCAAATGATATCGTTTCGATATCGAGATGATAATTTGTATCGATAACGATACACGAGACGATATCGTTATGATATCGAAAAAGTCCTGTTTTCGAAAAGAATTGATATATCGTTAACGATATCGAAAACGTATTAATTGAGATATCGAAACGACATTGAAATTTCGATATCGTTTCGATATTGAGATGATATTGGAAAAGTGATAACTTCTATCGTTTACGCTTCACGAGACGATATCGTAATGATATCGAAAAAAGGCATTTCTCGATAAAAATTGACATATCGTTAACGATATTGAAAACATATTAATCCTCGATAAAGAAACTATCGTATAAACGTTGTTATACTACCCCAACAACACTCAGTTCATACGCTTGAACATTTCTTAATTTTCGACTTTTATTTTTATTAAGATACAATTAAGTTTTTGATACAAAGTTTGTTGAACTATATTCTTAAAGCTTGAAATGTGATTTCTTAAAATCAACAGCAAAAGAAAAAAATACCAAAAACATTGATTTCTTAAAATAGATAAAAGTTGAAAGAGTTAATATTAAAAAATGTTTAAGCGTACGAACTGAGTGTTGTTGGGGTAGTACTATCGTAATGATCTCTAGTATTTTTACAATATAGATATCGTCATGGTATCGAAATGCTATCGTTATTATACTACCTTGATGATATCTAGAATTTTTTTAATATAGATACCGTTATGATATCGAAATGCTATCGTTACCTGTACTATGTTTAGATATCGTAACGATGTCGGTAGACTGTCGTACAATTTTTCTAACGAGATATGGTTTGCTGGGATAATATTATAATAAAAACTTCAAATTTCATCGCAGAACGACCATGCGCAGTCTCCGCATATGTAAACCTGCGTTTACTTTTTTTATTTTTTATTGCTACATTCTGGCTCTGTAGTTGCATAGAACTGTATTATTTATTGTATTAATCTTGCTGATGATTAACAAAACAAAGAGAAAAAACTTATGTGAAATTAACAAAACAACTAGTATAATTAATAGGGTGGCTTTGGCAATATCCAAGCTCGCAAATTCTTCATTACAACGTCTAAGTTTTAGACGTTAGCCTGCCAATTTTGATTTTGGCGTTAAATTACCTAAATATTTCGCAATTTACACGTCATTTAAAAAAAGGCATTAAGTTTCAACAGTTATAACTTTTTTCCGAGTTTTGGTTTTTTTATTTTTTTTTTTTTTTTGTAGCGAAGCTTTTCACGCCTCGTTCTGTAATTTGCTTGAGTGAAATTCGACACGACACGACACTTTTCTTTTTTCGACACCGTTTTTCTTAGAAATTTATGGCTTCTTTGTTGCTTGCGTTTATTACAACGAGAACATTTAATATCAAATATAACATTATTTCCTTCATCCGCCGTGTAGATTGAACCCACACCCATCGATTAAGAGTTCACAACACTACCCATCGATCCAAAAACCTTCGTTACGCAGAGTCATTGATTCAATATTAAGGGGGTCCTCTGGTAATCCGAAAAATATTGCTCAGATACTCAAAAACATTTTCCCAAAAGGATTTTTCAAAATTCGAAATAGTTTAGGAGATACAGGCATTTTTGTGTAGGTATGTTTTCGTCAAAATAACGCATCAGCAAAGTTGTTTATTTGCCTGCAGTCATTAGTCGAAAATTCTGTGGAATTCTTCCAAAATATGTATTGATATTACAAAATATACACACACAGTATGTATACATGCAGTATGTATACATGCATGTTTTGATTTAGGGGTTGAAATGATTTTGAGAACAGGTGTTCACATGAAAGAAGCAAACGAACGAGATTCAGTTTATTTTCGAACGCTGAAAGCTACGCGTGCGCGATAACTGCTGTTGTAAAATAAAAGAAAAATCGTTTTGTGTTTTTTTTTTTGCTATGGATAAAAAAAGCCACCCAAACGCGCCGCGTAAGTACGCGTATCGAACAAAAAAGAGGCATTTCCGTGGAAACCAGCACTCCCAAGTAGAGGACACCGACTTTGCCAGCACATCGGCCAAAAAATTGAAGAAAACGCAAGACAATGAAGTCATCATCGAAAACAACCTCCAGTTCTGTTTCTTGGAATTTTTTTCATTTTTCCAAACGCTTGCTGCTCTGGTTATCTGCGCCCAATGTAAACAAAAAATTCGATTTGGAAAAACATGTATGCGTGGAGTCGGCTTCAAAGTGAGTCTGCAGTGCCAATGTAAAGCTACACAGTATATTAATTCTTCGCCGGTCGTCGGTAAATCTTTTGTTGTAAATCGCCGGTTGATATTTGCCATGAGATTACTTGGAATAGGGAGAGAAGGTATTAATATGTTCTGCGGATTAATGGACATATGCCAAGGATTGTGCCTTGATGCGTACTATGGCACCTTGAAAAACATGCATGTGTCTGCTAAAGCAGTTTACAAGCAGTGCCTGTTGAATGCGGTTAAAGAAGAGCAGGAACAGCAGAAAGAAAAAAATCCTGACTGTGACTCCTCATTGCTGACCGTTTCAGGGGATGGCACCTGGAAAAAACGGGGATTCTCGTCTCTTTTTGGTGTCACTACGCTCGTCGGTAAACATACCAAAAAAGTGGTTGACTCCGTTGTCAAATCAAGCCTTTGCCAGGCATGCAAAATGTGGGGGAAAAAAATGACTCTGCAGACTTCGAAGAATGGTACGAATCGCACCAGAAAACATGCACAAACAACCACAGTGGGAGTGCGGGCAAGATGGAGGTAGATGCCGTGAAGGAAATGTTTGCCTCATCGATCGAAAAATATGGCATAAAATATGAAAAATATATTGGCGATGGCGACAGCAAAACCTTCAAGGCCATTATAGACCTTGATCCGTATAACGGCGACCCCGTTGTCACAAAAAAGGAGTGCATCGCTCACGTGCAAAAACGCATGGGCACACGGCTGCGCAAGGCCAAAAAAGAAGAAGAAGAAGAAGAAGAAGACCGATGCACTGGAGGTGAAACGCAAAATTGTAACGAATCGTTCAACTCGCTTTTGTGGACCTTTGCGCCGAAACATATCCACTGTGGTGCTACCACAGTCGAAATCGCAAATTTTCTGGCAACCTGCATTTTCAACGAAGGCTTCACAAGTATTTTAAAAATAATGTCAACAATGGGTATTGTCATCGGCCCACAAGCCGAGATGTATGCTGAATCTCGCGACGGAAAACGACTTCAACGCTCAGAGCTAAAAACGTACGCATCATCGAAAGAGGGTCGCACAGCCCGCAGAGCCCAAAAAGCCATGGAAAACTCGTTTTATGAGATGGAGGAAGGCCCACTTTATGGGGCTGGAATTGCCGATTAATATTCGTAAGTATTGTATTAAAAAAATATGTGTTAATGTCATTTGTGTGCCTCAAAATTGAAGTCAAAACTTTAAACGCGTTTTTCTCGAAACCATGTTTTTCAAAACTTTGCGCACGATAACTCAAACAGTTTTTGACCGATTTTGATATATGAGGCATGAAACGACGCAGAATTTACGCCGCTATAGCCCCTACCTCAAACTTGCCGAAAAAATAATGTTTAATATTTTTTTTCTACACTAGACTACAAAAAAAAAGGTCGAAATTCGATTTTTCATTTTCAAAGTGGCGGCTCCCCCCCAAAAAAAATTTCGATTTTTGTTTCCGAGGTAGGGGCTATAGGGACATTCATTCTAAGTAACTGAATATTTTTTTTTTTTTTCAGACGATGTTTACACTTGGAATCGTGCGCAATTTGGACCCACCTTTTTTCCGGAGAACCTCGTTACCAGGCCGAGAACTTTCTGAACGGTCCATAAATTCACTTTTTCAAAATTTTGTATTTTTTTCAATAAATTAAGCTACCCAAATCAAAAAACGGAACTAAAATATCTTTACTCGTTCTCTTTCCACAATATTTTGAAAAAAGGCTAAAATTTGGCATAGATTACCAGAGGACCCCCTTAATTACAACTGAAGCTAAATCAATAACCGTGCGTAACAAGGCTGTTTGGATCGGTGGGTAGAGCGATGGACTATGAATCGAAGATCGAATTTTTTGATTTTCATATTCTCGAATTTTGATCGAAGAAATGAATCACCCAAGAGCGATTTGTACGAAACAAGCCAACAGCCATAATAACAACAACATAAGCAACAACTGAAATAAAAGCAGCTATGCATGATTTTTTTCATACGAAAATGTGATTTTTTTTAAGATTTTGCTATTTTGTGACGTTATTAAGTATATAACAAAATCAAAGTAAAATATTTTTATCATTCGTCATGTGACTAATAGATTGGCATATATTTTATTTTTGTACAATGAATATTAAAGGCTGTAGGTATACCCCAAAAAGTGATCCAAAAAGTTGCATGTACTTGAAAAAATTTGCGAAAAAGACTCCCATACAACCCGTGCTGAAAGCTGCAATTCTACGACAGAAAAATCGATTTAAAAAAGCAATTTAAGCTTGAAAAACAATTTTGAAGCAGTTTAAGTTTAAGGAAAAATAAAATAAATTGTCAATGATACAAAAAAAAAAAAAAAGACGCTGACTATAAATATTGATCAAATATCTTGTGTTTCTTGACTTATAATTAAATTAAACGTTTGTTAAATTTTGAAAAAAAAAATATCGTTTCATCAAGTGGATACAATAACTTTCTTCAACATTGACATACTTTTTGGTTTATTTTGGCGAATTGTTCGTTTAATAATGTCCCAAACGTGCTCAATAGGATTCAAGGTTAGAATGTTCCAGGACCAGGGCAATGATTATAACCCTAAAACTTGCTTATATTCAGCTATTTATGAAAAGTTAACGAAGTAAGGAAAAAAAATATTTTAAAAAAGTTTAAAAAACATGTCCACTTATCTGACGCAATAACCACTTTTGAGCGAAGGCATTAGGCATCGCTAGTCTGGGTGGGTCTTGGATCCGCCAAATTATCTTGATATATAAAATTGTAAATGTGATCAGATAAAGTCTACATGGAGGGCAATACGCCTATGTTTTTAAATGGTATGTTCACTTAAGGGTACATAGATACTTTCCGAATAATAATTTCTCCAACACCGCAGCGTGTGAGTAGACTCCAGACTGCATAACGTATGAAAAATTCTGAACAGTATTTTGAGTATATTCATCTCTAAATCTTTTGTTTGGTCTGCGACGAACCATGACTCCTGAATCAGAACCAACAACAATTTTTCGTTAGAGTTTTTAGAGTTTTTTTAGAGAATATTACTTGAGTCCAATCAATAAGCAAGTCATTTTTTCTTTGTTTGTACCAATCTAAATGATTTGAACGGATCTTTTCTGTTAGTAAAAACTTTTTCTCAGCTCTTCGTGCTGAATGCATCTCTCTCAATTTTGCATCGAAAACTAACTTACATTCTTGAACCATAACCGGAATATGCAAAAACAAAACGATGAGAAAGAAATTTTAAGAACAAAATTTCAGCTCGGCGATTTTCTTTTTTTGAGCGCATTTAATTTTTTTTTTTTTTGAGTGTATTTCATATAACTGTTTGAATGCAACGAAAAAGGCGCATACGAAAGCAAACGAATTTTTTTATTTTTTGGCAAAATGGTACATATTATGAGTATTATATTAATTGGAGCGGAGCGAGCGAAGTTTTCATGCAGTGACTCATATGCAGAATAGTTAAGAGTTCAAATCCCAGCAATGGGTTGACCAATTTTAAAATTTTTGAAATGAAAACTTTTTTAGCAGCGTTGAGCACTTTTTTGTTGAGCACTTTTACCCTTAAAAGTTATGAATTTGCGTCATTATTAACTGTTAACTTAATATTAACGTCAGCAGTGTTAACGTCAGCAACTTTACATTATCATCACTGTTAATGCCATTACTGTTAACATTACCACTGTTAGTTTCAGCTACCAGGCAAACAGAAAACAGAGTAACTTTTTTATATTTTTAAATAGGGATTCCCAGAAGGGTGGCAGATAGGAGGTAGGTGGGTTTAGAAAAAATGTTGAAGGGCAAAAAATAACAGGACCACCTCATATATTTCACCCTATAGGGCTCAATCCGGGAGAGTTATGAATTTAATCAACAGTTTTTGTGCTTTTTATATGGGGACCGCCAGCAGGGTGACATATAGAGGGTAGGTGTAATCAGAAATAATATTTCAGGGCAAAAATAATAGGACAGACTCATATATTTCACCATCTAGGTATCAATTCGGCAGAGATATAAACTATAATCGACAATTGTTTGTATGTTTTTGTATGAGGACACACAGAAGAGTGCAGATTCCCTCTAAAATAATAAGACCAACTCATATATTTCACCTCTCTAAGCGACAATTCAGGAGAGATATGAAGTTTAATCGACAATTCTTGCTTTTTTGGGGTCCCCTCCCCAGTAGGGTGACAGATAAGGGATAGGTGTGATCAGATCGAAAATGTTGAAGGGCAAAAAATAATACAACCATCAATTCGGAAGAGATATACAGCATAATCGACAGTTTTTGTGTTTTTTTTGTATGTGGAGCTTTTTGGAGCCTTTGGAGCTTTGGAACTCCACTGGCAGATAGGGATAAGATGTGTTTGGAAGAAATGTTGAAAGATGAAAAAACAAAAAGAACCAGCTCATTTATTTGATCCATCTAGAGGTCGATTAGGGAGCGAATTGGTTATGCTAAGCGACTGTAGTAACATAGCATACTCTCCCTAGGCTTAACAAGTAACGAGATTTTTATTTTTCTTTTTCTTATTCATTATAAAATTAATTTTGGGGCACGAAATAATAACTTTTTCATATATCAACTAAGAACTTTTGACAGTAAATCATTCAATTTATGTCAAAATTCTTTCACTGTGGGGAAAAAACGTGCATTAAAATACACAAAAAGCTATCTAGCAAGAATTTCTTTGAAAGCATAGTAAGGCTAAAATATTGCATTTCTTGAGTGTCACGTCTGCGTCATCAAGATTATTTGTCTGTCAACTTCTTGCGTACCTCCAACATTCACACAACACATAACATCCACTTGACCACCTTACCCCTGCATTGTCCTCAAAAAAGAAAGTTCTCAAATGTTTTTCCTCGTGATGTTGTGTTTACTGCTCTCCTGTCTTCTGTCTCCTGTGTGTTACTTTATGTGCTGTTGTAACCATAGCTTCGTAGATTTTGGGCATTAATGCTCTACACACGTCCTTGTTGTCCTTGTGTCGTTCTTTGTCATCATGTCGACAGTGACAAGCCAAGGAAAATTTACAAACTTCTGTATTGTTGTGCTATGTTTTTGCTGTTTTTTCTTTTTTTTTGTGTCCTTTGCTTTTGCTTCCAACAATACCCGATCGTATAGAATTTCTTTTTGAGTTTTATTTTATTGCACACTATCGCTGCTTTAACGTTCACTCTTTACACCAGCATCATCAACATAATCTTCATGCTTCTGCTGCTCATCCTTCTGCTTTCTTTTTTACTTTGTTGTATGGTGGTTGTGTCATCATTCTGTAGGTTATAGTTAGACAGACTTTCGGTCCTTGCCGCAGCACAAGTGTGTATACCAACATTCTGTTGTATACCAACTTTTGTAAAATAGTTGTTGTTGTTGTTGTTGTTGTTGTTGTTTTTCTTGATTAGCTCTGTCGCTGGAGTGTCATTCAAATCTGGGCTTGAGACTCACTCAAAGTATTTTTATCGTTTTTGTTTTTGCTGCTTACAGCTGCTTCCTCATTTGTAAGCGGAATAAGCATCTATACCATTTCCTCCATTTAGGGGGGAGGGGGGGAAGGGTTTATGATTTTATAGCTACCCTTATCTACTCTCGAGCTAGTTGGTTTGTCTCCTCTTGTCTTGGTCTCTTCTATCTCTGCTTTTGTCTTTATAACAGCTCATACCATTCGTTGTTGCTTCTTCTTCCTCAACTTCATCTGTAATTTTTTTTTTTTGCAAATCTTTTGGCTTTTGTTTTGAAAATCTTCAGAGTATTTACTTCTTATCTGTGCTTGATATTTTTTTTCTTTTTCTTGATTTTTGTACACTTAACAGTCTTCAGCAGTTCGGCCACCAACCCGCTTTCAGTCACTTTATGAAACACTAGAAGCGCCCGCTTCTGTGCTTAAAGCTGCTTTAAGCTGCTACGACTTCTCCCCACCTAGTTTCTGCTTCATATGTCCTCATTGTATTTAATTTAATTGTAAGATTTGCTTTATGTTCCACACACACACCCACATTTTCGCACCCTTTAATCGCATAATATATGCTAGTTCTTCTTCCCGTGAGCAGACTTATCTCAATCTTCGATCTGTCCAACTTGTTATAGCTGTATTCCAACTGTATTCTCCATATTTCGGCTCTTATTAAATGTGAGTATCTAAGAAGTAGTTTTTTTTAAATACCTAATTTTTCCACTGTTCCAACGAATTATTTATCCAATGCAACAAAAAAAAACTCTACCGAAAATGTTGAACGGGTGTGTCCCGGAATATAATTCGAACATAGTCTGTATAATTGCATTTGATCATACACTTATATTTAAATTTTTTGAGTACGTGGCGTCAGACTGGTCCGAAAAAACGAACATTTTTTTTCAGGGTTTAGGCAAGTTTAGAGATAAAGTGCAAAAAATCCACATTGAGTACAAAAAAGAGAGTGGAAAATCAGCAATTTTAGGCCAAAAATCATCGGACTTTTATAAAAAGTTTTCGAATTAAAAAGTTATTTAGGCGCGTAGAGCACTTTTTTGTAGTGGTAAAAGTTATGAATTCGCATCAGCACTGTTGAGGTCAGTAATGTAAACGTTAGCAATGCTAATGATAGCAATGTTAACGTCAGCCATGTTAACGACAGCAATGGGTACGTCAGCAATGTTAACGTCAGCAATGTTATATCTTCACCACTGTTAATGCTTTGACTATTAACGTTAGCACTGTTAAGGGTTGCACTGTTAATGCCTGCATTTCTGATTCCAGAAGAGTGGCAGAAAGCGGGTAGATGTGTTCAGAAGAAATGCTGAGGGGATCGTTGAATAATAGGACCAGCTCATATATTTGACCCCTCTAGGAGCCTATTCAGGAGAGATATGAACCATAATCGACACCTTTTGGTTTTTTGTATGGGAACCTCCAGAAGGGTACCAGAAAGGTCGTAGGTGTGTTCAGAAGAAATGTTAAAGGGGAAAAAATAATAAAACTTACTCATATATTTGAACCATCTAGGGATCAATTCAAAAGAGATATGAACTAAAATCGGCAGTTTTTGTGCTTTTTTACAAGGGAACCCCCAGAAGGGTGACAGTTCGCGAGTAGGTGTAGTCAGAAAAAATGTTGAAGGGCAAAATTAATAGGGTCTGTTCATATATTTGACCCTTCTTAAGGTCAATTTAGGAGTGATATGAACTATACTCGACAGTTTTGGTTTTTTTTTTGTACTAGAACCACCATAAGAGAGACAGATAGGTGGTAGGTGTATTTAGAAGAAATGTTGAAAGGTAAAAAAATAATACTATCTTATATATTTCATTTCATTTGCGGAAGATATGAACTATAATCGGCAGTTTTGTGTTTTTAGCATGGGAACCCCCAGCAAGGTGGAGATTGGAGTGTGCGCAAGAAATTTTTAAGGTCAAAATATAAGAGGACCAGCTCATATATTTGACCCCTCTATCTGTTAATTCGGGTGAGTTATAAACTATAATCGAAAGTGTTTGTGGTTTTTGTATAGGGATCCCTAGAAAGGTAGCAAATATGGATTAGGTAAAAAATAATAGGAACAGCTCATATATTTGATCACTCTAAGGGTTAATTCGCAAGAGATTTTTTTTTATACGAAAATTTGTTGGATTATTCAAAAAAAGGCTCTTATATACTCGAAGAAAGATTTACTGAAAAAATTGACGATATACCTATGATGCTAAGTGCAGACTTCAATATAAACTTTGCAGGTGATGAAAATCTATCACTAATTGAATTTTTGTATGAAGCATGAATTTTAACTATGTTCAGAAGGCTGAGCCGATGCTATATGATTTTTTTTTTGTTTTTTCGAAACACAATAGGAAGTAAAAGTTGCGTATTTTTGCGTAATTTCAAAATCAGCTAACCATCATTTAATTCCATATTACTTTTGGCCCTCTACCAGAGCTATAATGACTGAAACTTCTCTTATTTGTACTGCCTTTCCACATAATAACAGAGGTATAGATCGATCTGTGTAGATAATTACAGAGGTTTTAGATCGCTTTATCAACATTAAAATTATCTTTGCCTTAAATTAAAGACAATAAACGAAATAATAAAGCAGAATAAACCACGAATTAAAAAAAACAAAAAAACAAAAAAATAAAAAACTCATACGCCTCAAAAACAAAACATATCGAGTTCTGCAAGACTTGTGCTTTTTATGTTGATTATTGAATTTAGTGACTCAAATTAGTTAGTTGGCTGCAAATATGGGCGAAATGTTCTTTACAAAAAAATTTCATAATATTTCATAAAAATTTTAAAAATTTTAGTCAGAAAAGCTCTGGTAGAGAGCCAAAAGTTATATTTATTTCAAAAATGGTAAGCGTATTTTAAAGCAGCGCAAAAATACGCAACTTTTGATACCTATTGCGTATTTAAATTAAAAAAAAAAATACGGCCCAGCCTAATGTTCAATGATCGAAAACTCAGTACTTTTAAATATAAAACGACTATCGATGCGCTGAGTATCGTTTTTACACGATACTTACGAAAACTCCAATCAAATATTTCAGCTTCTTACTTTCGTAATTTCTAGTGCAATAAAATCTATCTTTGAACTAGTAGGGTCGAGGCTTGCAGGTCCTCAGGCTTGCAGGCAGGAAAAACATCCTATGAGTATGCTTTTTCGCCTCCCTGAATATATTCTCTTGCTATAAAATAAAAAATTTCCTCTATCCCTTTTCTGCTTTGCTCATACCTGATCTTACACTCTCTTTGTTTTATTTAGATATAAGAAACGAAGAGAATAAGAGCACGATGCTTTACTAACAACAGCAGGTAGAAAATAAAGCAATAAAAAATAACAAAAAAATCAATGTTCATACCCTGAATATTTAGCGAATATTTTTTTATTCGTTTGTTTGTAGAATAAAAAGAATGTTTTTTGTATTGGGACCCAAAGGTGATTGATAGGGGGTAGGTGTGTTCGGCAGAAATGTTGAGGAGCAAACAATAATAGGACCAACTCATATATTTGACCCCCTCTAGGAGTCCAACTACGGCCGATATAAACTATACACAAGTTATACGTAGAATTATTACTATATTTTAAAATTTTCTTGCAATATTTGCTAACAAAATATTGGATTTCCAAGGAATTGGAATTGAAAAGTAATGAATACTTTTCAACCCAGCTCTACATATAAGTAATTCATAACAAAAAATTCGAAGTTGTTAATTTGAATTATTCTGTTATTTTGGTTGCTCTTAATTTCATTGCAAGCAAATTCTGGCAATATTTTTTAAACTCACAATTTTCAAAAATATGCCAATATAATTGAGAGTCTATGATTGAATGTTGTTATCGTTGTTGCTATAATTATATTTGGAACCATGTGCAACCGCATGTTTTACCATTTATATAAATATATCCTGATATTTAAGGTTTAACTTCGATAAGTTTTAATGCAATCAAGTGCAGCTGATGCACAATTGCTGTCGTATTTTTGTTGTTGTTGTTCTTGTCTTTGAGCTGCACTGAATTAATTATTGCTTGCAATATTTTATTCAGTGCTTTAGTAAAATTTCTTTGGCAGTTAAATAAAGCATGCGACAACAGTAGCAATTTGTTGCATAGTCAGAATTGCAGCAACATTTGCTGCTGCTGCTGCTTCTACTACTGTTGCTAAAGCACGAAATTATTAATTACTGTTGCTGGCTCATTCGTCATCTCTGACTATTGTTGTTGTAATTCAACGTCATCTTAGATCTTTATTTATAACAACAAATAATCTTTGTTTATTTTTTATTTAATTTTTTTTTTTGTGTGTTTGAGTCAGTCAGTTTTTGTTGCCGCATCATTCGGTGGCTCCATTTCTGGATGGTTGCAAGCATTTTGTTGACTGGAAATTTCACAGTTTTTTTTTGTTGTTTGTGTTATATTTCATTATAAACGAATCATGTTGAAATAATTCAACAACCAGGACCGTCAATTGTTTGAAACAAAACAAAGGGTTGTTTGTTTGTAACGGCATCTGATTTGATACTACGTCTGCTTGAATCTTTATGGCTTCATTAAGCAATGAAATTGATTAATTTCAATCACTCTAGTTAATTGGCAACAGCTGTGTGCAGCTGCCAAAAAAAAAATACGAAAAATTATTTCTAAAAAAGCTAATTAATTATGGCTACAAATAAGCAGCTATTGTTTAATTTTGAACTGTTCTTAAGTTCTTTAAATAAAAATATTTTTAAAATTGTAAGAAAATATGCAAAAACAATTTCTTGCGCTTTGAAACGAGATCTGCACATTTTTGTTTTAACTATTACAATCCAAAGGGATAGAATTTCTTGACCCCCACTTACTTTTTAGCATCATTAAACCACATCTTAGGCAAAAATTTCCCATTCCTCAAAAATTCGACTAACAGTACGTTCAAAAAGTCCATAGGATGACACATAGATGGCGTTACTTGATTTTTTTCCATATGATTTTTATTTATGATAGTACCAACCTTAAACCGATTCGTATTAAAATTTGACAACAATAGCTGACATTGTAAAGATATCAGATGGTAGTGCTTTTACCATTTTACACGAACATTTGGGTATGCGAAGGCTCTGTGCAAAGTGGGTGCCGCGTGAGCTCACAGTCGACCAAAAACAACAACGAATTGATGCTTCAGAGGAGTGTTTGGCGCTGTTAAGCCCCAATAAAATCGAATTCTATCGTCGATATGTGACAATGTATGAAACATGGCTTTTCTATTACACACCAGAATCCAAAAGACAGTCAGCTGAGTGGACAGCAGTCGACGAACCGAATCCAAAGCGAGCAAAGACCCAACAGTCGGCTTGTAAGGTGATGGCGTCTGTATTTTGGGATGCGAAAGGAATAATATCATCGACTATCTCTAAAAAGGAACCACTATCAACAGCGACTATTACTGTGCACTTTTGGATCGATTGAAGGCTGAAATCGCCAAGAAACGGCCACATTTGCAAAAGAAAAAAGTGTTGTTTCACCAAGACAATGCAACGTGTGACAAATCGATGAAAACGATGGCAAAATTTAATGAATTGGGCTTCGAATTGCTTACCCACCCACCGTATTCTCCAGATTTAGCCCCCAGCGACTTTTTCCTGTTTTCATATCTTAAAAGAATGCTTGCGGGGATGAAATTCAAGTCCAATAATGAAGTAATCACTGAAACTGAGGCCTATTTTGACGAGAAAGAGAAGTCGTACTATAAAAGTGCTATCGAAAAATTGGAAAATCGCTATACTCGTTGTATCGCTCTCGAAGGCAACTATGTTGAATAATATAATCGAGTTTTATCAAAATTTTGTTTTTTTCTTACTTATCCTACGGACTTGCAGTCATAAATGATTAATGACAAAATTTTATCTTAGTTAAGTTTCATTATATACTGTTATCTGTATTTTTGTTCACATAGAAATGGGCGTGGCACTTTTGTTATGTCTTCGAATTCCTACATGTTGCTTAACTTAAAAAAAACACTCTTGTTTCAAGCACATCTTATATTGTCACTAAGATATATTGAATTTAGCATTTGTGGGCACTTGAAAATGGGCGTGGAAGTCTATTTTTACTGACTACCTATCATTTAGAGCTTTTTATGAAAAAATTTGATCTTGTGCTACTGTTTCATTACTAATGTATTTTTTTTTATGCTTGAAGACATGGAACTTTAATTATTTCTGATCACAAATAAAATAGGCGTGGCAGAAAAGATACTCAAAAGAATAAAAACTCCCAACCTGTATATTTAGCGCATATTTAACATAATTTTTAAAAAGAAAGAAGTAAAATCTGAACACAGAAGCTTTGTGAATAAATCACAAAAAAAAAAAAAAATTGAAAAATTACAAAAACAACATATAAACATTAAACAAAATAAAACGGAATTAAATTCCATGTTTAGCATTTATTAATTGCTATGTTTCATTCCATTAATATCAAGACAATGGCTGATCATCTCTGTAGCTTAAAAGAAAACACATTAAACGTTAAAGTAAGCGTCTCAGATGGTCAAATTTAATTATAACTCATGTTAAATTTAAAAGAAGATTAAACAAAAAAAAAAAACCGCTTAGCTCTTTACAAAAGCTAAAAGCTCTAAGCTTTTGACATTTGGAATAAAAGAAGTCAATAAATTAAAATATTACTAAAGATTAGACAAACGAAACAAAGAATAAAAACAAAAAAAAAATAACGAAAAAATTGAATAAAGTATAAAGAAAATAAATAAATAAATATACAGATAAACTTACATCACAATACAATTTATTTTTCTTTCTTTCTGCCGCAGTTTCGTGTTTAATTAAATTTGGAAAAACGTTTTTTTCTTAGGTTTTCTCATTTGAATAAAATTTATTTGCAGTCCGTTAGAAGATTTAACTGTTGTTGTTGAATTGGTTTTTGTTGTATTGGTAGTTGTAGTTGTTGTTGTTGTTGCAGTAGCTGTTGTTGCTGTATATGTTGTAGAAGCTTTTGATAAATATCCATATTGTTATGTGTAAAATTTATCAGTTGTATTTTTGATTATTATTCAAAAGCAACGTACCTGCAATGGAAGAAAAAAAGAAAAAAAAAAGAAGAAAAAATTTAATAAAAACAAAAAACATGAATGATATGGAAATAACAGTTTAAACCATGATTGTTTCAATACTAAAGATTACTATGGAAATAATTATGATTAAAGCTATACAAATTTTGTACAAACAAAATACAGTTACGAAAGCTTATTTCGACAGTTTATGCATTTTGAACAAGAGCATAAAAATTTGCACTTGCAGTGTAATGTAGAGAGAAACTGCGTGAAGAGATATATTCGTAAATTTGACGCTAACTTAGCAAAGACACAAACCCATATTTCTTAAAAGTACGCTTTAAACTTTTGGTACGAATTTAAATAACAAAACTACGAATTTAACTTCTTTGATAAGAAATCAATTTGATATTGACACTATAGAAACTAAAAATTCAAAACATTTATAAAAAATTTAGCGAAACAATACAAAAATGATTCCATTGCGTAAACTTCGTATTAAGATCATCAGAAGTTTTTGAAAATGTCGTGAATGATATGTCCGTAGTACTAAATTTAAATTAAAAAAAATCATAAAGCTATACGCACGATTTTTATTTTTTCCGCGCAGCTTTTCAACGATATATGACTAAATATGTCGCGTTAAATAGTTTGGCCATCGAATACTATTTAAAAAAATTAACATTGAGTATGTAAAATGCAAAATTAGTATGCAAAAAATAAAAATCTTACGTTTAGTATTATGATGTTTTTAAATTAAAATTAATACTATGAATCGAACTTTTAACTACTTATTTATTACCTGTCTAATAGTAAGCAAAAAGTAAAAATCATAAATTTAGATATTATGATTTTTTTTTAATTAAATTTAGTTTAGATTTTTCCAAAAATTTCTAATGATCTTAATCCGAAGTTTACAGGATGGAACCATTTTTGTATTTTTCCCCTCAATTTCTAAATTTTTTATATATATTTTGAATATAATGTTTCCAAGTCAATATCAGGCCTTCTCCGCTCAACTCTCGGTTAAGCTTAACCAACCAACCGTCTGGATCCGACGAGGCCGGCGGACTTTGGGCGCATATTCATGCGCGCTGCCGCTGAAGAAGTCATTGGTTTCCGGCGCCCGCAACCTCGGAACCAATGGTACGATCAGGAGTGTTGAATGGCGACAGCAGTTAAAAACGCCGCTTATAGAAAAACGCTGCAGTCAGCTGCAAGGCGAGCCGTGCGAGAAAACTGCCGCGAGAAGAGGAAAGAAGAGAGGCGCCTTTTCAGAAGCAAGAAAAGAGAGTAGGAAAAGCGTGAGCGTGTGGAACTAGAGGTATACCCGGTTAAGCGTCTAACCCAAGGTTTCAAGCCCGGAGCATCCACTTGAAGAAACGAAAATGGAGATCTCAACACGGATACAGTGTGTCCTGAGATTGTGGAGACAGCACTTCTCCAATCCATTTACAGGCGACAATTCCACCAATGCCGCCCATGTAGAGCGCAGTTCAGTGCCACCAATCAACGATGACGGAGTGGAAGTACCAACACTTAGCCATGAAGCATAGGTTCGAGTTCCTATCCAATGACTCAAAAACAATAAAGCAGCCTGTCAGCTGAGTTGCTTAAAGCCGGCGGCGATGAATTGATAAGGCGCATGCATCAGCTCATCAGCAAAATATGGCTAGCGGCAAACCATGCCCGACGATTGGAACCTCAGCGTACTGTGCCCTATACTAACTCCGCCAGGAGAGGTATCTTCGGATGCAAACCTGCCTGTCCAAAGCCAGCATAAAGGAGGATGGTTGTTTGTAGGATGCGTCCTGCAAACTTAAAAACTGACAGGGCCAATCAAGAGCTCGGGATGACGCCCATCTTGGCAGCAAGTCATATTCAGTATATCGAATATGTAAAATAGCTTGCGAAGGTATAGCAATTGACCTTAAAACTTGCTAGCTCGGGTAAAGTCATACTCGTCAAAGAGGACGACCCTGTCTATCCAGAGCAAGGAGACAACTGAGGGCTGTATAAATTGGGTGAATGAATGGAGGTGTCAATGACACAGTATATTCGATGCATTGTTGTGTTGTATAAACATGGCGAACATGCACTTCGTCCACGGTAAGTGAATTTAAGATTCATGCCTGGATTGAAGTTGCCGGTCAAGCATGATTAAGTGCTTTAATTGGGCACGACCAGTAACAAAACTCATGCATGCATGAATTTTTTGTCTCTTTGCTGAGATGTTGTGAAGCTTCTTTGGCGGGACCGAGTTGCCCAGATGACTATCATGGGGCACCTTCGAGTCTGAACCTTCGGGGAGACTTGAGCTGGCTGTGGTTGTTTTTATGCTACACAGGTCTAGACTGACCGGCGTGGTCGCGCAGTGGTACGACCGGGCTGGCATACCTGCTTAGTATACAAGAGATTGGGTAGGTCTCGTCTTCATCAGTAGATGACAATGAAGGTACATCACTACTGGTAGTTAAACTGGTACTGCTATTGGGAGCAGTGTGGCTTCATGTTGAGGTCGTAATGCTTTCAATAGTAAGGCATTGGGTGTGTGTTATGTTTGTGGAACGGCTTCCAGTTCGTGTTAGCTCTGCCGGACGACCGTGTGTTTTTACTTTTTAATGCACAAATGGGTCCATTGATGAAGCGTACACATAAGTGCTGGTCGTCCGTTCCATAAACTATACCCTTGGTGTATAGACCAAAGTACTTAGGCCTACAAGGCAGGCGTACTTGTAAGGCTGGTTTTCATCTGTGCCCTATACTTAAGAAAGGAGACCCTACAATCTGCGCCAGCACTCGAGGTATCAGCCTTATTTCCATCGCATATAAAGTTCTCTCAAGCGTACTGTGTGAAAGATAAAGGCCGATTACAAAAACACTGATTGGACCTTATCAGTGTGGCTTTCGACCTGGTAAGTCCACCATAGACCAGATTTTCACGCTACGACAAATCCTGGAAAAACCCACGAAAATCAAATTGACACATATCATTTCTTTGTCAATTACAAAACTGCGTTCGATAGCCCGAGTAGGGATTGCCTATACGCAATAATGTCTGAATTCGGTATACCTGCAAAGTTGGTAAGACTTTGCTGGATGACGTTGAGCAACACATGCTGGCTGCTCCGTCAATGTAGCAAATGACCTCTCGACTCCTTCAAAACCGAAAGAGGTTTCAGACAAGGCGATCTACTGTCTTACGATCTCTTCAACATAATCATGGAGGGGATCGTGCGAAAGGCCGGTGTGCATCGTAATGGCACCATTTTCTACAAAGTTGTCCAGCTCCTTGCGTACGCTGTTGATATTGATATTGTAGGCAGAACCAAGAGAGATGTTACCGCTGCTTTCATCGCTATCGAAAAGGAATCAGCCAAAGTGGGTTTGACGATAAATGAGGGTAAAACAAAGTTTGTATGCTGTCTACAAACAAGGGAGCGTGGCGTCTAGACTCCCACGTTACATCCGGCAGCTTTAACTTTGAAGTAGTTCGTATACCTTGGCACCGCCATTAATAACAACAACAAAGTCAGCCTGGAGATAAAGCGAAGAACAATAATTGCTAATAGCTGCTACTATAGGCTCAGTAAGCAACTAAGTGGAACTCGAGCCCTCTCTTGATCAACAAAACTAACACTCTACAAGACGCTCGTTCTACCTGTGCTGCTTTATAGCGCTGAGGCTTGGGTAGTTTCGCACACTGACGCAGCTGTTCTGGGGGTATTTGAGGGAAAAGTTCTTCGCAAAATCGTTGGTCCTGTTCGAGTCGGAGATGACTATCGCATCCGAATGAACCACGAGCTGTATGAGCTCTACGAAGACTTTGACGTAGTTCGGCATATAACTGTACAGCGACTACGCTGGCTGGGTCATGTCCATCGTATGGACGACGAAGCTCCAGCGAAAAAGGTGCTCGAGGCGAGGGTCGTTGGTCAACGACGACGAGGGAGACCATGCCTCCGATGGATGGACCAGGCTGAGGAAGCCCTAACCGCACTTGGTGTATCCGATTGGAGAAAGCGCGCGCAAAGCAGAGGCGACTGGCGAGAGCTGATGAGGTCGGCCGAAACCCGAACGCGGGTTGTTATGGCCACCTAAGTAAGTACGTAAGTAAGATCAAAACTCCTCAAGAAAAATTCTGGCTACTACGGCTCTGCAGCCCATCTTTTTCTCATTCAAAATAGCATTTATTTTTTGTTAAATTTTTGTCAATTTAAAGAATAAAGGGCAATTCAAACGTAATTTTAAATGTGAACATCTGTTTATCAATGCAAGTTATCCACCCCTTTTTTTTTTTAAGCTACTTATTTTGTATTGTAATGTTTTTCTTTTAATTGTATCTGGAATGACAGTTGAATAATGGCGCATCATTATCGTGGCATGTTCAAAATATAATATAAGGTTAAGGGAGGGCGGTGACAGAAGTTGTTCGAAAACAAATATGCTGTTTGTGAAAAAACGCACATACTTTAAGCCAATTCGGTAAAAAAAAAAATGTAAAAATTTGTTAGTCAGTTCGTTAAAAATTTACTTACGTAATACCAAACTGACTAGCACAACATGAAGTGTATTAAAATAAATACTGGTATAAAGTAAATAACTAAATAATATACAACAATAACAGAACAATAAAATATTAACTATGAACAAATTTCAGAACAATTTAGAATAATAACATCCAGCTGAGAAAATATTAAAAAAAAAAATTACATGTAAAATTTGTTTAAAAAAGTATCTTCAAGGTTAATTATTATAAAAAGCTATAAATTTCAAAATGAAAAAAGAAAAAAATTTGTTCAAATAATGCATTAAAAACATACATATGTCAGAGTTTTATTTGGGAACCCTTAATATCTGAATTTATATACGGTACATGTTTTTATTATAACAGTAAAAAAACATTGCCATAAATTTCGTAGTCAAAACAATAAAAAGGAGAAGAACAACAAAAAAATACTGCTATTAGTTGTTTTAGGTTTTTTTTATTTCGTATTTTTTCTCTTTGACTTTGTGACGAACATCTTTTTATTGCTCCCTTGCTAAAGCACCCGAAATATCAACAACTTAGGACATGTTGTGCTGTAACCAACCCCCACTAAATAAAAAAAAAAAAATACTTTTTGCTGACGTAATATTTGACACGTAATATTCGTATACTTATAAGAGAGATAGAGAGAGAGAGAGAGAGAGAGATATAAAATTAATCAGGCGCTGACAATTCGATATACAAGGAAAAAAAAAATATATAAAAATAAAACAAAAAAACCTTGTGTAGTAAAATTTATTAATGAAAATATTACGTGCGGAGAATTTGAGCTTTTTTTTTGGAAACAAATGAGAGAAACTACAAATTACATAAAAATATGACAATAATTGATGATATAAGAAAGAAAGAGACACACAATTTAGATACTAAAATAAAAACATAAAATTGTGCTTTGGTTTAATAATACAATCGGATCGTTTCGAAGATCTTTAATTTGAAAATTAGTTGGAAAAATTAACTACATTCTTTCTAGTGCAATAAGTGTATCTTTGAACTAGTAGGGAAGAGGCTTGCAGGTTGCCACTGTTTGCAGGTTGCCACCACTGCTGCATTTTGACATTCTAGATGTGTCGTACCCTAAACTCCGACTCTGACATCGACGCCAAAAGAGTAGTTGTCATTTATAGTCTACTATTGCAGCGAATAGACGCAATACCACACAGTGTCTGCTAAAGAAAGCGTAAAATATTAATTCTTAAAAATTGAAAAACTAAAATTGTGTAATTGCTCTGTGCTTATAAATTAAACATATTTTGCGACAATTCAAGGTTATATTTGTAATGTGTTGCTTTTTCATTACATTTTCATAATTCGAATAGAATTCCAAGAATATCATGTATTGGCGCAATTCTTTAATATATTTATGTTAATTCTAAAATGGCGTCGAAATGCAAGTTGGCTTGCAGGTTGCCACCTTTCTTTTTCGCTTTTGTTTTGTATAACGTACCTTTACATGTTTATATGTGGCATTGAGTCAAAAGTGAAATTTTATTTTATTTTGTTATATTTTCGGTGATTTTTAGTTTTCCCACATTTATTTAAAAAATTTTATTTTAGCAAACAAATTATATTTTTTCCATATCGAATAAATACGAGTATTATAATAGTTGAACAAATATTTTGAACTTATTATTATATTTAAAAAATATATTCAGTTTACATAGCACAACGACCAAGTTACTGAGAAATATTTGTAAAACGATTTGATTCAAACGGACAAACGACACAATGTTGCGTTTGTGATTTTGGCACGAACCAAGTCCACAACCATAACATCAACATATTCAGCTACACCGAGAAAAAAGCTTATTTAAATTGAAAAAAACATAGTATAATTTATAAGATGGCTTTGGCAGTTTTCAGCCACCCAAGTACTTTATCAGAACGCCTAAGTTTCACATGTTGACTTGCCAATTTTTATTGTGTGATAAATTTGCCAAGTATTTGGTAATTTTTTATACACTACTTTAAAAAAAAATGTAATTTGAAAAATAGCTATAACTTTTTTTCGGGTTTTGGTTTTTTTTATTTTCCTTTTTTTTTTTGAAGCTTCCGCCTCTCGTTCTGTGATTTGCTTGACTAAAAACGGCAACAATACAAATTTTTCTTTTATCACCACCGTTTTTTTCTTAGAAATTAATGACTTCTCGGCTTTTCTTGCTGATTGACGATTATTATAACAAGAACATTAAATTAAATTAAGTTAAATATCAAATACAAATATTTTACCTTCGCATGCCGTTGAGATTCGTACCCACACCAACCCGATACCACTGTGTATGTGACACTACGCTAAGCATTGAGCCAAACTCATTCGTTACGCGGATTGATCTATTCAATATTTATTACAACTGAAGCTATTTTAAATATTTTTTTTCGCTAGAGTATCGAATTATGTGCTTTCAAAGCAATGTATTAAACAATAAATTGCTTAGGTGAATTAACGTAGCTGCAGTTATGTCAGCAAACAGTAGCAAGACTGCTTAGATCAGTTAGTAGAGCAATGGACTGGCACCAAAAGTTCCAGGTTCGGTTCTGCATGGCGGGCAAAAAAAATTTTTTTTTTCTTTTATGCTTTTTGTTGATTAAATGTAATAAAATTTACTGCTGTGAATATTAAAGTGTGTTTTTTAATTTACTTTATGTTATTTTTGAATTAAAAAGTGGTTTTATTACAAAAAAAAAACCATTAAATTATCGTATCTATCCGTCTCTCGTGTGCCTAATGACGCAGCTGTGTTTTTTTTTGCAGAAAATAGCTCAAAACTATGCTTAAGCCATCCATGCTAGTTGTTTTTTAATTTTAAATAAGCATAAGTTTATAATTCCCATACAATTCTCTTCACCCAAGCCGACTTAGGTGATTTACCTATAGCTTTTTTCTCGGTGTATTGAAACATTTTATGCATGATTTCTCTCAAACGAATATGTGAATTTTTCGAAAATGTGAACGAAACGAATTTTCTTAAACGAATTCCCATTTGCTTTTAACGTGCTTTTTGTTAAATTTCTTGACTTAAGCCTTTTTGTCTATTGCAAAATAAATATATGGTAACTAAAATCAACAATCTATATTTATAAACTATTACTTAAAATTGAAGTGCAAATTTTTGTTTGCAGGTATACTCCAAAAGTACAGGAGTCTATTTTAATGAAATACTTTTTAAAATATCATATTTGTGCTATAACACAGTAAAGGAGTATTTTTCTTTCGAAATTTTAATAATAAGTATATTTAATTAAAATGTAAAATTTTTTATGAAAACATCTCCGATGCCACACATTGCTTGATTGGTTTTCTTTTCACGTTTGTATTGCGAGAGTTTAAATAAACACTCCATGTTACTCTCTACACTTCTCTTTTTATGCTCAGCTAGCACAGTACAACAAAAAAAAAAAAAAAACAGACAAGCCTCAAGCAAGACGAAAAGTGGGATGAAAAAAACAAAAACAAAACAAAACCTAAGAAGAAATGTTTTTTATTTCGTTTAACAAAATTGTCTTAGGGCGCGTTTATAGTGGCGGCTTGTTCCCGTGCAGGACTGAACCGAGATGGAAAGGTGGGAAACGCTGCACATACAAATCATATGAAACAAGTTCAAAGTGCGTATGTTACCAGCCGAACAAGCAGCTGTAAGTCACTTGTGCATTGGTATCCAGCGTGCTAGCATGTGTTTTGTTTAATTTTTCACATTTCTCACTTATTGCTTCATTAAAAAAGATAAAAAAGAAAAAGCAAAACAATCTTACCAACAACAAAAAATAGCTCCAATAAAATACATACACATATTTTGTTATATTGTTTTTGGTGTTGCGCCTTTTCTTCGTTTTTTCTAGTGTGCAAAAGCAAGTGTGCAGAAAGAACGCACGATAAGTTGTATATTACTTTTGTATCTATGCGCAGAAAAAGGATTGAAAAATGTATGGACAAAAAAAAAAACAGCAACAAAAACGAAAGCAACTGATATGCATATATATATATTTAAATGTTGCATACATATAAATGCAAACAACAACAACACAAACAGTTACTGAAACATATGCGTTAAAGTAATTACAACTTCAATGGCGATGAAAAAATAGAGGACCACAAAAAAACTAGCCAACACATCGAGTGTGCGCCATGAGAAAATACCAACAAAATACGCACAGCAACAGTAGCTTTGATATTTTCTACGCGAGCAAACAACAATGCCATGCACATTTTTTTTTTCTTTCAGTCGCAGCAATGCGCCAATGATGTAAGTTCTTCAAATTATAACACATGGAATTTTTATCGTTTATCGTACTTTGTGTAGAAAACAATTGCACAAAAGTCTAAACATGGAATAGCAAGGACTTGACGCGACTTAAAGTGGCTGAAAGTATAATAAGAAATGACTTAACGCGACTTAACGTCACTTGTTATTGACTTGACGCGACTTAAAGTGGCTGAAAGTGCGTTTCAGCAGTGTTTTTTCTCATTTTGGCTTTTCACTTGTTGTCTGCTGGTTTGAGGAAAGCAAAAACTGTACACAAAATCACATGACATTTATGATGCTTCGATTGCAAAAATAAACAAAAAAAAAAAACCTAATAATTGCAAATAAACCCAAAATAGTCAAAAAAACCAGCTTCAAGAGGTCAGCGGCGGCAAGCGCGCACTACCAGCTGCGTAAAGCATGACGCGTTTCCAGCTCGGTGCGGCACAGCAACAAGTCGGCAGTATAAACGCACCCTTAGGGCGGATTTATAGTGAACGCTTATGTCGAATCTTATTTGCGCTTTTGCCTGAAGTAACTTTTCTGAGCTTATTACGAGTATGTTCATAGTGCACGCTTATTGCTTACAGATTAAAGTAGCTTATTGAGCTTATTGGTCTCATAGTGCGCGCTTATTGCTTATTGGTGCTCATAGTGCGCGCTTATTGCTTATATATTAAAGTAAGTTTTTGAGGTTGTTGAGGGTGTTCGTATTTTGGGAATTTAATAAAAATTTTCAGGAGTGTATAGAAAGGAAAAAAAAGAGAACTTAAAAGCGATAACATTTTATTTTGTCATTAACTCCACACACAAAAGAATGCTTAATAACTAATGCTTAATACAATTACAAATGATCAAAAAAATAACAAATGTGATCGAAAAATGATCGAAAAAATAACAAAATTATAAATATGGATGAAAATTAAAAAAAAAAAACTAAAAAAAAAATATCCAAATAGAACAGCAAGAACAACGAAAACTATGTAAATAAGTGAGACCGAAGACACAAGTGCAGAAATCTGTCTTGAATAGCTCCACAAAACGAAACAAAAACAGCTTTAAAAGAACAGATATAAATAAAAACAACGAAATTTATGTAAGCAAGCGAAATTGAAAAAATAAGCGCCGAAAATCATCTTAAAAAATGCAAAATCGTATAACACAAACAATAAAATAAAAATACAAACTGTGATACCGAGCGAGATAGAGATATAAGCACTGAAAAGCTTGAAGTAAGTAGCTTTAAGTTCAGAATAAGCTTGCTTTAGCTTCTCCATGTGATTATGATTGTGCATGATGAGCTTTTTTCAGTTTCAACAATAATATTCGGCATAAATGTTCACTATAAACGCGTCTTTAAGGCGATTCACTGATCGTCTTCAACGTGGAGAATTTTATGTAATGATTTTGCACGCTATCTCATTCCACACTCATTCAAAGAGAAACAAAAACGTGTTCGCGCTCTTTGTTGATAAAGGAAAAACGTCCGTGGCGAAGCCGCGAACCACTTTGGGCTGCTAGTATTTTAATAAAACTATTCATCTTTAATCAAATGATTGTTTTGATCATTACTTTTTACAAAATACTTTACCCCGATTTGTTATTCATAAAACACTATTAAATCTCAACTTACTAAAAACGACATTTTCGGAATTAAGTCCTTTGTACCTATTGCCAAAGATATATATCAGTAAGAACTCATAAAAAAAAATTTAGAAATGTAAAATCGAAAAAATCTATTTTTAATATCAATTTGCTCAACTTAAAAGATTTTTATCTTGAAAATGTAGCTGATACGAGTATTAGAAAAATTAGACATGAAGCTGAATTCATAAAGCCAGAGTTCTTTCAAAAAATAAGGTAAGATAGCTGTAAGAAATCAAAACATTTTCTTAAAATTAATTTAAAATTTAGAGTATCTTTTGTTTTAATTTTTATGCTGTGAATTTATCGTTTCAAATATCCCGAAAATATCGGGATTTTCGGGATAACATTTTATGCCAAGTCCCGGGGGTTCCCGGGATGTCATTCCTTATTCTAACATAGTAGTTTTTCGTTTAATGGTAAGTTGAGCAAAAATATCTAAAAAACATTCTGTGAAAAAAATAATTTCCGGATATTACGGCGAAAAACAACGATGCCAAAATCCAGAAGCTAAGATCTAGAAATGTGCCAAAAGTACTAAAAAAAACTGCTTAAAATCTTAAGTTCCGGTCAAGATAAATGCAAAAACTGTTGAATTTAAAATTCTTGAATGAAATCGGAGTTTTGAATTTCTTGATGAATTTCTAACTGCTGCAATTGATTCCAATTGAATGCAAACGATGTTTTCACTAAAAGCTCAACTCAAATTGAGCTGCATTAAAAGTTTGAGTTATTGTTAAATGATAGTTTTTAAACTCAAGAGCTCAAAACTTTCTGTTTAGTCAAAGCATCAATTACAAAATTTAAATTCATTGACTTAATTTTATAATAGTTTTGTCTATTTTTCGATTTATGAGGAAATTTAACAAACTGCGTTAGTTAAATAAATAGAGAAAAAAAAACAAAAACACTCAACCGCCGATATTGCCCTCTTCATCATCAAAGCCAAATAAATAAATAACTAGCAACAACTCAGTTATAAATCAGCCAAAATCACATGAACATAAAAAAGCGTTAATAAGCTAGACCAGTCAGTTAAGTTGGCGGTTGACACAGCAATTAAGACGATAAATTAACATAATTCAATAGAAGAAAGCCTTCAATATGCATAGCAACGCGTCAAGATATGGAAAAAAAACCTCTGCTAGAGAAACTATTTTGAATAAACATGGAAGTTGAATAAAAATAAATAAAAAAAAATAAATAACAAAAAAAAAAAAGCAAAACAAATAAAACACGGGTCATAAATAATTTAAAAAAAAAAAAGACGTGAAAAGCTACGTTTTTAACAATATGACAAGCACCGAGCCATAAACGCGCTTATGCTGTTAAAACAGGGCTTGCTTTGCCATGTCATACTATTGGCAAAGGTAAAAGTTGGTATTTGAAAAAAAAATATGCCAACAAAAAAAAGCATCAACTGCATTTTGTTGAGCAACGCCATTGAAACAGTAATTTTGCTAAGTTTGTCAAACCTTTTTGTGTGAAAAATGAACACAAGATTGCAATTCAACACGCTCTACACTATTTAGTCAGACTGTCGCACATGGGCGTAGCGAGCGGAGGGTAAAATGGGGAAACTGACCCTCCTTTACAATGGAAAAATCAAAACAAGAAAATAATATTGTCAATAAATCTAAAAGAGCTAAATAACAATACATTGGCCTGTTTAAAGATATGCTTATTGAAAGCTATATTTATGAAGGTTGATAACTTGAAATTCAAATTTTTTTTTTAGTTCAAATTCAAATTTAAATAGCACTGCAGCACTTTTTGTTTTTAAAAGAATCTTAAAAAACGCTGACAATGCGATGAATTTGCTCAGAAGTGCCAAGCTTAGGCCTAAATTCAAATTGGTATTCAGGAATGACGGTTTAACTATCTAAAATTAGATTGAAGCATTTCAGCGCATTTCGACTACGATGGCAGATGACTTACCGCATGTTTATGTATTCCGAAATGAGCACTCTTGTTCGTGTGGGACACAATAAGCAATACATTTTACCATATCCAAAAAGTATTGTTGCTCGTTTCTTCCACGAACGAAAGTGCTTAATTCGCACTACATAAACATGCTGTTAATTTAAAAATGGCGTTGAATATATACGTCAAAAACCAGAAACCGTTTTAGACTTTTGCACAAATTAGCATTAATACACTCACGAAACTGGCGATACTATCAAAACATCGCTTCTGCTTGCTGTAATACTACAGCTCTCAAAAAATTTAATATATGAGATTGTGACAACCTCATATGAAGTTGTTACAATATTCAACGGTGAGAGGAATCTGGTGTTGACAGCCGAATTGTGGAGGCTTGACAATCTCACACAAAGCTGTTGATACTTTCAATTGTGAGAGGAATTTAGCTTTGATTGCCGAATTGTGGAGACTGAAAGAAGTTGAAAAAAACTCCGCACAGCACAACTTTTATTCATTTTAACCGATTAACTGATAGCTTACCAAATTTTATTTGTACGCTCAGCAGCGTTTTTTAAAATTCTACTTTGATTTATAAAATTAAAAATAATAATAATTTCAGACTTTTTTACTTCTTTCAACAAACACATTGCAGTAGACATGGGTAACGCAGCAAAAATCGCAGCGTTGATACACCAACTCAAACGCAGTTTACTGTCTCAGCGCATTGCGATAACGCAATTGCGCCATAGCGTAGTTTGACACTCTATGATTCCTGTATCAACAAGAATTTTAATCCACGCAGTTAGAGTTTTAATTGATAAACGCGTTGCGTTATGTGGTCAATCTTTCGAATGCGGAGAATTTTGTGGTGGATGGAAAATAAATGAAATCAAACAAAAATCTTGAATGAATATATCTGTTCTAAAGAAATCGTATTGCTAATAGATTCATGAAAGATTATAAAATCCATAAGTAATTAATATTAAATATAACTTAACGAAGCGCATATTACAGCATCCACCAAAAATGAAGATATATTAAACTTCAAGCATGCAGCTAAACTGTATTTCAATTTGATGCGATGTCAAACAGAAACATACGCGTTCATGGTATATAAAATAAGTTCGAAATTTGGTTCAAATTTACTTCTACTTCGAAAACGAATACGTTCAATATTTTAATGTTCAACACACTCCAAGCATTCATGCTTAACTGCATCTTCCCCGCAACCTCTTGTCCTTATTTATACAGAGAAATAATGTTCGCTTTCAACTTTCTGTCACTATGTTCGATAAGCCGTATAACTTGTGCAATTTTTGCCAGCTCTAAAAATACTTTTTACTTTTGCTTTGAACGGGTCATTTGCGTTATGGCGCTATTGTGTTACTTTTATTAAAACATGTGTATCAACGCAGTAACGCATTTAAGTGCTTCAACTCAATAACGCAACGCAGCGCTACGTTACCCATGTCTACATTGCAGCGTGTCAAAACTTAAATGGAGTTATTTATCTCTTTGTGGTTTTGGTAACATTGGCGAAGGCGTACACTTTATTGAAGTTACGCAAGATGCAATAATTGAAAAAAAAAAATTGTAGTAGCAACAATACTGAATGTATCCCAACTATGAACACGGCACTTTTTTTCGAAAGACTCAGAAAATTATTCGGTTTTTTTTTTGTGATCATTAAAGCTTCAATAACGGTTATTAGAGCTCTCATATGGTTCTCGTAATTAACTTTCGGCCAAGACAACTTCTTTTATAGCTTCAACCTTTCTATGGCAGCCGTATAAGAAATTCAATAATTCCCTGAATGTATGGTTCAATCGAGGTGTTCTATTGTTTTTAAGTTTTGACGTAGAATTACGTTTTACAGCGCGCTTTGTATAGGGTGTATACGCAAATTTATTTTAGGCACATTTTTTTGTTCACTTTTTACCATTAATATTGATCGTACAAATATAAAATATATTCCAAAATATCAGTTACATGGCAAATGAAACGAATATTTAAATATGGATTTTGTCACTTCTTTAATAAAGTCACAAAATAAGAAAATCTAAAATGAAAAATGCACAATTTCGTATAAGAAAAATCATGCAAAAAATGGCTTCAGTTGCTGCTTCAGTAGTTATTATAATTAAAGGTTTGGTTAGTGCCAAAATTAGAAATAAGAAAAAACAGCAACATTTTTAACAATTAAACCATTTTTGTGAGTGCTACAATACTTCAAACTCGAAAAATGTTTGCTTTCGTAAGTAGTTACTAAAAAAATTCCCCAAAATACATTTTTAGCTATATTATAATAACATAATTATTTTTCAAAAGGTAAAAGACAGAAAAAAATATGCTTTGCATTGGATTGGAAAAAAATAAAAAACAAAAATGTAATATATCGATAAACAGAGAAGTTTTTTCTGCAAAATATATAAAATTTGACCATTTTTAATGGTCAATAAAAAAAAATCGCCCAAAATTGTCCAAAAACTTAATACAGGGCCATTAAATATATACCTTTAACTCTTTGAAACATGTAAAATATACTCAGATTTTTTCCGATTTTTTAATATATTGACTTTATAAAAATGCTCTATCAGGCCATTTCTCCTTCGCTTCAGAATTAAATTAAGACTAAAATTAAGCAATAATTTTTGAATAAATGAATTTTCAGCATTTTGCTATCTTATCAGTTTTTTTGTACAAATCTATAACTCTATTTTTTTAGTATTTTGACCGCGTTTTGTTAAAATCGGTCAACTTTTGTATGTACCTCCCATACAAAATTATGTAAAAAATTAATTTAGGCCCAGGGGAAGTGCCCTTAGTGCCTTAGTGCATCTATAACTATATTTTTTTCAGTATTTTGGCCGCGTTTCGTTAAGATCGGTCAATTTTTATATGTACCTCCCATACAAAATCATGTGGAAAATTAATATAGGTCCAAGAGAGGTACCTCTAGAATCCAACCGATTTCAACCATTTTCAATATACATCTATATGTTGATTTGCTTGACTTTTTTACCAAGTTTTGTCAAATTTGGCCAAGCTTTGTTTGTACCTCCCATACAAAATCATGTAAAAAATTAATATAGGTCCAAGGGAGGTACCCCAAGGGACTGACCAATTTTAACAATTTTTAAAAAATGTTCTTAATTAACTTAACTGAAGAAGTATACAAAATTTTATTATCATAAAAGCACTCCTTCTATTTTAGGCCCTTGGTTGTATGGGGTCGACGCACTGTGCATCCTCTGTCGTTTGTTAAAACGAATAGTTTTGTGCATATATCTGAACTGACATTTCTGATGCTGTAGAGCCTGCTTCTACTTCATATTTTTTAAGTAAAATTATGTATACTTATATACACCCTCTTTCCCGGTTGATGTCTTGGCTACGCCCATGCTATTGTCTCTGAGTTTTTCTGTGTGTTCAATGCGCTTGCATATCGATTTGAATGTCGACATTTTTATTAATAAAACTTAAATGGATTGTCATAAGTTTTGTTTAGGTTTTTTTATTGTGGTTATTTTAAGCTTTGAAATTATGAAAACGTGTTGTTTAATGATTTTTCAAAATAATGCAATTAATATAACGTTAAATAGAATAATTGTCATAAGCACGCACATCACTGCATATCGATTACGTGTAATTGGAATTTGTTAATATTTTTAATATTTGCAGAAATTTGTGGATTTTATAAAAAAAAAAAACAAATAATCGGTTTTAATAGCATCGATTCTGTGAATGTCTATAAATATTCTTCCATGGAAATGGAATCTAATGCTATTATAGGAGGCTAAATTCTAAAAATATCCTAATAAAAAAACATAAACTAATACATAGTGATTAACTTGAAATTTTCTTAAAAATTCCACTCAAAAAAATTCACTAATAAAGGGTGTCCCAAAAGTAATGGATATTTTATAAATTTTAATAAAACGCTTTTCTTTGTTGAAATGTCTGCGAGTTTTTATTGAATTATAAATTTTATTTTCGAAGAGCCCAAAATCAATACCAAACTCTGCACCGTAGTGGATGCATGTGAAGCTTTTGGAGAACTCTTAAAGAGGTGAAAATTGACATATGTATTTATATATATTTTCAATACCTACCAATTATTTAATTTCCAATTAAATTTTTAATCAAAACTTTTTCCTGCTTTTAATTTATATTTTTGTTGGTCTAATAAAGTGGGAATTTATACCTTTAAATTGCATACAAAATTGGTTGCCGGTTTGTCAAGAAAAATTAAAAATAAACTTGATTGCTTTGAAAATCTCAATTTATTGACATGCTGGCAGCTATCTGCTCTATTGCTCATCAAACTGCTTTCAAAAGAGATAAATTATTTTTTATTATGTCATTTGGGGCAATAAAAATAGGCATAAAAAAATAACAAAAATGACAAATTCAAATCAAATTAAATTAAATCAAATCAAGTGAGTGAGTGTGTTCATACATGTGTGTAAATGTCTATGCATAAAATAATAAATGTATGGCGCGCACATTAACATATAATTTCAAAAGATGTTACCGCAATGAACTTTGACTACATTTTTTTTATGGGTTTACTTCTTGAAGTAATTATTTTAAGAAAAGCTTCCGGTGTGGGTGTCTCCGGCTTGATGGTGTATATTAAAAAAAAATTGTGTCTCGTTTTTACAGCAAAAGACTTAATTTCAAAAGTAGATAAATTTTAATGCTAAACAGTCTTTATATCTTTTATGCTATAAGTTAAGATTATGTTTAAGTTAAAAAGTTGGAAGAGTAGAGGAGTTTGAAAGAGACATTAACATTTATGATGAGGGAAAAAACCAATTTGAAGAAAGTTTTTTTGTAAAAATACAAATAATAATGTAGAAAATTCTACGTGCATAATTATTAAAGAAGAAAAACTCAGCCTAAATAATTGGAAAAGTAAACTTAAAAAAGTTGACAAGTTCGCCTCTTAGATTGAAACAATTTCTCAACTAAAAAAATAGAGTTTTAAATAGTTGATATACAAAATAAAAAAAATTCGTCTTTAGGTTGAAATAATTTTTAATTAAATGAAGATGAAACAACTCGGTTAAAATAATTGAAAAAGTTAACTTCAAAGTTGAAAAATTCGTCCCTTATTAATTCGGTTGAAATAATTTTTTTAACTAAACAAAGATGAAAAACTCGATTTAAGTTGTGGAAAAAGTACGCTTAAAACTTATAAAAATCGTCCCTTTATAATTTCGTCCCTTTATAATTTCGTCCCTTATAACTTTCGTCCCTTATTATTTTCGTCCCTTATTAATTCCGTTGGAATTTTTTTTTTTAACCAAATAGAGATGAAAAACTTGGTCTTAATAGTTGAAAAAGTGAACTTATAAGATAATGAAAAATTCGTCCCCTACATTTAAATAATTTTTTTGATTCAGCAAAGATGATTTGATAGTTGATTTGATTTTGATAGTTTTAAAAGTGATGATGAAAAATTCCTTCTTTAGGTAGAAAATTTTTTTTTTTTTTTAATTAAAAAAGATTAAAATAGTTGAAAAAGCTATCTAATCAGTTGCAAAATTCGTCTCTTACTATTGTCGTCTTTTATTAAGTCGATAAAAAGCTCGATTTAAATAAAGGGAAAAGTGAACTTACAGTTTAAAAATTTCTTTCCTTATTATTTTCGTCCCTTACTATTTTCGTCCCTTATTTATTCAGCTGAAAAAATGTTTTTGAACAAACGCAGACGAAGTTAGATCGAGTTGATCTAACTAGGGTAAAAAGTGAACAAACAAGTTGAATAATTCGTACCTTATTATTTTCGATTCTCTTTAATTCGATTGAAATAATCTTTCATCTGAATAGTTAAAAAAGCGAACTTACAAGTGTAAAAATTCGTCCCTTAGGTTGAAATGAGTTTCTTGTACTAAAAATGAAAACAGTCAATTTAAATATTCGAAAAAAATTAACTTACAAGTTGAAAATTTCGTCACATTTTATCGTTCATCCCATTATTAAATACTTTTATTTTCATCTCATTTTAATTCGTTTGAAAGAATTGTTTTTTGAGTAAGCAAAGATGAAAAACTCAACATAAATATTTTAAAAAAAGCACTAACAAGCTGAAAATTTCGTCCCTTAGGTTAAAAAGATTTTTTTACTGAACGAATATGAAAAACTCAATGTAAATAGTTGAAAAATCAAACTTACAAGTGCAAAAATTCGTCCCTTATTATTTTCGTCCCTTATTAATTGGATTGAAATGATATTTGTAACTACAAAAAAAAATGAAAAAGTCAATTAGAATAGCTAAAAAAATAAACTTACAAGTTGAAAAATTAGTCCCTTATTATTTTCGTCCCTTATTAAATCAGTTGAAATAATTTTTTTGATTAAACGGAAATTGAAAAATCGATTTAAATGGTTGAAAAAAATGAACTAACAAGCTAAAAATTCGTCCCTTATAACAATAACGACTTAAAATCAAGTCTTTTCAATGCATTCAATCAGCAATCATTTTGAAGTCATGACTTTGAAAATAATAGGTAAAAATTTTTATTGAAATCTTTTGATTCATTCACTTTGATTGAAGTCGTGCTTCTTGAAGTCATTAATTGCATTCAATTGAAATCAATTTGAAGCTAATGAAATCGTTAGAAGTCAGTTGAAATCAAGTTTTTAATCACTGAAATTCTAAAATAACTTAAAGTCAACTGAAGAATTTTGAACGCATCCAATCAGCAATCATTTTGAAGTCATGACTTTCAAATCAATTGGTATAAATTTCCATTGAAATCTTTTGATTCATTCACTTTGATTGAAGACGTGCTCTTGAAGTCATTGATTGCATTCAATTGTTATCAATTTGAAGCTAATGAAATCATTAGAAGTCAGTTAAAATCAGGTTTTAAAACACTAAAATTGTGAAACAATTTAAAGTCAATTGATGTCTTTTGATAGCATTCAAAAATGTTTGAAGTAATTTTGTATGCGAAGTATATTTTTGCTTAATCAAGGAAAACTAGGTCCTTAGGTAGAACCAAGATTTTTCTTTTTTGGGCACACTAAACCAGAGAAACTAGCAAAAGAGTTAGAAGTTCCACATTTTTCCAAAGGAATCTGAATCTGAAACGACTTACATTTTTAAGCAAGTAAAAAATACAAAATTATTGAGAAAGTTTATTTATTTTAAACAATCAAAATAATCATTATTTCAAATTTATTAGAAAATAAAAAAAAATTCCTAAAATCTTTTATCTGTTTTTGAATTTGTTTTTGAACTTAATTCTTTTCGTTACATATTAGCTTTTGAATTTTTTTTCGGTAGAGATAAAGTTAAGACATCATATATAGTGGCTTTAGTGATTTCTCTAGGACATGATTTCAAGGACTTCAAATTGGCTTCAAAGACTTCAACCAAGACTTAAGATGATTGCAATCTTTTCAAAAGAATTAAGAAGTGCAATCAATTGAGTTTTGCAGTCATGACTGCTATTTCAGTTTTAATGAAATCAGCAATGATTTCAATTTTTTTTTGCATTCAATAACTGAAAAATGATTTCAGCACTTCTTGTATAGAAGTATAATGTATCAAATATAATCAAGTCTAATCAATTTTAAAGATTGCAATTATAAACTGAAGTCACTGGCCATGAAGTCACTGAATGAAATACAAAATGATAGCAATCTTTTACAACTCTGCCGCCCATGACAGTCACCCGGTCAAGGATTACACCAGATGAGGCTCTTCAACATAATCAAGAAAAAAGATCAAAAGTTCAAATTAACTTTTACAGCTGACCATGTCCAGCTAGAACACTTAATTGTGCTTGATTTTTAACCACCTTGTTATCAGTTTAGGATACTTTATTCATCAGTGAAAACTCGAAAGTGTTTAAATCCAACTTATCCTTTCTAAGGAATTTGGATTAAGGGTTACTTTGCCTCATGCTCTTCTACATAGAATCCTTTACTGGTCTCCTTAGCTGCAAGCCAAAAAAGATGGAAGTGATTTTTTTACCGTACAATGCTCTGCTTGGTGTTAAAGCAAACATTATGAATCTGATGGTTAGGGCAAAAGTATGTATATGAAAAACAAAATTTAAGCTAATAATAGATTTATGTGAAAGTTCATCAATTTTTATTTCAATTTTGATTTGTTATTGTTGATGCTAAGCTTTTCTGAGGATCTCCAGATTTGTGTTTATTGCTCAGCAAATTAAAAATCTTAAATTAAAAAGTATCTTAATATTAGTTGAATTTTATGGTGAGGCAACCATAGAGTGGCAATAAAATTGTTTTATAAATACAGAACTCGGTGTTGATGGCACTCTTGGAAGAAAAATCGAGCACTATGAAGATAATTTTAAATTGAACAAAAATAATTTTTAAATTTTGGCTATGTTAAAATTTAATGTTGAATTTGTAGAAGCAAGTTTCACAATCATTGTGCCGGAAGTCAAAAAATAATATATCTATCTATCTATGCTCCATACTTTTATATAAAATTGAAGTGCAAATTTTTGTTTCCAGGTAAACTCCAAAAATACTGGGTCGATTTTTATGAAATAACTTTTAAAATGTCATATTTGTGCTAAAACACAGTATAGGTGTATTTTCATTTCGAAATTTTAATAATAAGTATGTTCAATTAAAGTGTTAAGTTTTTTAAGAAATCATCCCCGATGCCGCGAATTGCCTGATAGTTTTCTTGGTACGCGTTTGTGTTGCAAGAGTTTCAATAAACTTCATGTTGCTCTCTACTCTTCTCTTTTTCTGCTCAGCTAGCATAGCACAACATAAAAAAGAGGTGAGCTTCGCGCAAGGTGAAAAGAGAGATATATATAAATGCAGTGCAGAGCTGCAAAACAAAACAAAAGAAAAATTGTTTTTTATTTCGGTTGGCATGCATTGTCTTAAGGGTCCATGTCACACTGTGATCGTTTGAACGGCGTTCAAAAGTTTTTGTTGGAGTAACTAAAACGTGTTAGCGCTCTTTATTGTAAAAGAAACGTCCGTGGCAAAGCCGCGGACCACTGTGACCTGCTAGTATAATATAAATACATAATTTTTTTTATTATATTAAAACTACTTACAGCAAAATTTTAAGTTGTCAAAAGATGTTTTGATTTACGTACCTGAAAATAGAAAGAGAAAAAACATATTAATTTTAATATTTTATTTCATTTAAAACACATTTAAGAAGCATTAAAATATAATCTTTTTTAAAATGTAGATTTTGTAAGTTAATTTAAAAAAACAAAACACACAAAATTCTCTTTTACAATTTTTCGAAATTTTAAATTACTCAACTAATTTTATAACGTATATAAACAGTATCTGATAACATAACTTATAACTTGTAGTAACTTAGTCACTTATATAGCCTTCAAAAAGGTCAACGCAAATGTCACGTAAAAATGTTTTTTTTTTAATTAATTTCTAACAAGCTAAATTAAAAGAAAAACACTAAAAATAAATAAATAAATAACAGCAAAATGGCAACATTAGCTACAATTCGCTCATGGTTGGCCCAACATTAGCGAAACCGTCGAAAGAGCAAAAGTTCAACGCAATATAACAAACGAAAATATAAACAGCAATTTTATATCTAATTTTAAAATAAAAAAAATAAAAAAAAACACGAAAGCAAAAACAAAATTAAACGTAAAAACTGCATTAAAATTTTAGACAAATTTTTTGGCTTAACTTAAACTCAAAACGTCAGCAACGCGGCGCCCAGACGAATGCATTTATTTATTTTTGTTTGTATTGCATGTTGTTCCTTTTGCTGTTTTACAAATATTTTAAAATATTAAATTTAATTTCTGCCATTGTCGACGATTGCCAACAACTTATGCATTTACAATATTTTTAAATAATGACCAAAAAGCAGCGTTGTACAAATATAAAGCATTTAACAGTTTAAGTTAAAATAGTCAAAATTAAAAAAAAAAAAACAAAAATATTTAATAAGCTAATGTTTGCTGTCTGCATGAAGTGTAGCAGAAATGTTGTAAGCAGTAAATGTTGCATGTTTTATTTTTGATACTTTGTCTGAATCTTTTTTTTTCGGTGCAGTTTTTAAAAATAATTTAATGCTTTGGCATTTGACCAAACTTTTCGAAATGTTTTTTTTTTTGCCAAAATTCTATTTATTTTTTGCCAAAAATGTATATCAAACATTTGCGTTTGAAAACGGTTTTTTTTTCTGTACTTTAAGATAAGCAAGCAAACACACACAGATTCGCGCAAATTTGGGTGCATAAAAAGTGACCAAAATAGCAGCGCAGCATTCAAGCGAATAGAATTGCCATAAAATGCACTGTTGTTGGTTATTTATTTTTTTTTTTATTATTTTGCTTTATTTTTTGCATTGTTCACATCTTGCAGTTGCTTTTTGACATTTAAGTGACATTTGGTCATGTGTCTTGGATTTGGTTTGGTTTGCTTTTCTAGAGCATCTGCCAATGCAGCGAGCGCGCTTATTTGTTTTATTTCTTTTTTTTTTTTTTTTTGTGACGCTTAAAACATGTTTGACAATGAGCAAAGTTTAGGATTTGCGAGAAACATAAAAAATGATATGTGAAAATTAGCAATAATTTTTAATTCACTGTAGCAAACTTTTTTAACATAAAAAAAATAGTGTGAGTGACACTGAATATTATACCAATATTTTTTAAATAAGACAAAGTTATATTAGACTTTTTAAGTGAAACTTCTTAGACGGCAATTTGATGAATTTATTGAGGGAAAAAATTTCAAAAAAACACGTATTCATGTTTATAAATATGTAAGAAAAACGTTTCACTTTTTTGCTTACAAACATGTTTATAAACATGTAACAAAAACGTTCCACTTTTTGTTTAGAGTCATGTTTATGATTATAAGCATGTTTATTATTATGCTTATTATGCTTATAATGCTTATAACATGCATATTATGCTTATAAGCATGTTTATAAACATGTTTATAAGCAAAAAAAGTGAAACGTTTTTGTTACATGTTTATGAGCAAAAAAGTGAAACGTTTTTGTTACATATTCATAAACATGAATACGTGTTTTTTGAAATTTTTTCCCTCAATAAAAATCGCCACATCGCCGCCTAAGAAGTTTCACTTAATAAATCTGATATAATTATGCCTTGTTTATAAACAAAAAAGTGAAACGTTTTTGTTACATGTTTATAAACACGTAACACAAAAGTTAAGCATTTCTGTTTTTAAACATGTAACAAACAAGTGAAACGTTTTTGTTTATAAACATTTAACAAAATAGTGAAATGTTTTGTATCTAAGCGCTACCTTAGAGATACACCGTGGCTGGCTACACAGTTTTAGTGGACTACTGGTTTTGAATCTGATGTCAGGATTTTAAAATGAAAAATGGCGGATAGGATTGCCACCTTGATTTTTTTTTTATTTTTGTGAATCCTTGTAATTTTGAAATTCTGACAGCGGATTTGATTTCGAATCGGATATTATAGTTTTAAAATTCAAGATGGTGGATAGAGCTGCCACCTAGTAATAGGGTTTTTACGAAGTTTAAACAATTTCGCAGAATTCAAGGGGGTCGCTGATTTCGAATCTGATGTCAGAATTTTATAATTTAAAATGGTGTATAGGGTTGCCGGCTTAATTCTTACCACAGGGCCGCTACCTAATAATATGGTTTTAACGAAGTTTAAACAATTTCTAAGAGTTTTAGGAGATTGCTGATTTCGAATCAGATGTCAGACTTTTAAAATTCAAGATCACGAATAGGATTGCCAACTAGATTTTTTTTGTACTTTTGGAATTTTAGTAATTTTTAAATTCTGACAACGGATTTGATTTCGAATCTGATATCACGTTTTAAAATTCAATATGGTAGATAGAGTTGCCACTTAAATTTTTACCATAGGATTGCCACCTAGTAAAATGTATTTTTAAGTCTTTCAAACATAATTGAACAGATTTAGGGGACACTGCTTTCGAATATGATGCCAGACTTTTAAAATTCAATATGGCGGATAGGGTTGCCATCTCACTTTTTTCTTATTTTTACGAATCCGGTGCTGGGGCGAACACTAGGAAAAAACGGCTCGCTGACTCCGAATCTGTTGTCAGTATTTCAAAATTAAGTTATTTTTTAAAATAGGATTGCCATCTAATAAAATAAATTCCTTGAAAATAATCTAAATTTTGAAAAGTTTTAAGCATCATCTAACAGTTTAAGTGTGTCGCTGATTGTGAATCTGATGTCAGAATTTTAAAATTCAAGATGGCGGCTAGGGTTGCCATCTAAATTTTTAGTATTTTTAAGAATTCTTGTATTTGTCAAATTCTTACAACGGATACGGATTAAGTAACTCATTTTTACCTAACTGATTTACAGTCAAACAGATTTTGATACTCTTGATAAGAAGCGAAAATAATATCCCTTTGATTCTCGGGGAAGATTTTAGCGTAAGTTTTGCGTCAAATGATTCCTTACCGCTAACTCATTTTCTTTACAATATACTTGGTTTGCACATAAATAATAAGCCCAACGAATTAATAACAAAATCTAAAACTACAATAGATGCAATTTTTTCACGTTATCTCGTAAATTTTCAATCACGGACATGCATCTCATAACATAGTTATCAAACCATTAATATTAGTATTACCAATTGAATCACAAATCAATTATAGTGTAAATATTGAATAAACAGAATATTTTTTATGGATTTTTGTATTGTATTTCTTTTGATATCACAGTCGGAAAGTAGGCGAACACCTCTCTAAAGCGATCTATCTTTTCTTATTGCCTCAAGTATTGAAAAAAGTCACTAATACCTTAGAAGATGAACACGACAGCTGCAAAGCGATGTGTTGGAAAGAAAATGCGAAAAATTCTAAAGCAAAAACAAAATAAAATTTGAAAAAAATCTATATACATATCGACAACCGCATCATTCCTTCATTGCCAAAAAAAGGTACACGGATCCTTGATTAGTCACTTCTTGCGTGCTCGAAGATGTGACGAAGGGTTCAATAACCCCTAACGTAGCAGCTCCATACAAAAAAGATATGGCATTTGGAAGTGAAGGGTATGATGGCCGAGTCTTAAAGGATGTTCCAAGAAGCCATCTTAGGATGATCGCTTTTTCTACTGGGATGCTCTCTCTCTCTCTCTCTTCTCTCTACCTCTTTCTCTTTATCGTTTACACTAAAATATTTTTCATTCTAGAAGAGAAAGAGTTTATACAGAGAAGAATTTTCACTTTTTTACAGTTCTATACACGCTATACTGTTTCTTTTTTTTTTTTTTTTGACTATTGAAGATTTCAAGTAACTTTTACAAAAATTTCAACACATAAAAATTTTTCGAACTCCTCACAGTTAACTGCCACTTCCACCACCGTACGCATTTTGGAACCGTTCGTACCAAATATACCGTTCGTACCCGTTGCGCTTGTTCATTATCACTATAGCACCAATCGTTCGGTCCATAAAATGTTGCTATTCTTGTGTCAATTTTTTTACTAGGTATCATGTAGTCCGTGCTACTGGATAGATTTTTACCGATTGTACAGTGTCCAAAACTAACATGTTATAAAATAGGCACAAAAATAAAATATACTGGTATGAATCTCAGCTAAGTAAGTAGTAAGTAAGTGTTATATAATTTTTTTAATTTAAAACTTATTTTATTAAAAAATAAATTATCCATGAAATTATCAAATCTAAAAAATTGCGAGAAAACTTCACTTTTCTCGAGTGTCCAACGAAGCAACAGTGTTTTTTTTAATTTCATGCTATTTACTCGTATCCATTTTAATCACTACTGTTCAACTACACTGAACTAAATATTGTTCTTAAAATCAATGAATTATATTCATTAAACGAAATTCATTGATTTTAATTAACAATTCATTGGCTCAAAGCACAAATTCTTTGAATTCCATTTGTTTTAATGTACTGCTGAGTGTTACATCTGCGATCATTTAAATTTATCTTTCTTGTATGTTGATGCTTCAAAACTAACTACAAATATTAAAAAAAATAACTGTCATTCTTTGAATTACTGTGCAGTACATTGATTTCAATGTATTTACATTAGTTCAACGAAACTGTTCATTGAGAGTAAAAAATATAACCTTGATTTAAAGAAACGTTAATTTGGCTGTAATAAAAAGTTTATAAAATAAAAGCACGTTATTCATTGTTTCTATGAAAAGTTCTTGATTTTAACGAACAGTTCTTTGGCATAAAAACTTTTTTTAAACTTAAGCAGAGATATTCATTGAACCAATGAACTCGTACACTGAGCCAATTCATTGGGTCTTTTGTATTTGATTTTATGTATTGTTTTTGGTTCAGTGTATTTTAATAAAAAACCACTTTTATGAGTTGCTAGCGCCCAGCACTTACTTTTTAATGAGTTTTTAAAAGTTTTTTAATTATAAATAAATTAAATTCATTATTAAAACAAAGATGATTAAATTTGGCGCGAAGTATAAGCAACAAAATCAACTATAACGTTGCCACCATGACATGAAAAACAAAGAAACCGCAACCGAAAATAAGAAATGAAAAAATACGCCATTGATTTTCGCGCCATTTTCGAAACTTTTGTTATAAGCAGCTAAAATAAAAGTAGTTATAAAAGAAAGGAGAAGAGAAAAAAAACATGTGAGCTCAATTTATAAAGGTAACACAACAAAACAAGGCAAATAAAGAATAAAAGAATAAAAGCAATTTATAATAAAATATTAAAACGCAAAATTCAAAGACAGTTAAAGAAGAAGAAAAAGTAGAAATTTAAATAAAAAGCGATGGTTAATGGCAAAAGCTGAGAAAATGGCAAAGAAACGTTAAAAAAAAGAAGAAAAAAGAAAATACTAAGCTCGCTAAGAAAAAAATCTGGCTTATTTACTGCAGAGTCAAGTTGCTTTTGTATATTTATCTTGGCTAAAATAAAAGCGCAAAACTTATTATGACCGGCTTTGTTAAAAATGACTTGTTTGTTGTTTTTGTTATTGTTATTGCAGCTGCACAGTCAAAAATTCAGTTGTTCATTTTTAACCTTACTGAAATTTTTGTGTTTTTAAAATCAACATTTTTCCTTTAAAAAATGTTTCCCTCTACTCAAAAATATAAATGTTTAACCTCTCTTTGCTTGAAATCAATACATACATATTTACTAATTTAAGCCTGAAAATAAATTTTTCAACTTCACGTTTTCGACTATTCGAGTTGCTGATCTTCGTTAAGTTTAGTAAATTATTTCAATCTAAGGGACGAAATTTCAACTTGTAAGTTTAGTTTTTCAACTACTTATTTCAAATTAATCTTCGTTTAATCGAAAATATTTATTTCAGCTGAGCTCAAAAGGCACGAAAATAATAAGGGACGATTTTTCAACATGTAAGTTGACTTTTTTAATTAATTAAGTAGTGGTTCGTTTATTCAACAAATTATTTCAACCTAAGCTACCCTCTTTCAACGTCTATGTTAACTTTGCCAAATATTTAAATCGAATTTATTCATCTTCGTTAAGTCAAACAAATTATTTCAAGCTGAGGGACGAAATTTTTAACATGTAAGTTCACTTTGCAACTATTTAAAGCGATTTTTTTCATCTTCGTTAAGTCAAACAAATTATATCAACCTAAGGGACGAAATTTTTCAAGGCAAATTAATTATTTTAACCTAAGGGACTAAACTAAATTTTCAACTTATAAGTTCACTTTTTCAACTATTTAAGTCGAGGTTTTCGCCTTCGAATAGTCAAAAAGATTATTTCAAGCTAAGGGACGATATTTTTAACTTGTTAGTTATCTTTTCAACTATTTAACACAATTTTTTTTTAATTTTTGTGTAGTAAAAAAATTATTAAAATTTAAGGGACGAAATTTCAATATGTTCTTTAAATTTTTTAACGATTAAAATCGTGTTTTTTTTATATTCATTTAGTCAAAAAAATGGTTGCAAGCTAAGGGACGAATTCTACTTTTTAACTATTTAAATCAATTATTCTTTTCGTTTTTGTGTAGCAAAAAATCTCAGGGATTCAAATGATTCCGATTTAAGTCGTGTTTTTCAACCTAATTTAGTAAAAAAAATAATTACAACCTAATTATTAATAAGGGACAAACACAAAAAATAAAAAATAGTCCAACCTAAGGGACGAAATTTTAAACTTAAGTTTTCAACTGTTTAAATAGAGATTTTCATTTTCGTTTGGTTAAAAAAAATTATTTTAACCTTAGGGACCAAATTTTCAACTTTAAACTACAACTATTGAAGAGCTTTTCATCTTCATTTCATCCAAACCATTATTGCCAACTTTTCAGCATACGTTTTCAACTATCTAAACCGAGTTTTTATCTTCGCTTAGCCAAAAAAAATTTTTCAACCAAACTAAAAAGGGACGAAAATAAAAAGAAACGCATTTTTCAATTTGTATATTCACGTGTTCAACTATTTAAATTGAGATTTTCGTCGTCATTAAGTAAAAAAAAAAAAAAACTATTTCAACCTAAGGGACGAAATTTTAATTTTATAAGCTCATTAATTCAGCAATTTAAATTGAGTTTTTAATTTTTGTTTTGTCAAAAATATTATTTTAATGCAAGGCACGAAATTTTCAGGGTGCCAGTTTACTTTTTTAGCTATTTAAATCAAGTTATTCATCATCAGTTAGTCAAAAATTTTATCGGCTTTAGGGGACGAAATTTCATTAAAGAGGGACGAAAACAAAGGAACGCATTTTTGAGCTTGTTTGTTCAGTTTTTCAACTATTAAAATCGAGTATTTTACCTTGGTTTAGTAAAAAAAATTATTTTTGCAACATATGTAAGTGACAAAATTTCCAACATATAAGTTGACTTTTTGAACTATTTAAATCGATTTTTTTCCATCTCCGTTAAATCACAAAATTATTTCAAACTAAGTTACGAAATTTTCAACTTGCAAATACACTTCAGCAACTATTTGAAGAGTTTTTCATTTTCATTTCGTTAAAACTAAGAAACGAATTTTTAAACTTATAAGTTCACTTTTTCAATTTTTGATTTTCATTACGGCCAAAAAGTTATTTCAACCTAAGAAACGATATTTTCAACTTAAGTCAGTTTACTTTTGAACTATTCAAATTAAGTTTTTTCATCTTCGTTTAATCAAAAAAATTATTTTAACCGAATTAATAGAGGATGCAAATAATAAATATTTTCCACTTGTAAGTTCATTTTCTAACTATTTAGATGGAGTTGTTTATCAAGGTTCAGTAAAAAAAAAATGCCTCTTGAGGGACGAAATTTTTATCTTGGAAATTGAATTTTTTAACTAATCAAATCGAGTTTTTCATTAACGTTTAGTCAAAAATGATTCCCTTCTAGTTAATAAGGGACGAAAATAATAAGGGACAAAATTCTCAATTTGGAAATTCACTTTACCAACTAATTAAATTCACTTTTTTTACTATTCAAATCGAGTTTTTCATTAACGTATAGTCAACAATTATTCCCTTCTTATTAATAAGGGACGAAAATAATAAGAGACGAAGTTCTCAATTTGGAAATTCACTTTTTCAACTATTTAAATTCACTTTTTTAACTATTCAAATCGAGTTTTTCGGTAACGTTTAGTCAAAAATTATTCCCTTTTAGGTAATAAGGCACGAAAATAATAAGGGACGAACTTTTCAATTTGGAAATTCACTTTTTCTACTATTTGAATTCACTTTTTTAACTATTCAAATCGAGTTTTTGATTAACGTTTAGTCAAAAATTATTCCCTTCTAATTAATAAGGGACGAAAATAATAAGGGACGAAATTCTCAATTGGGAAATTCACTTTTTTAACCATTTAAATTCACTTTTTTAACTATTCAAACCGAGTTTTTTATTAACGTTTAGTCAAAAATTATTCCATTCTAATTAATAAGGGACGAAAATAATAAGGGACGAAATTTTCAATTTGGAAATTCACTTTTTCTACTATTTGAATTCACTTTATTAACTATTCAAATCAGTTTTTTCATTATAGTCAAAAATTATTCCCTTCTAATTAATAAGGGACGAAAATAATAAGGGACGAAATTCTCAATTTGAAAATTCACTTTTTCAACTATTTAAACCGAGTTTTTCTTCTACGTTTAGTCAAAAATTGATTTCAACCTAATTAATATGGGAAGAAAATAATAATGGTCGAATATTTCTGAATATTTTAGCTTTAATTTTCAACTATTTAAACGAAGTTTTTATCTTCGTTTAGCTTAGGGACGAATTTGTAAACTTTTTAAGTTAACATTTTTAACTACCTAGGTTGAGTTTCTCGTCTTTGTAGGTTAAAAATTTATTTATTTTGAAAAAATAATAAGGTTGAAAAAATATTAATTTTTCAACCATAAATAAATAAAGACGCTTTTCTTTCAATTGTTTAATATATTACTGGCACAATATTCCTGATGCGCCTGATTCCTTAGATGCACGAGCTTCTTATGATCAATTGTACTGTGCATGTTGTAAAATGTTAGAACACAATTGATCGAGAACTGAACCTACAAGCTTTATGCCGCCGACTCTGAATAACTTATGTTATCAAGAAGCTTTACATGGCAGTTTTTACTTTCTGAGGTTTGCCATTGTCTGCAGGGAGATGACGGCAGAACAGAAAAATTAAATTCAACTGAAAAACATTTTGTATCAAATGGGATTCGAACCTGAGTTGTTCCTTCGCATACCAGACACGCATCTTAACCAGTACAGTCGCCACTAAATCATTCTTTATCAAAAAAATCAGAACAATAGTATCATCATACATTTTTGTTATTTTAATAAAAAAAAAAAATCTATGTCTGCGCCAGGAGTCGAACCAGCAACCTTCAATTAATAACTATCTGCTTAGACCGCAGACCTATCGAAGCAAATTTTGCTCTGCGAATTAAATGTCTATACGAAATGATTTTAATTAAATTAGTTCCATCAACTATGAAGTTTAAAAATTACAACTACAAATTTGAAAAATTCATTCACAAAGTTGACAGTTTCAACTCCAAATTTCAAAATTTCAACCACAAGGTTTGATCTTGTCAACCTTTTTTTTTATTATTTCAACCTTTGAGTTTTAAATTAAATTATATCAATTAAGGCAGTTTTATCAACTATGAAGGTTGAAAATTTAAATCACAGAGTTGAAAAATTGCCGCAAGGTTGGAAAATGTCTGGCAATTTACTTTTTTTTCAACTTTTAAGCTTAAAATTTTAACTTTAATTTTTAAGTAATTTTTAAGTTTAAGTTCCTAATGCTAACTTATTAACTGAAATTAAAGTGAGAAATTTGAAAATTAAAATTTTTCTGTTTTTTACTAATTGAAAAAGTTTAAAAATTGAGCCAAAATTTTTAACCGTGTGGCATGTGCAGCTCCTAAAGACAGACAGATACCAATGCCTTAATATTTATTAACTTGGCTAAGAGAAGCTAAGCATTTATTAAGAAAATCTGCAAAAAATATTTGCAAAGCAGATCTGACAGCAGTCGCAAAAAACAACTAGAAAAAGTCTAGTATTTTTAATATTTTTTTTTTCTTTTATTTTTGCACTCTAGCTGCTGCTATCTTGGCTACTGCTGGTGGCTTTCATTTCTTGCTCTTTACCTCTCACTATCTCTTACTTCCTTACACTATCTCTTCTGAACTTCTTTTCATAGAAATTTTTACACATTTCATTTCAGTTTTTTCTGCTTTACTTTTATAAATATTTTTTTTTTAAATTTTTGTAAGAGTTCATTGATCTTTGCATTTTATTTTATTTTTTTTTTTTTAAATGAGTTTCTTTTAACGCTGCTGTCGTTGCTACAGCTTATTTTATTTAAAAAAAATAATTTTACATAGTCTGCCAAGAGACACAATCACAGCAACAGCAACAGCAACAACAAAGGCAACTCTTTCTTTAGCTTTGTCTGGTCTGAGTCGTAGTCGTCATCATTGCCCGCCCGACAGAGCCAAAAGAACAGAAGCCACAGCAAATACTAGACAAAGAAATCAAAGCAGGTTTATCTACGACATATCTGTTGCTCTTTCGTCTTTAAGCAAAATATGCGAATTTAAAAAATGAACAAACACAACAAGAAATCATGTTGCGATTATCAAAATTTAAATTATTTGTTGTTGCTGGGATTTTCCGATTTCTGTCACAGACAAAACAATCTTCAATCTCTTTCTGGCATTCACTCTTTGGAGAAAAATTAAAAAATTTTAAGCAAAATTATGTTTTATACCTATTTTCTGTTGTTTTTGTTGTTTGAATTTTTTCATGGTAATAATTAATAAAATAACAATAACTGACAAGGATATTTTTATGCTGAGAATTTATATATAAACTAAAGAAAGTGAATTTTATTTTTATAAAAAAAATAAAAGCGAGTATATGATCTATTTAGCGGAAATATATTTATGCATTTTTTAATACAAATTCGTATTTAAATAAGTTATTTTTTTAAAAAATGATTTTTTTTTATATATCAAAGCAATAACTTGAACGTGACGTGACTATTTAAATTTAGAACCTTGATGTTAAATGCTTCAAAATGCTGTAAAATGCTGAATTGCTCAGATTAAGTTATAGAATAATTAGAAATGCTAACTACTTAACTTTACTCAACTAGTATGTTGAAATAGTAACTTTAGATTTGGAGATGGTAAAATTTAGTTTCTGTAGCTAACTAAAGCAGTTACTTCTAAAGTACATTTAATTAAAGTGTAAAGTTTCTTAAGAAATCATTCCCGATGCCACGCATTATTTGATCTTTTTCTTTTCACGCGTTTGTGTTGCGAGAGTTTCAATAAACTTCATATTGCTCTCTACACTTCTCTTTTATGATCAGCATAGCACAGCACAACAAAAAACATATGCTGCATGCCTCATTTAGGACACTTGTCTGTCAAATTTTAGTACACCGAGAGAAAAAGCAAGTTTCAAGCAAGGTTGACTTATAAGGTTCTCGTAGGGCTGATCGCACTCTCTTCTCAATACCCATAATTGTCAAAACCAGCCAATTTTTCGAATGACTACGAAAGAAAAACAGAGATAAAGGAGAGCACTTGCAGATTTTCTATGAGCTGTCAACTTCGATTTGACAATAATGGGTACTCGCTCTCTCCCTTGCGACAACCTTGTAAATCAACTTTGGTTTCAAGTTGGCTTTTTGAAAGAAAAATGTACTGAGAAGCAAAACTTATTCGTAATGACAAAAGTATTTGTGCAAGTTAAACATGATTTAAAAATGAAAACTTCAATAATCTCTACAAAAATAGATTGTTTGAATTGTTAAAGAGTTGAAGTTTGCAAAATTGAGAAAATTCTTGCTAAAGTACACAAATGATATGTGTACTTTGAAAATTTGATTTAACCATCAGTTAAACTTATGTCAAATTATATTAAAAGACTTGAATAGAATAGATATATGTTAAATTGTACAAAATATCGACAATATGTTATTAAAAAAAAATTCGATATATCAACAAATAAAACTTGGGTGTATTATCCAAGTGCTTGGAAGGCACGAAATTGCCGAAGCAATTGAATAAATTAACATAAGTTTATTGTTAGTTTGTGTTAAGGTAATTTGTTTTTTTTTTCGATGTAGTTTCGCCAACTTTTCAACGTTCATTGTATGCTTAGTGTAGCATTGCTCACGGTATTTTCTAGTATTAACTGCTCACACTTAGTTTTCTGTTTGGCAAGACTTTTTTTTATGTTTGATGTTTAAAACATTATCCTGCCTATTTTCTACCTGTTATCCAAATTGTTTTCAACTTTGGCAGTAAATATAATTTTTTGATTGCTTGGAGGTATTTGGATATTTCAGTTTTTTCTTTTACCTGCGAAAACAACAACAAATTTTGTTGGTTTCAATAAAGAATAATGCACAGAATAATGCAAAGTGAGATACATATACATGTAGTCCTGCACTACAAAACAAAACAAAACAAACTATAAAAAAGCTAACTTTTTATTTCGTTTGACATGTATATAAAGTTTTTGCGCTCTATCTCCCTCCATACTCAATTAAAAAATTTACAAAAATATGTTAGAGCTCTTTACTGATAAAGACGAAACGTCCGTGGCGAAGCCGCGGACCACTGTGGTTTGCTACATTTATAACAAACTATTTTTTTATTTCAACATTTTTGATTGCTTGTTTTAACTTTCGAAAACTGTGCTTTAATAAATCTTAAACTAAATTTCAAAATTATTCGAGATAGTAAGTTTATACATTGAAAGTATTTTCCATCATAATCGAATTTAATAGTAGCATTCTCGAAAGGATATCATCTAATTTTTCAACTCTTGTTGTTTAACTCTCGATATCGAAACTTTCAATGGGAAAAATTACAAAAACTTTAAAATTTTATATATTTTCGGTTTTCTAGGCACAATGTTCGAATATAATGTTTGAATTTTCGAACATAACGTTCAAATTTTGTAATATAATGTTTAAATTCTCGAATATAGTATTCGAATTTTCGAATATAATGTTCGAATTTTTTAATTTAATGTTTAAATTTTCTAATGTAACTTTGTGTTGTGAAATGCTTGAAGAAAAATGATCGAGAACTGAGACTACAAGTTTTATGCCGACTCCGAACGGCTTATGTTCTCAAGAAGCTTTTAATGGCAGTTTCTACTCTCTGAGGTTTGCTATTGTCTGCAGAGAGATGACGGCCGATCAGAAAAATAAAAACAATTGAAAAACCATTCTGTGCCAGATGGGATTCGAGCCTGGGTTCTATTGCATACAAGCCACGCTGCTCAACCGGTATGCCACGGATGCCTCAAATTCTCGAATATAATGATCGAATTTTGGAATATAATATTTAAATTTTCGAACATAATATTTGTTCTAATGTTTGTATTCTCAAATAAAATTTTAGCATTTTCGAATATAATTGTTAGAATTTTTATATATAGTGTTCGAATTTTCGAAGATATTGTTCGAAGTTTTAAATATAATAATAAAATGCTCGAATTTTCGAATATAATGTTTGAATTTTCGAATAAAATTTTTAGAATTTTCAAATATCATGTTCGAATTTTCGAATATAATGCTCGAATCTTATAATGTATATATGTTCGAATTTCCTAATGTTTGCATTCTCTAATAAAATTGTAGCATTTTCGAATATAATTTTAGAATTTTCGAATATAATGTTCGAATTTTCGAATATATTGTTCCAAGTTTCTAATATAATGTTTAACTTTTCTAGTATAGTGTTCGAATTTTTGAATATTATGTTCCAATTTTATAATGTACAAATGTTCGAATTTTCTAATGTTTGTATTCTCTAATAAAATGCTAGCATTTTCGAATATAATTTTAGAATTTTCGAATATAATGTTGGAATTTTCGAATATAATTTTTAGAATTTTAAAATAGTGTTCGAATTTTCGAATATATTGTTCAAAGTTTCTAATATTATGTTTAAATTCTCTAATAAAATGTCCGAATTTTCGGATATAATTTTTAGAATTTTCATATATCATGTTCGAATTTTCGAATATAATGCTCGAATTTTATAATGTATAAATGTTTGAGTTTTCTAATGTTTGTATTCTTTAATAAAATGTTAGCATTTTCGAATATAATTTCAGGATTTTCGAATATAATGTTCGTAGTTTCTAATATAATGTTTAACTTTTCTAGTATAATGTTCGAATTTTCGAATATAATGTTCCAATTTTATAATGCATAAATGTTCGAATTTTCTAATATTTGTATTCTCTAATAAAATTGTAGCGTTTTCGAATATAATTTTAGAATTTTCGAATATAATTTTAAGAATTTTCAAATATTGTTCGAATTTTCGAATATATTGTTCGAAGTTTCTAATATAATGTTTAAATTCTCAAATAAATGTTCGAATTTTCGAATATAATGTTTGAATTTCCGAATATAATTTTTAAATATCATCTTAAAATTTTCTAATATAATAAACCTTTTCTAGTATTATGTTCGAATTTTCAAATATAATGTTCGAATTTTCGAATATAATGTTCGAATTTTCGAATATACTGTTCGAATTTTATAATATAATGTTTAGATTCTTTAATAAAATGTTCGAATTTTCGAATATAATTTTAATGTAGAATTTTTTAAATATGTTTGATATATTGCTTTTGCAATTATGCGTTAAATCACGAGAAAATATTTTAGAACTAGTTTTTAACGAAATTCCTTCCAAATATGTACTATTTTCCCGAACATCCGAAATAAATATTCAGCAATTCGAAATACATATTTCCTTTTTAAAAATTTAGTAAATTAAAAATAGATTAAAAACAAAATTATGCACAAAAACATTAAAAATTGACTTGATTGTTTTTTAGCCTTGAAAAGTTTCAAAATCTTTTAAATTTAAAAAAGAATCAAAGAAATTGTTGATAAACTTGTTGAATGAAAACTTTTGAACACCTGCTAGTTGCAAAAGTTTTTTCAAAAAAATACAAATAGAAAATAAACAAAATACTTTCAAACATTCAAATAGCACTCAAGAATGTATACAGAAAGTTCTTGGATATGTTTCGAAGATAAAACGAAATAATTTTCAAAATTATGAAAGCTTAAAAAACAAAATTTTGGTAAACAAAAACAATAAATATCATTTGAAATAAATACATTTTTAATAGCAAAATAAAAAATACATTTCATATTAAAAACGATTCTCAATGCTTAATGTGAAAAAATGAATCGAAAAAGAATTCAAGATAGTCCGTCAAATAAAAAAAAAAAAAAAAATAAATACGCGTTTCCGCAATTTATTTAAAAACGGAAACATGGCAGGTTATAGCAGAATGACCCACAATCGAAATGTTGACCCAAACACTAACAACACGATAGGCAAACGAAAACGAGATAGAGTCTTGCCAGACAAGGCAATGAATGATAATCAAATTTATAGAAGATAGACAACAAAACACAACCCATTCGGCGCAAGACGGAAATGCAAAAATGGCGCATTAAAGATGTACATGGCGCGCATAAGTTTCCCTTCCGCCATATTGCAAAGTTCACCAAATAACAGTCGCCGAAGATAAGCGTAGCAAACAAATCAGAGAAGCAAAAGATGAACAAAAAAAGCAGACTATGCAAAATTAAAAAGCAGTAAAAAAAAAAACAAACAAATAAAAAAGAAAATCATAAAAATAAAATAAAAATAACAACAAATAAAAATCAAAATAAAAAACAAAATAAAAAACCATAAAAAAATTACATTAAAAAACACACACAAAGAAACTGCGTTAAGCCGCAGAGAAGATAATGAAAATTATTATAAATGTTGAAGTTATACAAAATACAAAAACAACAAGTTAGGCTTAAAAAAGTAAGCAATGAGCAAATCGCGCTGCTGAAGCTTAAAAGAGGGCATTCGTCAGCGAACAGCTGTTTTTGCAAAAACAACAACAGCAACAAACATTATAAATCTAAAAAGAAACTTCAATGATGAGGAGTTCAACACCAGCAACAAATAAAAAGAAGTCAATGACACCAAAAGAAATCATGATGATGATGATGATGATGATAGAGTAGAGTAGCAAATAGAAAAAAAAAAATTAATAAGAAGTGAACAAAAAACCATTGCAATACCAACTGACGGACAGTACAAAGAGAAGTATTGTTTTTTTTTTGTGCCATATAATAAACACCTAAGATTTCTTTAAAAATAATTTAAAAACATGAATTTACAAAATACAGTTGCATATAAAAGTATGCACACACAACATCACAGCCACAATCAACACAACACAATTAATGAGGCGTTGTTTATGCGCCCAAAATTATGCAGAACCAAGAACATGGATGGCAGGCAGGCACACGATATATATGCCAGGCATTAGAATAGCAAAAAAGCTCTGTGAAGCAGCCAATCAATGCATTAGAAAACTGAAAAAAAAACTAAATACTACGTAACTGCACGAGCATATTAGGCCGTTTTTTGTTTTTACTACCAATAATTTTTTGGGTTACAGAGAAGTTACAAATAACATACAAGTTATAAAGCACCCGGAAATTGCTTTTAAGCATGCATAAACGTAAAAATAAACACACAAACTTACACTCTGAGACATTTTCGTACGGAGCGTATATTTTGCTATTTTGGAGCTGCCTTTTGTTGTTTGTGTTGCCACTAATATTGATTTATGTTGTAGCAAAGTTGCCATATTTGAAGTTTTTACGAATGTCGTTTTGATTTAATGGCATGGTTTGCGCCATTTTTAGAAATTCAAACAATTTTGGTCGTATAGTCGAATATTAAGCAAGCTGCTTAATACTTATATGTTGATGTTGATGTCGAAAAAAATAGTAGCGGGGATGCGGCTATGCCTGTTGTGGCTGAGTTAAAAGAGCGACATTTAAATATATTTATAAAAAAAACTTGAACGTAGCAAAATATCGACATTTAAAAGCTTCAAGCTAAAGTATGGATTATTTTGGAAAATTTCACTTTACTATACAAGATAGTTTTATTGCCTGTTACTCATGTTCAAAACTATGGTATAATATTTTATTACTAACCACAAAATAGCCACAAAATAAATCAAAATAAGTAGAGCTTTTAAAAGGTTTTAGGAATACAAGCCGCCAATTACGATTGTAGCCAATTGCCGCTCTTTCGCTACACGCAGAGAAATTTTTCCTTTAGCGCAACTGAAAAATTAGCGAATTATACTTCGTTTGCGAGCTGTAGTAGCTGCAAACGAATATTCAGTTGCAACTAACGATTACAACAACGATAATTTTTATTTTATTATAAACATAATTATAAACATTTCTTCTAACACATAAATTCAATATGATTTAAAATAATTGATATTTATCTTACTTCAATCATCGGAATTCGAACCCGGACTCATCGATGTCTGGTTTACTGCGCGCTCTGCTTAACGTGTTGCACCACCGTCAATTGAATTTTTAGTCGGCTAATATTCGCCTAGTGCTGCTGCTTGGAGTTCAGTTGTATTGAAGTAAAGTTACACAATTTTTTTTCGTTTATGCCAAAAGTTAAACATTTGTCATGGACAGAAGCTCGACTGAAGCCCGACAAAAACGAACACTTTCCACAAGGCTTTTGTGATGGCCGTGGCATAGTGGTTACGGTGCTTGATGTGTATGCGAACAGCCTAGGTTCGAGTCCCCAGCTGACAAAAATTATTTTTTCGTTTTTTTGTTTGGTTTTATTAGAAATTGAATTAAATTGAATTGAAATAGAAATTGAATAGAAATAGAAATGCAACAAACAAATTCCTTATTTGCCTCAATTAAAAAATTGCACGCGCTTAAAACAAACGAACTTCTTTTCCTGCAACTAAATAACACGTTTACCGCAACATTTTCCGTTTCTCTTAACTGTTGAAACGTTTGCAAAAAACGTTTCCAAGCACGATAAACGAAGTTCGTTTACTGCAAATGGGCAATTTTTTTCTCTGTGTGTAGCTACTTCATTAGTTCTATACCAGAGAGTATACCAGAGATGGTATAGTTAACATTTAACATTACCTCAAAATTAACATTAACATCAACATTAACATTGGCATTTAACATAAAAGTCAGACAAATGGTGTAGAAGGATATCGAATGTTCACAGACAGTACGAAGTTAGGGGGGAGATTTTCGCAATTCAACCCCACCCAGGGTCTAGAAAGATAAAAATAAGACATCGTTTTTTTACAATTTATACAATACTAGATTATACCCGCCTTACCCCCTAAAAATGGATGCAAAACCGATTTTGAACGATTTTATATGAGAAATCGTATGGGCGAAAGGTAATCCACTATTTTTGCAATGTCTCGAAAACCGCTCATCCGATGTTAAACAAATATGTTTGAAAACCCGTGCCATGACTGACCAAATACACATACATTAGAACAACACCATTGGAACGGTTCAGAAGTGATGCAGTAACACACGGACACCATTCGATTTTTATATATATAAATTTATAGAGTACACATATGAAAATTTCTTATTTGCACCAAAATGTTCACTTTTTGAAGTTTTATTTATATAACAAACTGATTTCTCTTCTAAAAAATATGCTCTAATATGTGAATTTCTGCTTTTTATATGTGAATTTAATTATAGCCTCTTTTCACAAATGCGTTCTGTAGTCTAGTGTTTAGAGCTATAGACTAAAATCTTGATGACGAAGGTTCAATACACGAACAAAAATATTTTTTTTTTCATTTGTTATTGAACTTGTTTTTTTTTTTTACTAAATGACAATTAATTTGCTTGTAGGAGATATATAGAGGGAAAATCTTAAATAAAATCATTATTATCATTAAATATTAATCATTTCTTTGTCATTATTACAGTACTTTTCCAACATATACTGTTTTGAAAAATGTTCAGCCTGAAAGTATGCACAGAAAATTCAGTGGCAGAGCGACCATTTATACATGTGCCTACCTACGTTCAGGCTGAAAATTTTTCAGGAGACTATCTGTTTTAAAAGCACTGTAATGATGACAAAAAATAATTACAGTTTGAGCGATATTAGATGTTTTTATCTATATCGCTCTATCTCGAACATCAGAGGGTGTTGTAGTACAAATATAAAAAAAAAATGTGGAAAACTACTGAACCGCTTTATCTGATTATCATGAAAATTGTTTTTCTTGGCTACGGCGAGTCTTTTGGCGCTATCTATTTTGATCTATCTCGAACACCAAAAAGCGTTTAATTACAAATCTTTTAAGGGAAAACTTCTAAGCCGCTTAGCCATGAAAATTTGTGAGAACAGCACACGAAAAAATTGACCACCATAAAAATTAGGATATCTGCAGGATCGTTATTCCGATTTAAAGATATACTTTTAAACATATCTGTACTGTTTGTTTAAAAATATTTTATTACTGCTCACTGTTGATTTTTTTTTTCAATTTTTGTGGTACCCCTTTCATCATCGATTTTATTAAAGTTTGCGATAACTTTTCATTTGGCCTGAGTTCTGGGCAATTTCACACTAAATAGACAATGTTCTTCTCGTACCACTCTAAGGCCAATTTGCTGTAATGATAGGAGGCTAAATCTGGCCGAAAGAACGTGCAGACTTCGTGCTGATTCAGGAATGGCTTCAGTCTCTTCTGCAAGCATTATTTTATGTACAAAAACGAAATGGCCATTTCAGCCCTTGAAAGATTTTTGACCGAGCTTATTATGTGTGTGGTGCGTGTTGTGAAATATTTGAACACAAATGATCGAGAACTGGATCTACAAGCTTTTCATTGCAGTTTTACTCTCTGAGGTTTGCCATTGTCTGCAGAGAGTTGACGACCGGATGGAAAAATTAATTCAATTCAAAAAACATTCTGTCAGATGGGATTTAAGCCTGGGATCTATTGCATACAAGCCACGCACCTCTACCAGTATGCCACGACCGCACAAGTCAAACTAGTGTTATGTACAAATTAGTGTTAATTGTACCCTGCGTAAGAATTGCCGAAAGCTTCCCGAAATCAGAAATTTTTGTGGAAATTTTTGACTTCATCTTGGTCTTAAATATATCGTCTACATTTCCCCGAGCATTTGCAGTTTAGAACTCCTGACCTGGGAATTGCGGAAAATCCGCAAGCACATTAGTTACATTATCCATGATGCTATAGAAAAATTTATCGAAGAAATCTCTTTTAATATTTCGGCAAGTTTTTTAAGGAGCTTTGGTTCTACCTGTCTGAAACTTTTTGCACCTAAAAATCCACCAAACCAGTTTTTGACTTTACGAACAAAACTCTCACCTTTTCAATTCACTTTTTGGGCCACTTTTCTTCTTGAAATGTTTGATTTCTTTTCAAGCAGGGCATTGATTTTGCTTGCTGTTCCTGGTGACAAAACTCTTTTTTCTGCCGAAACCTGAGCTAGGAGTTACTCAAGTATTCCTTAAATTTTTTAATAACTCTAGAAACAATTTTTTTTAAATTTTTTTTTCGCACTTTTACCTCACTTGTCATTTTTAAAAGAACAGTAAAGAATGCATTTTATGAAAAAAAAATTTGCATATATAGGGTGAGGTGGGGTAATGTGTATCATTAAGTTCTTATCATAATACTTTAACTAAACATAAAAAGTCAAAATAAACATAAAAAAATAAAGTTCCTGATGTTCAAACCAACATTTTGTTGGTGTTACACATCATCCCACCGATTTGAAAAATACTAACAAAAACGATAATTTTAAATTTTTCTATTATTTTTCATTAAATTCTCAAAATATCCAACAGCCATGAAAACACTCAATTCTATTGGAGCAAATAAAAACGTGTTACACATCACCCCACTTCAGCCTATATTTTAAATAATTTAAAAAATATTTTTTTAAATCAAATTAAATTAAATATTTTTAAAAAATCACGAAAAACTGCTATACAGCTCATCCGATTAGTAAGAAAATGTGTACTTATATAGGACTTTTCGGCCTTTTCGGATAGAGTCTTTTGACGCTATCTGTTTCTGTTCTATATGTGTATGTTCTGAGCACCAAAGGGTGCTGTGCACAAGAAAAGTAATACACATATTTTATTCACATAAAGGCATTGCAACGCAGGCCGGTTATAGCTAGTTTAATTATTTTGTTTGCTTTTTTACAAAAAATTGCTTTGATTTTTGTTTGAAAAGAGAATATCGATTATTTTCAAAACATCGATTTTGTTGTATCGTTTGCACGTTTTACTCATAAAGACATTTTCATATAAAAAGAAGTATAAAAAAAAAAAAAATTAAGAAACTTGCAACTATCTGGCAACCTAAGCAATATATAACTATAAATGAACACGTTAATTCGAATAGGCAACAACATGTAAGCAAGTTGGTATAGTCGAGTCAAGCTAAACTATACCACATCAAAAGAGGGTAACACACGCTATCTGGAACGTGGGTGCTTCGCAGAATTGAGCCAAGCTTAGCTAAGCAGGTTTCGCCAAGCACTCTGTGTATGTATGTGTGTGTGTGTATGTGTGCGTGATTTGGACGTAATTTCTGTGCATTGCAGTGTATTTGTATTTTTGTATGCAAGAGAAACCTGCAAAAAATTGCGCCAAATTTGGGTGGAGGAACAGTCAGCCGCCAACAAGAACAGTGAAGCACACTGCATGTGGCAGCAATTGATGTAGATGTTGGCAATGCAGCAGCAAAAAAGCAAAAGAAAAAAAAATTAATAAAAAAAGCTGCAGCATGTGCAAGTAACGTAAGATAGAAACAACGCTGCAAGTGGCAATTTTAGCTTACAAACTTTTTCGTAAGAGGGTGTCTGATACGAGTGTTACGAGAGAGTAGAAGAAATAGAAGACAAAAGTGGTTGCTGGGGGGATGGTGCAAAATGTTGGGTGTGCAAGAAAAACGTGCAAGCTCAGCAAATAGCAAAACTTAGAACAGCGACAACAATAAAAACAACCAACATTAAAAGCAGCGGCATGCATGCAACATTTGCTACAGCAGCTCAAATGCAAGGCGTGGCACTGAAGAGCATGGGTGGTGGGATGGTGAGGCGAGCTGTTAGGCTGCGGGACAGCGGCTAAGAAAATGCAGCAACGCGAATATTACTCAAAACTAACACGTAATCCATGATGATGATGATGAAGCATGAGGTGGAGGTGTGGGGCGGGGGGGTGAAGTGCGGTGCGGATAAAGGGCAAACATGTAAGGCATTTTTATGGTGGCTTAGCTTAGTGCAAAGTTGCCACAATTCAACTTTGCGCCCACGCAAGGTAATTTCTGTACAAATTAATAAGTTGTTTGGTAGCAAGATTTAAGCAAAGGCTGTAGTTATATAAGCAGTAGGTAGATAGCTGCTATTTAGAAAAAAAAAAATAAAAAAAAAAATCAATTGCATGTTGCAGATTTTTAAGAGCTTTTGCAGGTTTGATAAAATTTTAAAAAAAATGCTCTTTTACTGCCATAATTAAAATATTGCATGCCACGACGCGGTGTAAAGAGTTGGTAGCGTCGTTGTGCAGCAGCCTTAATTTGCAATTGGGTCGGTCGTCAGTATTGTGCTTTGGTGTTGTTATTATTATTTTATTCTTGTTATTATTATTATTATTGTCGTAATAATAACAACATTGTTGCCAACGCAAAAATAAATAATGCAATTTCAACCATTTTCAGCTTAAAATAAACAATAGAACAACACGGCGCGCTACGCCTGAAAAAATCCATTTTGTAATTTAATTTTCCATAATATGACCAAACTTTGCAAACACAAAAAAATAAAAATAATATTAAAAATAACACAAAACCTAGCAAAACAAATATGAAACGTGAATATTCTGTCATTATTATTGCATAACAAAAAAAAAATATTTTACAATTTATTTATTTTATTGCAAACGTGTCAGTATTTATTTTATCAAAAGTATGACATTTAAACAAAAATGTAAATGAAAACAAACAGAAGAATTCTAACAGTAGCAACAATATTTTTGCAAAAATTTAAAAATAATTTTAAGTGGAATTGTTTAAAAGTTAAAAATGGGCGCGAAACTGTAATATTTTGGGCGATAGTTGCTTACATTTCTTATTAAATCATATATAAAAATCATATGAATACCTCTAACTTTGAATAATCTATAATCATAAACAATAAGTTGCTCGAATTTTTTCTATAAGCGAAGCTCTTCTATCGCACATATATTTCGAAAGAGATAAAAATTTCCTCCTTCTTTTTAATATTTTGTACTTTTCTACAGAATTTTTCCCTCATATTCAGCTGGAGGATTTTATAGATAAAGATATTAAAGTTAAATTTTAATTATTGTTTAATTTTATTTTTAAATAAAACTTCATTTCGATTTTAGATTTTTTTATATTTAGGCGCGTTGAGCACTTTTTGGTAGAGAGAAAAACTATAGATATCATCACGCTGTTAGCGATATCATCACGCTGTTAGCCATATTATGTTAGCATTATATGTTAGCTGTTAGTGTGACAGAAATTATTGCTGCACAGCATTCCAAATTGGATGACCTAGCATCTACCAAGATCGAAGCGATTACCGAACCGATTACCAAGCCGATTACCGAAGCGAATACCAATTGATAATAAACCAATTACTGATTACCGGGGCGATAACCAACCGATTACCGAACCAATTACCGAAGCGAATTTCAACTAATTACCGAACCAATTACCAATTACCAAAGCGATTACCAACCGATTACCAACCGATTACCGAACCAATTACCGATAACCGGGGCGATAACCAACCGATTACCGAACCAATTACTGAAGCGAATTTCAACGAATTACCAAACCAATTACGGATTACCAAAGCGATTACCGAACTACTTACCGGTTACCGAAGCGATTACCAACCGACTACCGAACCAAATAACGATTATCAAAGCGATTACCAACTGATAATAAACCAATTACCGATTACCGAGGCGATGACTAACTGATTACCGAACCAATTACCTATTACCGAAGCGATTACCAACCAATTACCGAGCCAATTACAGATTACCGAAGCGATTAGCAACCGATTACCGAACTAATTACCGATTAACGAAGCGATTACCAACGAATTACCGAAGCAATTACCAACTACCAAAGAGATTACCAACCGATTACTAGATACCGAAGCAATTACCAACTGATTACCAATTACCGAATCAATTACCAACCCATTACCAATTACTGAAGCGATAACCAACCGATTACCAAAGCGATTACCAACCCATTAACCATTACCGATTATCAAAGCGATTACCAACCCATTACCGATGCGATTGCCAACCGATTACCAATTACCAAAGTGGTTCCCAACCGATTAAAGAAGCGATAACCAACCCTTTATCAATTACCGATGTGATGACCAACCGATTACCGACCCAATTGCCGATTACCCAACAACCAAAGTAATTGTGTTACAAATATATTATATATATATATATATATACATTAAAATATAGCAGTTTATTCCTTTATTAAAATATTCAGTTTATACATTCAATAACGAATAAATTGATACAATGACTTAAAAAATTAGAACGCGTCTGATTTTCCGACTATAGCTACTTCGGAAATTCATAACAGCTACATATGTCATTTCATAGTTTTAAGTTTTCACTTAGGTCGGCAGTAATGCTATCAGCATTAACATTCTCAAGGGTTGTTTCTTTGGTTATATACATGCGTTTGTTTTAATAAAAGCGCATTTTTTTGTTTTTGCATTATTGTGAAATGCGGCATGACAAAAAAAAAATGAAAAAAATGCAAACTGTGTGAACACGCGAGATAGAGATATAACTGCCGGAAACTATTTGATAAGTCGCTTAAAGTTCGGAATAAGCTTGCACTATGAATACTTTCAGCTTTTTCCATATGATTATACATGAAGCGTTTTTCAGCTTTAAAAATAATTTTCGGCATAAGCGTTTACTATGAACGCGTCCTCAGTAATTATAAAAAAAAAATGATTTTAATCAGATTCAAATTATCAAGTAACCCTTCTTTTATTACTAAGATATGAATTTAATCGGACAAAATGTCTGCGATTTGAATTTTATTAGATTTAGACTCGCCCGTTTTTTGCATGATGCTTGGAAAAGAACCTACTCACCTCGATGCCATATATCAAAACCATGGTGTAGATATTTACTGAAATAAAGTATTTGGTATAAAGTATAATACCGACGACCATTTTTCTAGACTGTGAACTGCTCATTACAACAAGAATTTATATGCAAAATTTACTTTGAAGTCGGACAAACAGTGTAGAACGAGTTCGATTAACATTAAAGTGATACGCCTCCTGGTTTAGTCTCGTCCACTTTTCTATTCTGCGTGCTATTCAAAATACTAAAAAAAAAAAAAAAAAAAAAAAAAAAAAATTTGGTGTAAGTCGGACAAACGGCGTAGAAAAGTTCAATTAAAATTAAGGGGGAACGTCCCATTGTCTTTTATCGCCTACTTTTCTAGACAACGGACTTCTTATTATTCAAGAGAATATTTTTGCAAAATTTGGTTGAAGTCGCACAAACTGTGTAGAGAGAATTCGATTAAAATCAAAGCGTGATCCCCCTGTCTTAAGCCCCTGCTTTGCTAGGCTGAAAAATGCTTATTATATCGAAAAATATATGTGCGAGATTTAGTTTAAGTCGAAAAAATAGTGTGGAAGGAGTTCGAATAAAATTAAAGTGCCACGCCTCTCGTAAAATCCTGCCTACTTTTCCAAACGATGGACTGCTAATTATATCAAAGAATATATGTCCAAAATTTGGTTAGAAACGGGCCAATGGTGTAGGAGTTCGATTAGAATTAAGCTGTCACGCCCCTAATATAATTCCACATACTTTTCTAGGCTAAAAACTGTTCAGTATACTAAATAATATATGTGTGAAATTTGGTTGAAATCCGACAAACGCTGTAGGAGCTGTTGAGGTACATACAAACACGATGATATTCAGCTTTATATATTAGATGGGCGGTAAACGTAGGCGTGGCAACATTTATATATATATATATTGACCGATACTTGGACTCTTTTAGGCACTTATACACCAAGTTTCACTATCAAAACATGTACAGCTCAGAAGTTAATATGATTTCTGGAAATTGGGCTCGGCTGGCACCATACGCAGCTTTTTTGATACGATTGTATGTGCAGCGTTTTCCGGCTTTCCTTCTCTGTTTGGAATGGCACAGCAATCAGCCAGCACTACAAACACGCTCTTAGAATGCGAACATAGTGAACGCCGGTTCAGACAGGCAGGCAGACGCTTATAAACATGCCGGCTGGTTGCTGTGCCAAGCCGAACCGAGAATAAAAGCAGTAAAACACTGCACATACAATCATATGGAATAAGCTCAAAGCTCCGTCGCTCTAAGCTGCCTGCTCGGCTGGCCCTATACGCACTTTGAGCTTATTCCATATGATTGTATGTGTAGCGTTTTTTCAGCTTTCCTTTTCGGTTGGGCTCGGCACAGCCAGTCACTTTAAGCTGCTGGCACTATATCCGCTTTGAGCTTATTTCATATGATTGTATGTGCAGTGTTTTTTAGCTTTCCTTCTCGCTTCGGCTCGACACAAAAACCATCCGGCATTATAAACATCGCTCAATGTAAGCAAATATAGTACAGTACATATATGTAAAAAACAAGCTTAGAAAAACAAACAATGAGTTAAGAAAAAGTAATATAAGTAAGATATATAAAGTAGATTGTACAAAGAGGAGCTTAAGGGCAACTTTAATCTCAGCTAAGCTTTAACTGTAATATCAAGCTACTTAGGTGCTTAATAAGCTGTCAGCTTAAGTTTTGGTTATTAATTAGATGATAGGTGGTAGGTAGTGAAAGCCACAAAAACGGTAAGTTGTTGTAAGAGTGATGAAAACATTAAAATCCAGCAAAAAAGATTGACGTCGAAACGAAAAATGCATTAAAAGTTTATGAAAAAGATTTCATTGTATTTAAAAAAAAAAAATCCAACTTAAGCGGATTAGAAGTACAAAATAGATAAATTTAAATCGCCTACAGTAAAATTATTTCAAAATCAATATAAATAAAAAAAAAATGCTTAAAATAGACAAGACAGCAGTAGCTACAAAAAATGAACTTATAAATCTGTGCAAGACAGGAAAGTGTAACTATTAAAAATGAAAAAAAAGAAGGTACACTCCCTCACCGTAGCCTCAACTGGCAGGCAGCAAGAAAACCTCAAGCAGCGGCCTAAGCTTGAAAAAAAACTAATTTTAAGACGACGTTTCCGATGAAAATCGATGAAGTAGAGAATAAAAATTTTACTAGCGATTACGACGATTTAATGAAGCATTCCAAATACAAAAGCAGGCAGGCAGGGCAGTTAAAGCGCAATAAATATAAAGATAAAATAAAAATAGGGAGCAACACTGCAATAGTTGCAGCAATAATAACAACAGCAACATTTTTCAGTATAACTGAAATATTTCGAAAAAAATAAGAACAAAAATCAAATAAATCTGTTTTGCTTGAATGATTCTGCGTAGCTGTAAAGAAAATCTTGAAAATTTCTTGAAATGCAGCGGAAAGCATTGTTAGATTAATAATAAAGCAAGACAAAGCTGGGCTAAGCTTAACAAATTAAATTTATGCATGTGGTTTATAAAAAGAAAAAAAATGTTAATTTATTTTTTTATCACTGTTGTTGTTTTTTTCCCCCGTCTTCGATGAAAAACTATTAAAATTCAATGAAGATAGAGACAAAGCCAAACGCAGCTATAGCAAAAGCTTATCTATCAATGAATCGGGTCAACGCCTGCCTCAATAGCAGCATTGAGTCTCATATGGCTTTGAACAACAACAACAACAACGCCAACCAACAACAATCACATTGAGACAAGCGCAACAGCATGAAAAGCAAGAACAATGATCATTGCGCTCTAGCGGAGCGAATGTATCTTTTAGTAGCTGGCAACTTGTATCTAAGGCCCCGCATTTGAATTTTTTAAAAATCAAATCAAATAAATAATTGTTACAAAGCAAGAAAATTGCTTTTATTTATTTGCATTTATATTATTGTCTCACTCTGTTTCGAGTCGAATGCACTCGAGTGCATTTTATGGATGCACTGCTGCCATCCATTGGATTTTAAATATTTTGTTGCTGATGTTGATCAAAATCAACGTATAATTTTTTTTTTCGTTTTTTTTTTTTTTTTTTTTTTTTGTTAAACGCATATTGAATACAATTTATTAAAGTGGTGAAAGCAGCAACAACATAATATCACAAAATAATAAAAAAAACCAAAACAAAACAAAATACAAAATCAGCAGTAATGGTAATAAATGCGTCGCTTTGTTTGTTTTATAATTATTTATTTTGCACAGAGCAATTGTTGCTGTAATTATTGCCATTGTTGCAGTCATTGGAGTGAATGTAAGATTTTGACTTAAGTTAAAATTTAAAAATGTTTAATAGTAACAAAGACAAAATGCAGAAATAAAAAATTAAAAAATGAAGGGTCATTATTTACTGTCATTTTTGAAGTGAAAACTTTTTTAGACGTTTTGAGCAGTTTTTGGTAGGGTTAAGTTATAGAATTGCTTCAGCATTCTTAACGTCACACGATACTCTTCGAATACATTATTATTATTATGATTATTTTTACTATTATTATTATGATTATGATTGCTTCGATAATCATGTACAGTATACTTCCGTTATATGTGCTGTATACCCCTCTTTGTTTTTAAACTATCATTATGCTAGACTTCTTTTGTTTCCTTTTGCATTATATGCAAAAATATATTTGCATCATATATATTAACAATGTTTCTTAAACTGTTTTTGAAGTGGAAACTTCTTTAGGCGTGTTGAGCACTTTTTGGTAGATAGCAAAACTATAGATTCGCAATATCATCACGCTGTTAGCGATATCATCACGCTGTTAGCCATATCATCACGCTTTAGCGTAACAGAAATTATTGCTATACAGCATTCCTTTTTAGGGTTTGCCTAGCATCGACCAGGCCGATGACCGAAATGATAACCGAACCGATTACCGATTACCAGACCAATTACCAAAGCGATTACCAACCGTTAACCGAACCAATTACCGATTACCCAGGCGATTACCAACCGATTACCGTACCAATTATCGATTACCGAAGCGATTACCAATCGATTACCGAACCAATTGCCAATTACTGAAGCGATTATGAACCAATTACCGAAGCGATTACAAACCGATTACCGAAGCGATTACCAACGGATCGCCAATTACCGAAGCGATTACCGAATCGACTACCAAACCATTACCGATTACTGAAGCGATTACCAACCGATTTAAAATTACCAAAGCGATTACCAACTGATTACCGAACCAATTACCGAAGCGATTACAAATCAATTACCGAACCTATTATCGTTTATTGAAGCGATTACGAACCGATTACCGAAACGATTACAAACCGATTACCGAAGCGATTACTAATTACTGAAACGATTACCAACCGATTACCAATTACCGAAGCGATTACAAAACCATTACCGATTACCAACCGATTACCGACCGATTGCCAATTACCAAAGCGATTACCAACCGATTACCGAAGCGATTACTAATTACTGAAGCGATTATTGAATTACAACTGATTACTAAATCGATTACCAACCGATCACCGAACCAGTTACCGAAGCGATTACCAATCGATTACCGAACCTATTACCGTTTACTGAAGCGATTGCGAACCGATTACCGAAGCAATTACCAACCGATTTCCGAACCAATTACCGATTACCGAAGCGATTACGAACCACTTACCTAACCAATTACCGACTACTGAAGCGATTGCCCACCGATCACCGATTACCGAAGCGATTACCAACCAATTACCGAACCAACTACCGATTATCGAAACGATTACCAAAGCGATTACCAACCGATTACCTAAGCGACTATCAACCGATTACCAATTACCGAAGCGACTACCAACCGATTACCGAAGCGATTATTAACAGATTACCGAAGTGATTACCAACCGATTACCGAAGCAATTACCAACCCATTACCGTTTACCGAAGCGATTACCAAACGATTACCTGTTACCGAAGCGATTATCGATCCAATTACCGATTACCCAACGAAAGTAATTACATGCGTTACAAATAACGCATAAATTGACAAAAAGAGTTAAAAAAGTAAAACGCGTCTGATTTGCTACTGCAGCTACATTGGAAATTCATAATAGCTATGATTTTTCATAGCTTTAAGTTTTCAATACGGTCGGCAGTCCCACCACTGCCTGCATTTTTTATAACTATAAAAATATTTTCCACTTTGACCTTAACTTTTAGAAATATGTTTGATATACAAGTTATTTTGAATAAAGGGTACTGTTTGCTTAGCAGCTGTAAGGAGGCCTTAAAAACCTATACAGCAAAAATTAAACATATTGTCCTTAAATAGGCAGCAACAACAACAATATGTCAACAACAGCAACTGCTGGTGGGCTGGTGTGCAGAAAAAACAAAAACGCAGACTTCCTGTTTGGCAGATTGACAAACGCGTTTGGACAGAAATATATAGAAACAGAAACAGATGGTGGGACGCATAGTTGATTGAACGACGTTGATGTTGACGGCGAACAAGCAGCAGCAGCAACAACAACATGCAGAAAAAAATAAAAAAAATTCAGCATAACAAACGCAATGCGTAAATAAAAATAACAACTTAATAAAATAAAATAAGGCTTTCAAATTAAGAAGAAAAAAAAATTAAAACGAAAGAGTAAAGCAGCGTAATACACTTAAAAAAAAATTGCAAGATTCACATGGAATAAATTAAATTTAAAACATTTATCTGTACACTTTATAGCGGCTAATAAGATGAAAATACAAGTTGTTAAAAAACAAAAAAAAAATATAAAGTCTGATGGACAAACATGTTGCTGGCGCACAACATGTAGCCAGAGTACAGAATGGGGCGTATGGGGCTCTATAAAATAAAATAAATAAAAAAAAAACTTATACAAAACAAGTTAAACTACAGACACATTGGTTGTTATGGTTGTTGCTGCTGTTGTTGTTGTTGTTGCAAGAATTGATGTTGTTTTGGTTGTTGTTATTGTTGTCATTGCAGTGGCTTTGCCTGCCACTTTGAGCCGATTGATTAACTACTCTGCCTGCTTGTTTTTATTTTTATTATTTTTTTTACTTATTTTGAAATTTTTTTTTTTTTTTTATTTATTTCTTTATTGCTCTGCAGCATGCGTTTGTGTATCTTCAAGATACATGCTGCAATTGCTTGTTAGTGCTTTTAATTTTCTTTACTCGATTTTTATTTTTATTTTGTTAAGCTTCGATTGAAAGATTTATGTGGGAATTTTGTTGTGCAGCGTGTGGCTCTGTACGAAATTCATACAAAAACCTGTTCGTACGAGTGTAGCTATTGCCTTGTGCAACTGCTATTTTGTTGTTTTTATTTTGTTTTTTTTTCAATGTGTATCTCTAAGATGCTCTTGTTTAGCAGCTGCTGCTGCTGTTGTGAAGTTAGAAAGTTTATTGAAAACTTTGTTGTATAAAGGGCCAGAAACAAAAACCAAGGCAACAAAAAAAATATACAAAATTTAATCCAACCCAACTTTTAAGCTGCAGCTTTGCGTTACACAGCTTTTAGATAAATTTCGGAACAATGATTTTTTTTTTAATGTTTTTCTTAACGTTGTGTATTAGTTTACTGTTAATATTGCTTAATTGCTTTAAAGTTTGTTGAAAGAAAAAAAACAAATAAAAAACAAAACAGCCTATAATCAATTATGGCACAATATGGCAACGTTGTCATGCAAATGCAGTCACACAAAAGTAAGCTAATTAAGGTGAAAGCGTGCTACGGAGCGTATATTGACATGTGACACACACAGATACACACACACATATATTACAAGACATTTGTGTTTTCATATTTCACGCACAGATACACACACAAACACACACACACGCACATTTATACTTAAAAGATGTTTAAAAGATGTTCCATAAAATAAACCTTTTAACTGCAATTTTGTCACACTGTTTAATAAATGCTTACAAATGCGTTTTAAATCGCTGCACAGTTATTGGAAAGCCTTAAAACTTTAAACCTTACACATTTTTTTATTGTTGCGGTTAGTTTTTATAGCGTTGTCATAAAACAAAAACAAAAAAAACCTGCACTGCATGACGCACCAAAATTAATAAACTTGAAAGCAACGGTGGCCAGTGCAGTTGGCTCAATTGGCTCAGTGATTCGAAAATAAAAAATGAGTGAAGTTTTTTTCTTAAAATTATTAATAGTATGCCACATAAAAACTTAACTTCCTAGAGCAGCAAAATGCTTAAACAAAAACCTTTTAAAAATGCTGTTCAGCTAGTGGCTCAGTGCTTAAAATATCTAAAAACTGCATTAAAAAAAAAAAAGACTAGATATAGAAAGAACTAGAGCTGCTTTAGAATGCACGTCAAAGGAACTAGCTGGGTGTGCAAAATGTGTGGAACGTGATGGAATCAACCATGCACAATTATCAATGGGATCCAAGCTCAACCAACCCCTTTTTTTTCAACCAATAAAATTTTTAATTTTAGAACTAATGCTTTTTAACAAAAAAAAAGTAGGCAGTGGGGGTACTGCCGGCCGAAGTGAAATCCTTAAGCTATGAAATAACACAGCTGTTATGAATTTCCGAAGTAGCTAGAGTCGGCAAATCAAACGCGTTCTACTTTTTAAACTATTTTTATCAATTTATGCGTTATTTGTAACACAATCAGTCCTATTCTGAATGAAATTTCCCCGGAAATTGAAAAAGGGAGTTTTCATTTTTTAGACAGGGATTTAAGATTCTTTCTTGTAATCTTAAAAATCGGCTATAAGTGCTAATATTTGCGTTCAAAATTTTCAAAAATTCTGTAAACATTGTTAAAAAAACGAAAATTCGAATTACGTATTACTTTGGTTGGGTAATTGGTAATTGGCTCGGTAATCGGTAATTGGTTGCTAATGGGTTCGGTAATTGTCTGGTAATTGCTTTGGTAATCGCTTCGGTAATTGGTAATCGGTTGGTAAACTCTTCGGTAAACGGTATTGGGTTGATAACCGCTTCGGTAATTGGTAATCGGTTGATAATTGCTTTGGTAGTCGCTTCCGTACTTGGTAATAGGTTGGTAATTGCTTCGATAGTTGGTTATCGGTTGGTAATCGGTAATTGGTTGGTAATCGGTTGGCTATCGCTTCGGTAATCGGTTGGTAATTGCTTTGGTAATCGCTTCGGTAATTGGTAATCGGTTGATAAACTTTTCGGTAAACGGTAATGAGTTGGTAATCGCTTTGGTAATTGGTAATCGGATGGTTATCGCCTCTGCATTCGGTTGGTTAATCGTTTCGACTTCGGTAATCGGTTGATAATCGCTTCGGCAGTTGGTAATCGGTTGGTAATCGCTTCGGTAAATGGTAATGAGTAGGTAATTGCTTCGGTAATTGGTAATCGGTTGGTAATCGCCTCTGTATTCGGTTGGTTATCGCTTCGGTAATCAGTTGGTAATTGCTTTGGTAATCGCTTCGGTAATTGGTAATCGCTTCGGTAATCGGTAATGGGTTGGTAATCACTTCGGCAATCGGTAATCGGTAATCGGTTGGTAATCGCCTCGGTATTCGGTTGGTTATCGCTTCGGTAATCGGTTGGTAATTCCTTTGGTAACCCCTTTGGTAATTGGTAATCGGTTGGTAATCGCCTCTGTATTCGGTTGGTTATCGCTTCGGTAATCAGTTGGTAATTGCTCTGGTAATCGCTTCGGTAATTGGTAATCGATTGGTAATCGCTTCGGTAATCGGTAATAGGTTGGTAATCACTTCGGCAATTGGTAATCGGTTGGTAATCGCCTCGGTATTCGGTTGGTTATCGCTTCGGTAATCGGTTGGTAATTCCTTTGGTAACCCCTTTGGTAATTGGTAATCGGATGGTAATCGGTAATGGGTTTTTAATCGCTTCGGTGATTCGTAATCGGTTGGTAATCGCTTCGGTAATTGGTTACCGGTTGGCAATAGCTTTGGTAATTGGTAATCGGTTGGAAATCGCTTCAGCAATTGGTTGTTGGTTCGGAAATTGGTTGATTATTGCTTCGGTAATTGGTAATCCGTTGGTAATCGCTTTGATAATCGGTTATTGGTTCGGTAATTAGTATGTAATCGCTTTGTTTATCGGTAATTCGTTTGGTTATCGGTTTGTTATCGCCTCGGTAACAAAAAAACGATCACCAAACATGTTTGCCTAGCATAACCACGGCATATGCAATGCTGTACAATGCAACAGAAAAAACTGCTAAAAGTGTGATGATATCGCTAACAGAGTGATGATATCGCAAATCTATAGTTTTGCTCTCTACCAAAAAGTACTCAACGAACTTAAAAAAAGAAAATAATTTTAATCATATTCAAATTAACAAATAAGCCTTTTTTTTATCACATAAATATCAATTTAAAGGGCAAAATTGTCTGGGATTTGAATTTTATTAGATTTACAAAAGATGTTTAAAATGTTTAAGGCATAGTCGAATTATCAAATTTAAATCTGATATAGTTTGGGCAAGCCTCCATTTTAAGCATGGTGCTTGGAAAAGAAACACAAGCAGTTACTGAGAAATATTCGTAAAACGATTCGTTTCAACAAACCACACAATGTTGCGTTCGTGATTTTGGCACGAACCATACCAAAAACCAAAACACAAGCAGATATTGTATTATTTTATACATGATTTTTCTCATACAAAAATGTGAATTTTCATCTAAGAGTTTGCTATGTTGTTTTTTATTAAAGAAGTGTTAGATATTTGTTTCATTCGCCATGATACTGATATTTTGGCATATATTTTGTCTTTGTACGATGAATATTAAAGGCTGTAGGGATACCCCTAAAAGTGATACAAAACGTTGCATGTGCTTAAAAAAATTTGCAAAAAATAACCCCCCACCCGTGCAAAACGCGTTGTAAGTCCAAATTCTGTGTCAAAATTTAGATTCATTTCATTCGCCATGTAGCTGATATTTTGGTATATATTTTATCTTTATACGATGAATATTAAAGGCTGTACGTATACCCTAATAAGTGATTCAAAACGTTGCATGTGCTAGGAACAAATACAAAGACAAATACAAACCCACACAAAACGAGCTGTAAGAAGTTATTCCACCTTCCACCAAAAAAAAAACCAGCCAAAATAATGATCTCTCTCCGAAAGAGTCAAATTGAATATGAACTCTGCAGAAATTGGTAAAAAAAAATGAATAAAATTTAACAGAATATTAGACTAAAAATCGATGCTATTCCTTAATAAGCTTCAACATTTGTTTTTCACTTTCATACCGGCCTAAATCATCAGCAGGTAATTAAAAGTTAGCCCCAGCCAACAAGCAAATAAAGCGCAGGAACCACCTAATTAACTGCAGCTCGAAAACTGCAAACTTCTAAAAACAGCCATAAATAGAAATGGAAATGTGCTCTTACGCTCGATTTGATATTGTTTTCTCTGTTTTATTTTTTTTTTTTTTTTTCAATACATAATTCGATTGCGTCACTCTAATTAACAGTCTAGCAACAGCCGCGGGTGCGCATAACTTCAAAAACAAAGCTGTTTTACGCATCTAATAACTAATTAAAATGTTGCCTGGAGTGCTTTGAATGAAATCGGAAACTTTTCTGTAGCACAGAAAAAAAAAGCACTACAGTGTAGGTCGTTTCCACTGAAACTCCCACCAACACTGCGCAGGCATTGAAGATAAAACAAAAACAAATGCAAACAAAAACAACTGAAAACCTTGCAATAGTTCTTTTTTTCATAAATCTGCACACTGCTCATAGCCAATAAATAGCTAGGCTATAAAAAAATTATGCAAATTAATTTTGAGTACGAGTGATTTATTAAGCTGCACAGATTTTTCTAATTGCTACCGTGCCAGGACTCACTCAGCAAAGCTTGTAAAATGCTATTGTTCACGTATGAAAATCAGTGTGTAATTTTATGTAAAGCAAGTTGAACGTATCATTAAATAGTTATTTGTACTTAATTATGTGTTGTTTTCTAAGCCAATTTTAACATGGCTCAAAGTCTGAGTCTGAGCGCTGTAGCAAGCAACTCGACCAATACCGTCGTCAACCAAGGCTGCCTGGCCGCTAGCCTAGGAAGCATTTCAGTCGCGCCATGTAAATGAGTAGAAGTTTTTTTTAAATCGTTTCTCTATTTTTTTATATATGTACCTATATATTTTTTATAATTTTATTCCATGCAGTTAGTTGCTGTGTTGGTAGAACTTGCCTAGATTTTTTTTTTTTTCTATTTTTTAGAATCCACCGCGCTTACTGCAACTCCAAACAACCTGCTGTTCATTGTGTGCAGCAACGCCAAGTGTTTTTTTTTTTGTTTTTGTTGTCTACTGACTTCAATGTTTTTGGTATAGAAAAATGTTACCAACATCAGGAAATACTTGTTAAACTAGTTGGTGTTGTTTTTATTATACGATGCGTTGGTTGACGCGACTAATATATCAGCTATTGTTCTGTTGTTGTTGTTTTTGTTGTTGTATTAAACATGCATTTTATTCTATGCATTGCATTGTTGTTTTTATAATTTATAGAAATAAATAATTGTCATCGTCATCATCATCAAAATTATAACCATCGCGTGTTCGAGTGGGTTTGAACTAAAAAAAAATATTTTATTTTTTAAGCACTTTTGAATTTATTATTGTTATTGCTTTTGTTGTCAGTTAACAATTTATAAATTTTAACAACTTGAAATTTCTAACAATGTATCTGATTGTCATAGCAGCCATTTAAAGTGTTTGTGGTCTGTCTTGCCTGTCACTTCAATAAAATGCTCTTGAAAATAGTAGAATTCTTTCAAAATCTTTCATTACAATAAGCATATTTTCCGTAAAATCTTGTTAATAAATAAATTTTTTAGGCAAGTCCACATAGCAGCCATTGCTTTTGACTTGAAATTTCGCCTTATAGCGCATTTTGTATGGGTGTCTTTTCGGCAATTTTTTCAAGCTCATTTTTGTTCACTTTTTGGGGTATACTTACAGTCATTAATATCCAACGTACAAAGATAAAATATATGCCATAATATTAGTTACATGGCAAATGAAACGAATATTTAACTTAAGATTTTGCCATTTCTTGAATAAAGTCACAAAAAAACAAAATTTAAGAAGAAAAATTCACACTTTCATATGAAAAAAATCATACAGCTTCAGTAGCTGCTTCTGTTGTAGTTATGGTTGTTGATTTTGTTCGTGCCAAAATTTTCAGAAAATATCAAATAAAATTCAACAAAATTTATTTAAAATTCAGAATACATTTATATTCAAAAACCATTACAATACCATTGCCATACAATCTATGGTTTTAGACTTTTTACTATGGAAAATTCATCTCTATAATAAAAAAATTAAATGAAATATATGCTGATTAAATGGTAATGGTAGTGATATGGTAATGGTAATGGTAATGGTAATGGATATGGTAATGGTTATGGTAATGATAATGATAATGATAATGATAATGATAATGATAATGATAATGATAATGATAATGATAACGATAATGATAATGATAATGATAATGATACTGATAATGATAATGATAATGATAACGATAACGATAATGATAATGATAATGATAATGATAATGATAATGATAATGATAATGATAATGATAATGATAATGATAATGATAATGATAATGATAATGATAATGATAATGATAATGATAATGATAATGATAATGATAATGATAATGATAATGATAATGATAATGATAATGATAATGATAATGATAATGATAATGATAATGATAATGATAATGATAATGATAATGATAATGATAATGATAATGATAATGATAATGATAATGATAATGATAATGATAATGATAATGATAATGATAATGATAATGATAATGATAATGATAATGATAATGATAATGATAATGATAATGCGCTATAGTTCATATATACCAAACAGACTCCAATCAGCTTTTCTGAACACAGAAACTCCACAGAAACTTTCATCAACACCTACATAGCTATGTATATATATGTAAGCCTGTTAAAAAAGTGCCTAGCGAAGCGGTCGGGGTTCAGCTAGTTTTTTTTGAATCAATATTATTTTTATGCCCCAACGCGTACTGCGTAAGGGGTATATTAAATGTGTCATTCCGTTTGTAACGCCAAGATGGAGGCGTGGAAGGTATAGAAAAATGTATATATTTTTGATCAGCATCACCTCCTTAGTCGATTTCCGTGTGTCCGTCTGTCTGTCCGTCTGTCGACACGATTACAGCCGCAATTTTAAGGCTATCGAGATGAAATTCAAAATATAAGTTCATTTTTAAAAATGGAAGATCAAGTTCGAAAATGGGCCAAATCGGATGAATACCACGCCTACCTCCCATGCAAAGTGGCTTTATATTAACCGTATAATGTCTAAAAATCCACAAAAATTAAAGCAATGCCTTGAAATTTGGCAGGTGAGCTTTGCTCTTCAGTCTTAATTCTCGCTATGAAGTTTGGAAAAATCGGATGAAAACCACGCGTACCTCCCATACAAACTGACTTTATTTTAAAAGTAAAATCTCTTAAAAATCTGCTCAAATTAAAGAAATGTTTTAAAATTTTACATATAGGCTTTGATATATAACACAGACCACCACAATGATATTTGGCAAAATCGGATGAAATCCACGCCTACCTCTCATACAAATTGGCTTTATTTTAAACGTTAAATCTCTTAAAAATCCACAAAAATTAATGAAATGACTTGAAATTTTGCACTTTAGCTATGATATGTAATATGAACCATCTCTATGATATATGGCAAAATCGGATCAAAACCACGCCTACTTCCCATACAAAGTGACGTCATCAAAATAGGAAAACTTTCGATAATATATAAAACTGAATGTCATCGTGTATGTCGTGGCTGAAGACTTCGAATATAATATACTTCAATATGGCCGCGGAGGGGTATTTTAGCTTCGGTACCCTGCCGCAGCTCCACCCTTACTAGTTTTGATAATTTTTAACTTTACTTCTCAAACTTTTGTATGTTTTACTTTTTCCAAAAGTAAAGTAGAATGCCTAATTTTTAACTTATTCGACATTTTATGTTAAAAAAACTAATACGGCCATAGTTAAATGTTTTCTCTCTTAATTTTCAAAAACTCAATCTTTTAACAAAAATTTGGAAAAACTACTTTGATGCAAGTTTTAATTTGAAAATCAAGCAAATATTATAATTAGAAAAAAAGTTTAGCCCAAGCTTCGGTATATTCAAATGAAAATGATTTAAGTATTTAAAATATCAGGAAAAAAACTTGCGCAATATTGTCATTAAAAAAAAAAAAACAAACATTCGCAACTGCCTTTAAAATATAATACATAATAAAAATACTCCTTCTACATAAGCAAAACTTATCGCCTTAAGATTTCCTAGACTGCAACTCGAGAGCTGCAGCAAGTTCTGGATAGTCGCTTGAAAAATTACAAACAAAAAAAAAAAAAAAATACAACGAAGAAAAAAATGCAAGCAATGAAAAACAAAAAAACAATCTCAACTAAAGCAAACTACAAAAATACTATAAATATAAGTGAAGAAATAAGAAAAAAAATAAATAAAAATAAAATCAGCTGACATGAGCTGAGAAACGAGAAACTTCTTGAATGAAATAAGATAGAAAAAAACAAATTATAAAAACAATTTCCGCAACATAAAACTTAAGAATTTTTACGAAAAAACAGAAAGAAGCAAGAATAGTAAAAACAGGTAAGAAAAAAATACGTTGTAAAGTCAATTTATACAAAACAAAAAAAAAAACAAATACAAAGTTTCGAGTTAATTAATGATTTTTTTGTAGAAACTTGAAAATGAAGACCACATAATATGTGTCTTGTTTGCAAGGAAGCAAAGGAAGATATGTATATATTTTGCTAACTTCAATTGAACATTAAATGGCTTATTTGGGCCAGTGAAACTTTTTTACTACAATTATTGTTTATATCTAAGCAATTGTTTTTATACTAAATGGCTTATATGGAACAAGTTTTAACAACAATTTCACTCCCTAGGTAGCAGATACTAAAAAAAGTTGCCCTCATTAAAGCAGAAATGCTTCGAAATCAACACAAATAGTACCTAATTGAAATGAATAAAAGCTGCATGAGATCCATTCAAACCACTTCAAACAATCAACAACAATTAAATTTCATTAGCACAGACCAATACAAGAAAACAACAAATGCAGCAGTAACAACAACGAAAAACAACAATTAATAGCATATGTTGAGCAATTAAAGAAAATAATAAAGCAAGAACAATAAAAATTAAGCCCTTCTTTGGTTAAAAATGGGGAAAAATACCAAAAAAAAAAAAAAATTAAAAAAAAAAAAATAAAAACAAACATCTCAAAAGAATACCCAAAAAAAGCCATAAACAGAATAACCATCAAATGAAGCTGGTTGCACTTAAAAGCCTTACCAGGTTTTCTAAAAATGGTCGTTTTCCAGAAATAAAATAAGACAAAAAAAAAAAAATAAAAAAACACGCTCACACCATAAAATACTTGAAAAATTTTAAAACAGCAAAGGCTTGAGTGTATAAAAAAAACAACAACAAAAACTAAATAACGCATATAAAGAATTATTTCGGAGATACGCCGTCATACAACAGAATGCAGAACCACGTAAGTTTAAAATTCAAGGTTAAAGTATCAGTGTGGCAGCGAAGCTGCTTTGAAGCATGCATGTTTTGTTAAAGAAGCCCACCAAAAAGACGAAAAAGCAGAACAGCAGCGAAAAAATATATAGCAACAACAACGACGTAGAACACAAAAAAGTGGAAACTTAAGATGGCTGTTTTTGGAGCTCTTAAGCATAAATAAAGATATAAAAATATATAAAAAAAAGTAAAAAAAAGTAAAAAAAAGACACAAAAAAAAAGAAAGAAAGGTTTAAAAATACATCACGCTATGATAATATGGCACCAAGAGGAGGTACCTTAAAAATTTCATTTTTTTTTTAACGCTGGCAGCGAATTATGTTTTTTTTTTATGTAGTCGAAGTGTTCTTTCCGAGCCATACTTGAGTTTATTTATGTGGCTTGATGTAGGTATATTTTCAACCTTTGTTTTATACAGAATTTTTTTTTTCCCCCTCAAAGAGATCAACAACATGAACCAACTTTAAAGTTTTAGATATTTATAGAGTTAAAAAATATTTTTTTGGGCCACGTACATTCATATGTATCTATATCATTTATATCTTCTTGAATTCGAAATTCAGCAGACTTCTTTATATTTGTAGATATTTTTATTTTTATAGTCAACTGTGTTATAGTATACTGCCTCATTTACTATAGACAGCATAGCGAGTGTGCTGAAATAGTTTATATTTCGTTACAATCCGCTGGTAAAAAATGGTTGTCGATGATATTGTAATGCAAATATGTAAGCGGGATGAGACTGCAAGACTGTTTGAGTTCTTCTATGATAGTCAGTATGTATTAAGGCTCTCGAATTTTTCGAGCTTTGTTCGAGTACCCAGATACCCGGATACTCGATACCCGAAAAAACCCGGGTAGCTCGAAAGTTCGGGCATTCGGACATTACCCGGGTAATTTTATTCTTAATACCCGGATAGTTTCGAACTTTCGAGCTAAGAATTCGATAATTCGAGCTAAGAATTCGAGCTCGGAACTACCCGGGTATTGATTAAAAACTTTCGAGCTAAGAATTCGAGCTCGAAAGCTCGAAACTACCCGGGTACTGATTATCAAATTGCATAAGTAATGTCCGAATGCTCGGGCTTTCGAGCGACCCGGGCTTTTTTCGGATATCGAGTACCCGGGTATTTGGCTAAGAGTTCGATAATTCGAGCTCGAAAGCTCAAGCCTACCCGGGTACCCGTCTCGAAAGCTTGAAAGTACCCGGGTAGTTTTAAAATCAAGCCAAGTTCTTTGTTTCCTTTCCTTTCACCTCTTTCCAGCTCTTCATCACACTCTTCCCATTTAAAAATTTGCACAAAACAACACAAGAAAAAGAAAATTAAAACAAACAGATACCAGTCACAAGCAGCAATCGTGCAACATACACTAGCCTTAAGCAGCTTCACTTTCAAATATAAGCTTAAAAATTCGAAAGTACCCGGGTAGATCGAAAGATCGAAACTACACGCGTAGCTCGACATACCTGGGACCCGAAGTACCCGAAATACCTGAAAATATCCGGGTATGGCCCGGGTTGTTCGAATTACCCGGGTACTCGGAATACTCGAAAATCGAGAGACCTAGTATATATTCATTGCTGACGTAACATTTCAGTTTGTTCGTCTCTGTAGGAACACTATTTTTAAATAAAAATTTCATTAAAACAAAAAAAAAATGCTAAGAAATATCCAAAGAGTACGTGTGAATCTTATTCAGATTAAAACATTTTTAGATTTTCGAAATTGGACGTTACATTTTAAATGAATTCTTAATTTTTATACGCAACAAGGAACGACTGTACAAAAAAACTTTCTGGAACAAAAAATGCGTGGACCAATTAACTAAAGAATTCGTGTGAATCCTTTGAGGATTTTCCAAGAAATGGCCAAATTTGAAAATCCAAAAATTACTTAAAAAGTTTTGAAAAATTTAACATGTATTCCTTGGCTAATTTAGTTAGATGAAGCATTTATTTTTCTAAGTTAATACTATAGAAATACGAAGGTGGTTTGATAATTCAGTGAAAAATTAAACAAGGAATGATTATTACGGCTTCAAAACGTTTTATTTCTCATTATAGTCTCCTTTTAGCTCGATACACTTCGTCCAGTCCAAAAAAACACGTTTTCGGAAGGTCGTCGTCATAGCAGGCCTCTGTTTCGGTGATTAGCTCCTCTCTGGTGGTGAATCTCTTTCCGCCGAGTCATTTCTTCAGGATGGGAAACAGAAAATAGTCGCTGGGAGCCAAATCTGGGGAATATAAGGAAGCAATTCATTCTGCAATTCATGGAATTTGGCAATGGGAGCTGGGTGTATGTGAACGGGTGCATTGTCTTGATGTAAGAGCAATTTTTCCTCGCCAAATGGAGACGTTTCTCTTTGAAAGCGTCGTGAAATGTTCCAATTCGGTTGCATTGTATTCGGCATTGATCTTTCTTTTCAGTGAAAGGTAATCGATGTAGATTATATCGCGTTTATCCCAAAATACTGTCGCCATAACCTTTTCGACCGATAGCAGCGTCTTCGCCTTCTTTGGAAGAAGATAGTGGACTTCGCCTTCGGAGCACGTTCGGTCGGTGAAGTCCACTGCTTCGGCTGTTCCTTTGTCTCTAGTGTTTAGTGATGGATCCATGTTTCGTCCACGGTAACTAATAGAAGGAAAAAATCCTTTTTAACTTTGTTCAACATCGCCAAATACGCCATTGAATGAGTAACATGATCGCATTTATGGTTGAGTGAGCAAACGCGGCACCCAACATGCGAATATTTTTTTCATATCCAAATGATTTCGCAAAATGTTCCACACCCATTCGCCTGAGATGCCTACGGCCTCAACAATCTCGCGCACTATATTTCTGCGTTCGGCCAACATGATATAGTGAATTTTAGTGACCATTTTTGGTGTGGTGACGTTTCATTTGGGCGTCCGGAACGTTCAGCGTCACTTGTGCTTGTACGACCGCACAAATCTCTTTTTGTATCACATTTATTTCCAACCAGACATGCCCTTTAATTTGTACAGTTGCGACCAAAATAATAGTAGTGCATAATATGAGTAGTGATCAAGCACATTTTTTTGTAAACGAGCTATGAGCATACAATCCGGTGATCTGATCTTATAAACACCTTTTGATCTTCTATTTATTAAGAATTGCTGCAAATTTAAGCGTTTTATTATTGCATAAAGAGCATTCAAATATTTCACTTAATTATATTATCTATACTATTATATAAAAGGAAAATCACGAATGTTCGGGACCTCAAAGCTTGAAAACGGTAGGCGCTATTTCAATAATTCTTTTTGTGTTCGACAGCTCTGGTACCCAGTTGATACATAGGCTATATTAAATTTGCCACGCCCTCTTTTGAAACCCAATAAATGCGAAAAACATAAAATAGCAAGATATACTCAAGAGATTTGGATGGGAAAAACACCACTCGCTGTTATTTTGTTAAATAAACACAAAAGCACGCCTACCTGCCACGCCCCCTATATTGAAAAAACATAATAAAACCATAACGGCTCAACCGATTTGAGCAAAAAAAGTTTTAAATTGTTTTGTATTAGATTGAGATGAGTAAAAATAAAATTTTTCACGCCTACCTGCCAGAAAAAAACGAAATCAATTAAGTCTGTGTTGCATTACGGTCAATGTGGAAGGGAAAGTACTGAATTCTACATATTCCACTTTTATACACAGAAAGCACTCTTTTAACATATGCAGGTCTTATCCAAAAGTGCTTTCAGAATTTTTAAAGGAAAATTTCTTTGAGAGATTCAATGAAAGGATTGATCGTTGCTATCAACCGACCGAAGACTTTTGTTGAATATAATCTTTATACAAGGTAAGTTAAAAAAATACCGCAAATTTTGAATTTTCGTGGGCTACGTATATTCGATTTTCCATTTTTTTTTTTTTTGTGGCGTTATTTTGGTACTAATGTTTCTCACCTGTGTCGCGACAAGTTCGGACATTTTGAGTGTTCACTTAATTTTTGACAGCTGATTTGCTTGCACGTCTTTTGGCTTGTCTTCGATTTTTTTTGTCTATTCCAAAATATGGATCTAAAGGCAGAACCAAAATAGACGAAACGAGACGATTGCAACTTGCCGAACGTCTGACGAGTTAAGACGCTAGCAGTTCGGTTCTCACGGAACAAAACGTATGGACAAGCTGTTTCGTTCAGTTTCGTTAAATTACGTTTGTTCATTTTGGGCAACAACATTAAATTGCATTAAAGCGAACATTTTCGTCTCTACTCGTTACGGAGTAACTCGTCTATTTGGGTTGGGCCTTAAGAATCTGAATCAAATCCTGTGTGGAAAACAAAATTAAGTGCGCGGACACATTCCGAATGTTGACTGTGGCATATGATGAAGCTACCTTGGAGCAAAGTAACGTTTATCGGTGGTACAAAATATTCTCAGAGGGCCGAGAAGATGTGAACGACAAAAAGCGAGCCGTATACCCGAGCACGTCAACAACAGACGAAAACATTGATGAACTGAAGAAAAAGTATTGGCCAATCGTCGAATCACCTTTAGAAAAGTTGCTGAGGACATAAACATATCGATTGGCTCGTACCATTTGATTTTTATCAATGATTTGGGCATGAAACGGTTCGCCGCAAAATTTGTACCAAAATTGCTCAATTGAACCAATCAGTTTTATTTCACATTTTTTTACAAACGTTGCGGACACTACCATATTTTTTTATTTATGGCCGCAGTTGTATATCAAAATGATAAAATTTTGTGGTTGAACAACATCTAAAATCAATTCACCATGTTGCTTTATATTTTTATAGATATTTTTATTTCCTATATAAAATAAAAAGAAACTAACAGCTGTTGTTCAAATTTTCTAAATTTATTTGCTGTTTGCATAGCTAAACAGCTTATTAGATGGTATAAATTATGTTCTTAAACAAAAAAAAATTCTTGATAACGACATACATATAAATACATAATAATGTTGTGTTATATATCTTTGAAAACATGGTGAGAATTATGAGAATAAACTATGCAGCAAATGAAAAAAGTTTTTTATACATTAAATTAAATTTTTTTTTTTTTAAAAAATCAGTCATATTTCTATAAGAAAAAAAGTAGCTACCAAGCAATAATGAAACAAAAGGCAGCAAACAGACAGCTAGGCAGGCAGACAGACAGACAGATAGAGAGACACAGACTTATTTATCAAAAAGAGTACCTGTTGTGATCACCATCAGCAGGCAAGCGAGCAGCAATATTTATGCAGAAAACCGGTTGCCCATGTTGTTGGCGAATGGTGAAGTGGGAAGAGGTGATAGGTGCACATTGTAAGATTCTCGTGAATGTTTCTTGCTAGAAAACACAGCGAAAACAATAAAAATAAGTTAAAACAAGAAAAAAAAACATTCAAGAGACCTGTTTATAATGCGAAGCAGTAGAGGATATAGTTTAAATAATAAAAAAAAACAATCAGCTACAATAACAACAACAACACCGTCAACCACCTCAAACCAGTCAACAAAGACATTTATGCTCAAGTTAACTTGTTTATCCATGTCTGCTGCTGCTGCTACCTGCCTCGTCTTTTAAAGCCAGTAAAATTGTCCTGTTTTTTTGTCTTGTTCACTCTTGGTTATATCTTTTGTTTTTTTTTTCTTCTTTCTGCTACACTACTTCTCAAGTAATTCTCAAGAATTAAAAGACGTAAACAACACTTTTTTGTACTTTTTTTTTTTTTTTTGTTTAAATTATTTATTTTGTTTGTTTTTATTGAAGCAGCTAGAATTTTTATTTTCAAGTGATCCAACATTTAAGTTAGCCAAGAACAGATCGAAGAAAACCAGTGGAACCAGTTAAATTGTATTGAGTCCTCTTCTTTCGTTGCCTTGAATGTGTATCCATCTAGTTGTTGAATTAAGTTGTTTTTGTTTTTTTTTTTTGGAACAAAAATAAGCCTGCATTTCCTGCAACAATAAATCTTTTTAACTACACAATAACGATAGGTTTTAAGGCATCAATAGCTTTATAGGGGTTTCATTTTAAAAGTGCATTTATGCTGTTAATAACACGTAATAAAAATCAAACACTTATAACAAAGACCTTTTTAAGAAATACTTTCTTTGACAATAAGAACAATAATTATTATAAATTTAGAAATTATTAAGATTTTGATAAAAAATTTCAATTTGTTGATCCAAATTAATTGGTTTTTAGGCACGTTGAACACTTTTTAAAAAGTTATTAATTAGCGTCAGCCATGTTAACAACAGCAATGTTAACGTCAGCACTGTTAACGTCGACAATGTTAACGTCAGCAAATGTTAACGTCAGCAAAGTTATATCATCACTACACCAAAAAAAGAAACTTAAGAAAAATTAACAATAAACTTATGTTAATTTACTCAATGGCTTCGACAATTTGGTGGCATCCAAGTTCTTGGATAATACAAACAAGTTTTATTTGTTGATCTAGCGAATTTTATTTGAATGACAAATTGTCGATTTTTTCTAGAATTTAACATATATTTCTTTTATCCAAGTCTTTTTTATAATTTTGCATAAGTTTAAATGGTGATTTTATCATATTTTATACATAGCCTTTGTGTACTTTGACAGGAATTTTTGCAATCTTACATACCTTAACAATTCAAACCATTTGCTTTTGTAGAAATTATCGAAGTTTTAATTTTTAGACCATGTTAAGCTTGCAAAAATACTTTTGTCATTACACATTAGTTTTGTCACTCAGTACATTTTTCCTACTTAACAGCCAACTTGTATGTTCTTACTATGGTTTTTTTTCTCTCGGTGTACTGTTAATGCCTGCATTTCTGATTTAGTTACCAAGTAAGCAGAAAACATGTTCAGAAGAAATGTTGAAGGGTAAAAAATAATAGAACCTGCTCATATATTGGATCAATCCAGGGCTTAATTCGGGAAATGATGAACTATAATCGACAGTTGTTGTATTTGCTGTGTGAGTATCCCCAGAAGGGTGACAAATAAGAGGCAGGTGTGTTCGGAAGAAATGTTGATGGTGAAATTATCCCCTCTTGGAATCCATTCGGAAAAGATTCGAACTATAATCGACAGTTTTTGTGTTTTTTGTATGGGGACCCTCAAAGGCGTATTAGATAGGTTAGGTTAGTTGTATTGGAAGAAATGTTAAAGGGCAAAAAATAATAGCTCATATATTTCACCTCTCTTGGGGTCAATTCGGGAGAGAAATAAACTATAACCGACCGTTTTTGTGTGCTTTTTGTATGGGAAGCCCCAAAAGGGTGGCAGATGGGGGTAAATCTGCTGAGAAGAAATGTTGAAGAGCAAAAAATAAAAGGATCAGCTTATATATTCGACCCCACCTAGGGGTCGATTCGAGAGAGATATGAATTATAATCGAGTTTTTTGTTTTATTTGTATAGAGAACACCCCAAAAATGTAACAGATAGGGGTTAGGTGTGTTCGGAAGAAATGTTAAGGGGTAGAAAATAATAAGACCAGCTTATAGATTTGACTCCACTAGGGGTCCATTCGGAAAACATTTTTCTTTTTCGAAAATGTGATAATTTATTAAAAAAAAAGTTTTACTCGAAAAAAGCTTCATCGAAAAACTTGTCGATGTGCCTATGATAAATGGAGGCTTCAATATTAAATTTTCAGATCAAAGAAATCTACCACTAATTGAATTCTAGAATGAATATGCAAACGGTTTGAATATGTTCAATGATCGAAAACTCAATACTACTAAATATAAAACGACAATCAATGAGGTTTTTTAAACGATATTTGCGGAAAATCCAATCAAACATTTTTGTTTCTTCTTAAGATACCATTTTGCCTATTGTATTCATTTTGGAATATAATGAAATGAGTAAAATATGAATATGAATAAATGAATATGAATATGAATATGAATATGAATATGAATATGAATATGAATATGAATATGAATATGAATATGAATATGAATATGAATATGAATATGAATATGAATATGAATATGAATATGAATATGAATATGAATATGAATATGAATATGAATATGAATATGAATATGAATATGAATATGAATATGAATATGAATATGAATATGAATATGAATATGAATATGAATATGAATATGAATATGAATATGAATATGAATATGAATATGAATATGAATATGAATATGAATATGAATATGAATATGAATATGAATATGAATATGAATATGAATATGAATATGAATATGAATATGAATATGAATATGAATATGAATATGAATATGAATATGAATATGAATATGAATATGAATATGAATATGAATGTGAATATGAATATGAATATGAATATGAATATGAATATGAATATGAATATGAATATGAATATGAATATGAATATGAATATGAATATGAATATGAATATGAATATGAATTCGAAAAACGAATTCGCGAAAATGCAAATTATCCGAAAATTTTTCGAGTAGACTTTTCATATGAAAATCATAAAAAACTTACGAGTAGAAATTTTTTATATTAAAAACAGACACGAAAAAAGAAAAATTCACAAAATTTTTTTTTATATAAATACTTTTAAAACAGTATTTCTTACTAATATTCTGTTGTAAATGCGTCATTTTAGCGAAGATTTTCTTTTTTTCATAAATTTTATATATAACAGAAGATTTTTATATAAAAAAATTTCGGTGAACATTTTTTTCTATTATATTATTTCGTGTCTGTTTTTTATATAAATAATTTCCACTCATAATTTAATGACACAAATTAAATCAACAACTGCAATAGCAGAATGGGTAAGGTGCTGGACTAGCATTCAGAGGACGTGGTTTCGATTCTTGACATGGTAAGTTTGAAAAAATATAAATTTAATTATTAACGCATTTAGAGTTTTTTCGTCAATATAATAATTTGTAACTTCTCATTGGTTATTGAAAACCACGAAAATTAATTTTTTATTTATTTTGTTCACATACTGTACTGTTGTTCAAAAAACATAAAAAATTTCACCAGTTGGCCAGTTCGAAAACGATTTGTTTTTTCCAATATTAACAAAAAATAAATAAAAATAAAAGTATATCTACACATTGTTAAAAATGCATTGTTTTCATAATAAGAGCTTTGAGAATATAAGAAAATATCAAAAAAATCGATCCCAAAACGATTCGATTATTTTAGAAATCTCGTTTCAACAACGATACAATTGTCCCAAAAATCTCGTTTTAATAACAATGAGATTATTTTAAATATCTCATTCCGAAAACGATTCGATTATTCTAAAAATCTCGTTTCTAAAACGAAGCGTGAATTTCTTTCGCTTGCGGATTCGTTAACGAAACTATAACGAATTTCGTTTTCGAACTAAATCCCGAGATCTGAGTTTCAACTTGATCTCCAAACGAATCCGTTTTGTTTATTGGGTAGTCATACAAAATATGAGATTTTGACGTTACAGTTTCGGTCGAATACTAACGTCAAAAGCGAAAATTCGGTCGTACAGTTATAAAAACGAAACGAAACTTTTCTATTTCCTCTGTTTTTTTTATTAGGGTTAAACAAAAATGTGATTTTTAATTTAAGTCTGTACTTATATCAAAGTTAAGCTTTTTCAAACACGGTGATATTAATAAGTCTGTTTTTCAAATAAATCCCAACATATATTACAATAAATAGTATAATAATAAAGAATAGGTATAAAGCACTTTCCTGAAAGAGCTATTATAATTTTCTATATTATAACTCAAAATAAAAAAGCATTTTAAAATATTACATAAAACGTAAATATTTTTCTTGCAAATTTGTGCTTATTTCGTAATATTTATATAAGATTTTGGGCAAAATAATTTTTAATCTAAAAATCTCTAAAACCACATCTAAATGTTACAAAATGTAGTTTTAGAAAACAGCAACACGTAAATAAATATATACATCCCTGTAGGAAAATCATCTTATTTAAAAGTAGTTGATAAAGTAGTTTTTTGTCAACCACAACTAGTTGAAATTCTGACTTTTTTCCATAGAACGAACTAACATATTTTGTATGGTGATGTCCGCTAAATAAGTCAATTGACTTTCGTCTGCATATATTTTCAACTACTTGTTAAATTAGTTATATTTAAATTATTTTTGTAATTACTTTAAAATAGCCAATTGAAAACTATTACTGATGGCCTAAAGTTAATAATATTTGATGAAATAACATGGTTAAATATATATAAACTTGTAATCTAATAAAAATTTGCAATTAAAACCTATCAAAATCAGAGTAGTTGCCGCCTTAATATAATTCAAAGTAAATGATCAATCACTTGTTTTTAAGTAGTATTTCAATTACTTATATATAATGCAATAAAAACTATTAAGAATTGAAGTGGATGACGGCTTAATATAATTCAAAGTAGTTCATATACTGATTTATTTTAAACTAGTTTTTTAATTAGTTGTTTTTAAAAACAAGTTAGTTTGTTCCTATAGGGATATTTTTAATACTTGACCGCATTTGAACGTATATTTGTGTGCATAAAATTGTTGAGTATGTATGTGTTTGCTTGCGTATGCAACATATTGAAAACGTAATCCATTAATCCAATTTTGGCAAATTTTCAATATTTACGCTGATGATTTAGTTGAGTTATTATTTTATACATACCTATAGGAAAGAAGAAAAGAGAAGAAAGAGAAAATAAGAAAAATATTAGAATTTTGTAAGCAAACAAGAACAGGCAAGAATATCAACAAAATTCTAATATAAAATATACAATACGGCATTGAAATAGATTGAATTGAAATTTCAATTTAATGGAGCAGAATAAATGTATGTGTGGCAGCAATACAATAACTGAAAACAACTATAAATTTAAAATATTAAATAATACTCATAAAAAAACAGGAAAATATAAAGTAAGGAAATTAAAATGAAAAAAGTAATATATTTTAGTATTATAAAATATTTGGTTAAAATGTTAAAAAAAAACAAACATAAAACTAGCTTAAATTAAAAAATTTTAACAGAGAGCATAGAAGTAAATCACTGCAACAAAACAGCTAATTGAGAAAAGTAAAGACAACAAAAAAGTAAGCAGCAATAATAAAAAAATTAATAAAGTGTCCATCTTCATTTAAGGTAATCAAGAAAATGCACAGCACCGGATAAGAATACAAAGAATACATTAAAAATTTTCACTGACTTCACTTGACGAAAATGCAAGACGACAAATGGAACAAACGTGCTAAAAGATGCTGTCACTAAAATTTTCTTAAGATCGATTTAAGTACTTTAAGATAAACTATTGTTTATTTTTGTTTTTTTCTTTGTGTTTTTTTTTTTTGTCCGAAACAAATAATATATCAATTCTTAATATGTGCAATAAATAAATATTTTCATAACTTCTTCAAAACAATACAGAACCATTTATAAATCACTTTTAGTAACTGTTACTTGAATAATAACAAAGCAAAAAAAAAAAACCATAAAGCAGCGGAAATGTAAAAATCTCCGCGGGTGTCTCAGCAGGAAATATGAATGAAAATGAAGGAAATGCAAGGTGCTGGTGGCTGACAGTCATTCCGTTTATCGGGAAATGTTTAACGGAAGACACAGCGCCTGAGTGTTGAAAAATATCAAAAATGCATTTAATGTGTGGGGGGAAGATAAATATAGAGGGTATGGAAGGGAAGGTAGAGAGAAAGAAAATATAAATTTTAAATAAATTATTTTCCTAAAAAAAATGTGGGATTGCAGTTTATTAACAAACATTTAAAGTTAACTAAAATCAGTATAGGAGAACACAAGATTTTTTTATAAAAACAAGTTCGATATTTTATTGTTTTTTCTGAAAATAATTTCGTGGAAATTCTATTGCAGAATATTTTTAAATTGATTTTGAAACAAAAAGAAAACTACTGTTAAAAAAACCTTTGAAAGTGCATCTTTACATGCTTGTAAATAACAAAACATTTAATGCATTAATTGGCAGAAATCACACATTTCTATAATTCTCTTTTTTTTTAATTTGAAGTGAAAACGGGTTTAGGCGCGTTGACCACATTTTGATAGAGAGCAAAAAAATAGATTCGCGATATCATCACACTGTTATCGATATCATCACGCTGTTAGCGTAACAGAAATTATTGCTGAACAGAATTCTTTTTTAGGGATTACCTAGCATCGACTAAGCCAAAGACCGAAGCGATACCCGAACCAATTACCGACTACCAGGCCGATTACCGAACCAATTACCGAGGCGATTACCAACCAATTACCGATTACCGAAGCGATTACAACCTAAAACCGAACCAATTACCGATTACCGAAGCGAATACCAAGCGATTACCCAACAAATTACTGATTACCGAAGCGATTATCAACCGATTACTGAACCAATTACTAACTACCGAACTAATTCGAAGCCAAAGCGATTACCAACCCATCATCGATTACTGCATCAATTACCAATTACCGATTACCGAAGTGATTAACAACCGATTACCGGAGCGATACCCAATCAACTACCGATTCCCGAAGCCATTACCAACCGATTACCGAGGCGATTACTAACCCATTACCAATTGCTGAAGCGATTACCAACCAATTACCGAAGCGATTACCAACCAATTACCGAACCAACTACTAATTACCGAAACGATTACCAACCGATTACCGAACCAATTACCGAAGCAATTAGCAACCGATTACCGAGCTAATTACCGAAGCTATTACTAAATCTATTACCAACCGACAGAACTGGATCGAAAAGTATTCATTACAATTCAATTCCAATTCCTTGGAATTAGGAATTGGTAATTGGCCATCTCAATTCCTTAGGAAAGTAATTGGAAAAATTCGTCAATTACATTAAAGGAATTCTTATTGGTAATTGGGCACCTCAATTCCTCAGAAATGTAATTGACGAATTTTCTCTGCCAACCGATTACCAAAGGGACTACAAACCGATTATCGAAGCGATTTCCAACCGATTACCGAACCAATTACTGATTACCGAACCAGTTATCGATTACTGAAGCAATCACCAAATCGATTACCAACCGATTGCCGAAGCGACTGCAAACTGATTTCCGAAGCGATCTCCAACCGATTACCGATGTGATTTCCAACCGATTACCGAAGCGATTTCCAACCAATTACCAATTACCGAAGCGATTACCAACCGATTACCAACCGATTACCGAAACGATTACTGATTACCGAACCAATTACCGATTATCGAAGCAATCACCAACCGACTACCGAACCAATTACCGAAGCAATTACCAAATCGATTACCAACCAATTACCGAAGGGACTACAAACCGATTACCGAAGTGATTTCTAATCGATTACCGAAGTGATTTCTAACCGAATACTGAACCAACTACTGATTACCAAACCAGTTATCGAATACCGAAGCAATTACCAACCGATTACCGAACCAATTACCGAAGCGATTCCCAAATCGATTACCAACCGATTACCGAAGCGATTTCCAAACAATTACCAATTACCGAAGCGATTACCAACCGACTACCGATTACCCAACCAAAGTAACTGTGTTACAAATATATATAAACATAAAAAATAGTATATACATTCAATAACTCATGCCTTGATAAAAAGATTTAAAAAAGTAGAACACGTCTGATTTGCCGACCCCAGCTACTTCGGAAATTCATAACAGCTAGCTGTGTTATTTCAAAGCTTTAAGTTTTCACTTCGGTCAGAGTTCCCCTCTGGCAATTTTTTTTTTTTTATTTTCTTTTTTTTTTTTGTTCATACGTTATAAGAATTAGTCACTAATAACCAAGTGCGTTCTGAAACATTTTTTAAGGTACAGGTGAGATTTAATTTTGGCGCCCCACAGCGCGGTGATCCTATACGAATTCGTGACAAATATAGTAGTTGTTAGAATTTAATAAAGCATCAAAAAGGATATTGGGCACATTGCTTCCAAAAATAGTTTAGATTTTTTGAAACGGTTTTCGAAAATTAAGGCTTTTTATTAAGAGAAAAAGTAAATGTTATGAATTCGCGTCAGCACTGTTAACGTCAGATTTGTTAACATCAGCAATGTTAAAATGAGCAATGTTATATTTACTACTGTTACTATAATCACTGTTAACGTTAGAACTGTTAAGACTTGCACTGTTAATGCCTGCATTTTTGATTCAGCTACCAGGCAAGCAGAAAACAGCAACGTTTTCGTGTTTTTTGTATGGGGACTTCCACAAGCGTGCCAGATAGAGGGTGGATTTATTTAGAAGAAATGTTGAATGGCAAAAAATAATAGGACCTCATGCTCATGCATTTCACTACTCTAGGGCACAATTCGGGGGAAATATGAACTATAATCGACAGTTTTTGCGTTTTTGTATGTGGAGCCCCAGAAGGGTGACAGATAAGGCGTAGGTGTGTTCCGAAGAAATGTTAAAGAGTAAAATATAATGGGCTCAGCTTATATATTTCCCCCCACTAAAGGTCAATTTGGCAGAGATATGAACTATAATCTAAAGTTTTTATGTTTTTTGTATGGGTACGCCCAGATAGGTGGAAGATAGGGTTTAGGTGAGTTTAGAGGAAATTCTGAAGTGTAAAAAATAATAGAACCAATTGTGTTTTTTGTATGGGGGCCCCAGAAGGGTGGCACATGGGGAGTGGCTGTGTTTAGTAGAAATGTTGAAGGGCAAAAAATAATAGAACCAGCTCATATATTTGACTCTTCTAGGAAACAAATTGGGGGAGAACCCCCAAAGAGTGGTAGATATGGGGTAGGTGTGTTGAGAAGAAATCTGGATAGGCAAAAAAAATTGGACCAGTTCATGTATTTGACCCCTCGAGTGCCCGGACGTAACACCCAAAATCGATTTGGGAGATATCACCAAAAAATAACGTTACAAATTTTGTTTTTTCACATTTTATATGAGATATTATATTTTATAGTCACTTTTAAGTTATGTTTGTACATCTTTCAAAGATTTATCTTATTTTTACAATGAATTATGTTAAATAAATAAATAAATAAATAAATAAATAAATTTTGGGCCATTAAAACCAAACCGATTTTGGGTACTATGACCACAATGCAAGTGGTCATAACATCTGTTGGGGCTTATGTCCGTTTTTCAAGAAATACCTAATAATTTCCCTTGCACGAAATTTTTCCTTTTTATTTGTACGGTGCTTTAAATTGGAATTATGTCACTAATTGTTTGGGTCTTATGACCTATTGCATGAATTATAATAGTCCCTAAAATCGTTTGAGTGTTGTGGCCGAATATTTTTCGGTCATAGTTCTCAAATCGTTTTTGGGCATTATGGCCATGGGTGTTATGTCTCGGCACCTTATATTTATTGGAAAGATGCTTGGGTGACCATATTCAGAATGCCAACGCAAGTTTGAACGCGACAGTTTGGCGAATATGTCCGAAGCACCAAAATGCCGGGCTTAAAAATTATCCACATTTTAATATACATTGCTGCCAGAATGTTTGATGAAGGCTGAACGAGCTGTGTATAATTATTGACAACTATAGCAAAGGTTTCGCCGAAAACACCAATGAGGCACGAGTACCGAAGCAGAACCGAAAGAGTCACTCCGAGAAAAAAGCAGGTTTATCCTTCTTTTAAACATATTAGTCAATGAAGAAAAACTCTCTTTTGTTTCAGAAATGTGGAAAAATTTTGACAGGTGCAGCACTTTTAGATGCCTTGCAGCAGACGCCCGAGGAGATACTCTGCAGAGCCGTCAGTTCGTACTAAAAAAAAATTAAAATGTTTTTTTTACAGTTCAAAGGTGTACTAAAAATATAGGAAAATAAAAAAATGATCCCATTATTCCATCAACTTGAAAAATATTTCAATTTTTGACGTATTTTACCCTGTCTAAAGGTATCTCCCCCCTTAAGGTAAAAATTGTAGGGGGTCAATTCTGGGAAGATTTTGTTTTATTCGAAAATTTAATTTTTTATTCAAAAGAAAGTTTTAAAATACTCGAAAAAAGATGTACCGAAAAATTTGACGAAAAAAAGATGTACCGAAAAATTTGACGATCTACTACGATACTAAGTGACAGGACCGTACACACGGGGGTTTTTGTGGTTCAATCCCCCAGGAGGGCTCCGAGGACTCTTGAAATTCACTGAACTCCCTGGTTATGGAAAATTGCAATGAAGCAAAGCTTAATTCATTATGATTTATTATATTTCTTCATGATTATTCATGAGGCTTTTTGCCTGAAAATTTTTTCGGCGTATGGATGAATGAATTGGAACTTTAGCGAAGGTGGATTTTTGATAAAAATATCACCCGACTCTACCGACGCTCTTGACATCTACAATGCATCTGCTTTTTCTAATTCTCACCAACAAGATTTCGTTATAACTATATTAATACTAACGACATCAACGAATGAACGCTATTTTTCAACATTAAAATAAATTGCGTTCTTCTATGAGCAAAAATCGACTGAATGGATTGCCTGCACTTAATATTAAATTATATAACTAAAATCTTATAATTTTATAATACGTCATATTTTCTGAATATTCATTTCTTGAAAGCTTTTTTTGTACTTAATCAACCCTTTTAACCAAACGTCCCCCAGGAGAAAAAGCTGCGCACGGCTCTGCTAAGTGGAGACTTCAATATTAACTTTGCAGATGATAAAAATCGACGAATTTTTCAATCAAGTATTAGGTTTAACTATGTCCAATGATCGAAAACTCAGTACTTATATATGCAAAACGACGATCATGCATTTAACGCGTTCTAATTTATTAAAAGTGGGCTCCCTGCCTAAATTCGGACTTCTGTAAAGGAAATAAAAATTAAGCCTAACTTTCCTAATGTAAAAGTCCGAACGAACTCTAAACCTCACCCACATGTAGTAATTATTTCTAAGGTCAATACACTTTTATCAGCCTATCTGGCATTTCTTTAACCCCTACAAAAGAAACCATTGGTCAAACTTTTAAAAATATATTCTTCTGCCTCGGCAATCACCTCCTTATTTAAGTTGAACTTCAAATCGGGGGCACCATTAAATAGGCCAGAAACTTGTATTTTAGATTTAAGTCTATCTAAACAATTTAAAAAATTGGTTTTCTTTCTCTTCACTTTTTGAAAGTTTTCCCAATGTCCTTATATATTCCAATGTTTACAGATATTAATTTTCAAGGCTTTTCCATATCAAAATAAAAATATGTTTTTCAGAATTAAAAATACCACTTATTTGAAATTTTAGAAGAAAAAAAAAGAAATATTGGCATATGTAACGTTTTTATCTCTTTCGTCCCGGCTTTCGAAATTTTTAGCGTTGATTAAACTTTAAGTGGTGCACATATGTACCATACGGATCCGAAAGGTTAAAAGAAAAAATAATTTACAAAAAAAAAAGCCCACTAATGACAACAACAACACATACAGCTTTATACAAAAATTTGACTTTATATAATGAGCTGGAACCAAAATTAATGACACTAGTCAACAAATTAAAAATAATTGAGCACGATTTCGAACATTAATCATGCACTTTAATAGCACATAATTTAATTTATAGAAAATAATTAAAGTTTGAAAATGAGAAGATAATGGCAAATGATGTGCCGAAATAGCAATTGCTACTAGATACTCGTAGTTAAAATCGACAATTTATCAAATCGAATGGAATTTTTGAACATTTGAGATATGCTATTTTCTGTTTTGAAAGACTAACAGATTTCCCAGCAGGAAGGAAATGTGACGAATCAGTCATAGTAATGACACACCTGAAGCAAAAAAACAAAACAAAGCTCAGGTTAAAATAAAAAAATAATTAAAAAAACTTTCGTTATTTGTTTATATATTTATATAATATATTATAAAAAAAAAACACAGCAACGTCAACCATGTCAACATCAAAATGAAAATATTTCAATTAATGGCGCGTGCTGCATAAAATTATTGCGGTTTGGTTTAGGTTTTTTTTTTTATTAACATTTAGAAAAACAGAAATGCTGACTAATTATTTTTTTATGCCTACATTTTATGCGATTTTTTTGTTTGAAAGAATGCAAGTTGAGGTATTTTTAAACATTCAGAAGTCTAAAATTATGCATTAAAAAATACATTAAAATTAATTCGACAGGGTGCAAAAAAAAAAACTTGCCGTGCACGAATCGGTATGTTTGCTTATATTTTATAGGTCTTCGCGGAAGTGAAACTTTTTACTCCAATAGAATTTTGCAATAAAATTTAGAAGATAAATATTTTCAATATTAGTCACACATTTTTCTCGAATTCAACCATGTTAAAACAAAATTTTTGTGCTTTTTTCAGTAAAATATACAAAAAATTTAAAAAAAAATTATCACATTGACAGAATTGAGCCTTTTATTGAAGTAACTACACAAATTCAACAATTTTTTTTTTACCAAATTAAATGCAAAAATCATTTCTTTAAGACTGAGTCCCACCAAAGATAAGATTTTTCTGACCCTAAGCTTGAAACTAGGTACTTAGAGCAAACGAGCCACCATTTGCGAATCGAGCCATGTATTGATATTAGTGTTATCTATTAATAGTTTTACTAAATATCCTAATTTATTTAATTTAATCAAAGCTGTGCATCTTTTTTTCAATTATTTGCCTTTCTGTCAATATTTTAATACTTACATTTTATCTACAAAACCTTCACTATAAATTCCTTTAAAATTTACTGAATTTTTTTTCGATGTGTCACAGTCATGGTAATTTTTCTATAAAAATCATACAAATGACTTCATATCAGTTAAAGCACCGTGAAAGCTTAATTTTTTCGTTTTTATTTTAATTAAAAACATAATATTTTATGATTCTTTTTTTTTTGTGTTCAATTTGTTTTACACTTTCATGTAAGAGTCACAAAAAAAAAAACAGTTAAAAATAATGCATTGCAGTTGCATTGACTGACCCTGCGGGAGGCTTTTTAATCAATTATTGTGATTAAAACATTTCAGCTTTCAATGATAAAAACGATTGATTAAAATGGAAAAAGTAACTATCTTTAAAATTAATGTGATTCATCGTGAGGCTTGAATAAAAGCTTGAATAAGAGCGCAAAGGATATAAATTTTAATTGAATTATTTTCATAAATTTTACTCAACGGTTTATACTTTATACTTTATACTTTATACTTTATACTTTATACTTTATACTTTATACTTTATACTTTATACTTTATACTTTATACTTTATACTTTATACTTTATACTTTATACGTTATACTTTATACTTTATACTTTATACTTTATACTTTATACTTTATACTTTATACTTTATACTTTATACTTTATACTTTATACTTTATACTTTATACTTTATACTTTATACTTTATACTTTATACTTTATACTTTATACTTTATACTTTATACTTTATACTTTATACTTTATACTTTATACTTTATACTTTATACTTTATACTTTATACTTTATACTTTATACTTTATACTTTATACTTTATACTTTATACTTTATACTTTATACTTTATACTTTATACTTTATACTTTATACTTTATACTTTATACTTTATACTTTATACTTTATACTTTATACTTTATACTTTATACTTTATACTTTATACTTTATACTTTATACTTTATACTTTATACTTTATACTTTATACTTTATACTTTATACTTTATACTTTATACTTTATACTTTATACTTTATACTTTATACTTTATACTTTATACTTTATACTTTATACTTTATACTTTATACTTTATACTTTATACTTTATACTTTATACTTTATACTTTATACTTTATACTTTATACTTTATACTTTATACTTTATACTTTATACTTTATACTTTATACTTTATACTTTATACTTTATACTTTATACTTTATACTTTATACTTTATACTTTATACTTTATACTTTATACTTTATACTTTATACTTTATACTTTATACTTTATACTTTATACTTTATACTTTATACTTTATACTTTATACTTTATACTTTATACTTTATACTTTATACTTTATACTTTATACTTTATACTTTATACTTTATACTTTATACTTTATACTTTATACTTTATACTTTATACTTTATACTTTATACTTTATACTTTATACTTTATACTTTATACTTTATACTTTATACTTTATACTTTATACTTTATACTTTATACTTTATACTTTATACTTTATACTTTATACTTTATACTTTATACTTTATACTTTATACTTTATACTTTATACTTTATACTTTATACTTTATACTTTATACTTTATACTTTATACTTTATACTTTATACTTTATACTTTATACTTTATACTTTATACTTTATACTTTATACTTTATACTTTATACTTTATACTTTATACTTTATACTTTATACTTTATACTTTATACTTTATACTTTATACTTTATACTTTATACTTTATACTTTATACTTTATACTTTATACTTTATACTTTATACTTTATACTTTATACTTTATACTTTATACTTTATACTTTATACTTTATACTTTATACTTTATACTTTATACTTTATACTTTATACTTTATACTTTATACTTTATACTTTATACTTTATACTTTATACTTTATACTTTATACTTTATACTTTATACTTTATACTTTATACTTTATACTTTATACTTTATACTTTATACTTTATACTTTATACTTTATACTTTATACTTTATACTTTATACTTTATACTTTATACTTTATACTTTATACTTTATACTTTATACTTTATACTTTATACTTTATACTTTATACTTTATACTTTATACTTTATACTTTATACTTTATACTTTATACTTTATACTTTATACTTTATACTTTATACTTTATACTTTATACTTTATACTTTATACTTTATACTTTATACTTTATACTTTATACTTTATACTTTATACTTTATACTTTATACTTTATACTTTATACTTTATACTTTATACTTTATACTTTATACTTTATACTTTATACTTTATACTTTATACTTTATACTTTATACTTTATACTTTATACTTTATACTTTATACTTTATACTTTATACTTTATACTTTATACTTTATGTTTTATTCTCTACATAGATGGTGTTTATGTGTATGCGTACTTTAAAGGTATTTCTCAAGCGCGTTTTATATATTCGTCTTGGTTCACCGCCACTCATATTCCAACTGTTTGCCGCAACTGAAATTCTACGCTAACCCAATCTTATCTCCACTAATCTAATCAACTTCGAAATACTGTTAAAAATAATAGCTTAAATGTGTGCAACGTAGTAGCGATAAGATAGCCAAATATGCAAGAAATGACTAAGGCAGCTAGAAATATTTAATAACAAAAGCTCGTAAAAAATGTTAAGCAAGAAAAAGAATATTTATAATAAAAACAATTACTGGGAAATTTGAAATTTTTTTACATTTTAATAAAAATAAAACGCAAAATACTGGAACTGATTACTCAGCAGAAAAAAAAAATAATGACTCTTAATTGAAAAAAAAAACCGGGGGAAAACCTTACGTGTTGAAACAATATTATTATAGCTGCTATAAAAAAGAAAGGAACAAAAAAAAAATAATTATAAAAAAATAAATGCAAAATATGTGCTATTGACACTAAAAAATATTTCAATAAGAATAGCTTATATAACGTTATCAGCAATGGAACCAAGTTACTGCAAACAATAGAGCTAGACAGTTGCAAAAAATGCCAGATAGACAGCAACTGAAACTGAGACACTGAATACAAACTCAAAAAATTTAATATTTCACATTGTATAAGTTTGCTCATTAGCGGTCAAATAAGTGAATTTTTCATTCTACTTTCCTGATTGAAGATAAAATGTAGTTGGGAGTTTCAAAAAACAAAACATTCTCCAAGCGTAAACAAGCAAATTCGCATTGTACGAAATTGTCATAGTCATAAAATGCTTTTAAAAATATTTTCCAATAAGAATGTGATTGCAAAACAGCTAAATTCTCAGCCAATTGTTGTCAATAGCAAATAGTAAGATTCTCAGTCAATTTTCTAAAGAAACAAAAATAATTATCAACAAAATATTTTCAGAATTTGCCATAGGCGAAATTATCTCTTTGAAGACAACATTATGAATAACCTAACATAAACTTTTATTTTCTTTATTATTGTAATGAAATCTTTGAATCTAACTGATAAGAATAGAAAAATTTTAAATATTCATTTCTTTTCAATAATGACACAATTCTCGTAAAGCGAATACAGTCGACCAACAAACTTTTTACATATTTGTATTATGTCAAATGTTTATTTTGAGAAGCCTCATAAATAAATAGTTTGTGACAAACTTATTAAAATCTCAAGTATCGACAAATGTATAAATATTGAAATTCACAATTTGCAACCGTATCAACTCATGACTTTTTCGTTCTTATTTAGTACTTTTCTTGAATTAAACTCTTATTCAGTTTCTTATTTGTATGCAATCGATGTTAGCACCAAAGTTAAGCTGAAAATTTTATAGGTTGTTTTTAAAAAGTTTTGCATGATTTCCAAATTCACAATGTGTGAATTTTGTCGGTTTCAATAATTGTGAAAACATTTTGGTCAAAAACAAACTAAATCAAGAATACAAATTCATAAAAAATCGGTTTTATATAAAAACAAACAAAAAAATTTTCCAATTCTTTCAGAGTTTTCCCAAAATTTTTCCCAAAATAATGATGGTTTTCAAATTCACAGTGAGTAAGCTTCGTCAGCTCAAAAATTGTTAATGAAATACATCCTATTTATCTAATACAAGTACTCATATTCACATCTTCTATATAGGAATTAGTATAAGTCTTTCATTATTTCACATTCAAATTCACAATGCGTCGGCTTGAAAATTTCGTCCGCTTGTCAGCTTCGTCAGAGAATAAGAATTCATACGAAAATTCTTTTGTTAAAATTTCATACATAATTTGAAAAATTTTGCATGATTTCCAAATTCACAATGAGTCAATTTCGTCTGTTTCAATAATTGTAAAAATACTTTTGACAAAAACAAACTATATTTAGAATAAAAATTCATAAAATATCGGTTTCACATAAGATAGTATAAGGAAAGGCTTTTTCAATTCTACCTGAGTTCCAAATTCACAATAAGTGAATTTTTGAAACAAAAACAAACTTAGTCAATAAGATAAGAATTAATAAGTGTATAATATCGGTTTTACATGAAAAGTATAAATTTTATTTTAAAATATTTCATTATTTCCAAATTCACAATGAGTGTTTAAAAAAAAACAAAAAAACACTTATAGCTACTTGAATATTACTCCTTCAAACAAATACTATGTTTTCTATAATTGCCAAATTCACAGTGTATAAATTTCGTCAGCACATATAGTGTTTTTTAAATAAATCATATTTATCTAATACAAGAACTCATCTTAACACCTCTTATTCTCAGTTAGATAATTTTCATCAGAACATTTTTAAGCCGACTAAATTAACTGATTGTAAATTTGAATGTGAAATGTTGTAAAATTATATTAATTCTTATATAGAAGCTGTTAATTTGAGTTCTTGTATTAAATTTCATCTAATTTTGTAGTCTTGAAAAATATTTGACGAAAGTTCTCTAATTTGAGTACAAGCACGATTTTTTTAGAAATAGTTTCAAAAACGTTTTCACTACTTCATGCTTTCAAAATTCACATTTAGCGAATTTTAACATATTAGAATTCTTTTGCGAAGTTTTCTCTTCCAATCATTCTAATTTACAAATCAAGTCTAAATTTGATAAGACTTTCTATGAAACAACATGGTAACCGAATTCACAATGAGCGAATTCCATTGGTTTATAAAATTTTGGCCAAAAATTATACTGTTCCAGAATAGGAATTCATAACATTGCGGTTTTATATGAATATTAAGTAAAATTTTGTTCGCCTCAGCATAAAATCCAAATTCACAATAGATAAAATTTGATTTTTTCTATGGAAAATTCTCATTTAAGAATCAACAAATCAAAAGAATATCGGGTTTTATATCAAATGCTTGGCAAAGTGTCACAACACTGGCCCAAACGCATATTTCCTATTCTTGCACCGTGTAATGACCATATACAAGACATAGAGAATACCCCTAATATGTATAAATATAATGTTTGTTTTGTAGGAAAATAAATTAAAGTATACTGCATTTCCACATGATTTCCAAATTCACAATCATCATATTCCATGAGTTTTCAACATTTTTTTGTTAAATTAAATCTCAAGCAAAAATTTCACTTCACATATGAACGCAAAATCGATTTTTTGATAGAAGAAATTAACATTTTCTCTCATCATTTGAAAATTCACAATGAGCGAATTAGGTTGGTTTTACATATTTAAGCACAATTGTAACTTTAAAAACAGTAATTAATATAATATTGATGTGTGAGTCAGCAAAATGTTCTTTAATTCAAGATGAATTCCAAATTCACAGTAAGCGAAATCACAAATTTTTCTTACAATTTTCACATATTTCATAATTTCAACTATTCAAAAATAAATTGATATACAAAAATTTCTAAATTTCTGAATTCAAATTGACTGTAATTGAATTAACGCATCCAATAAACTTTGTGTATATAGCATATTATAAAAATCTGTGCAAAATTGTTCACATGCACAAAATTTCTATTGGTACCATAAACATGGGACATAAAATTTCAACATGGCAACAGCCAGCAAAACAACATTATTTATTTTAAACAACATATTCTCCTTTTTTTTCAACGTGTTGTGCAAAGAAAAGAGTTTATCAGACGTTATCGATATTTTATATATTTATAGCATGAAATGGGGAGAAAAACGTTAATATTGAGTAATCAATGATTTATTAGTGTGTGTACAAGTAGACATGAGTAACGCAGCACTGCTTTGCGTTATTGAGTTGAAGCACTTTTAACTGCGTTATTGCGTTGATAGATTTGTTTTATTAAAAGTAGCGCAATAGCGCAGTAACACAATTTATATGCTCGTTCTGCTTTCTCAATTTTTTTCGAAATTGAATCTAACATCACACCTTCAACTTATATTGCAGACCAGAAACGTGTAGGTATCTTTTTTGATTGCTGTGTCAAATCTTGAACGAAATTTAGCTACATGCTCGAAAAATTTGCTTATTTTTGTTATATGTTGAGCTCATTGCTTTGTTTAGCCATGTTTCATATTGATTTCATATCGAAAAATCTCTTTTTAATGAATTCATGACCAATATACTTTTATTAAAATAACCGTCCTTAAAAGAAACATATTGGACTTTGATTAAATTTGCTGCATTTGTTCAAAGTAAAGCTAAACTCTACACTACACTTCACTACGTAATTCAAGACGCTGCTACTCAACTGATCACACTTAAATAATTTACCTCATAACTAAACACGTCAAACAATTCAAAATCTCACTGCGTTGATTAAAGATACATAGCATTTCAAACTACGTTATGGCGCAATTGCGTTGACGCATTTCATTGTTCAAGTAAAAAAAAAACTTCAGCTTAAACAACGAAATTCTTTGGATATTTTTTAACAGACGTATTCTCACATGCGTAACTACAATTCTCAAGGTTTTTTAACAAAAAATTTTTTCACAAAAAACACTTGACGCATTGAAATACGTTTACAAATACACCAAAATTGATATAATTCAAAATCTCAAAATTGATAATGATAACTAATCTTCCGGCATGTTTCGTTTTTTTCGTTTTTTTTCTAATGTCAGCTGAGCAAAGTTTATACAAGTTCAAAAATATACAAAGAATGGAATTATTTTATATTTTTTTTTTTTTTTGGTTTTTTCTGCACTAAAATGTTAACAATATTTATAGCTTTTTGCAAGCAAGCCCAAAAATTAATATTTTCTTAGTCACTGAATATAATAAAATTTATACAATATCAACAACAACGTTTCTATGTCAATAACAGCTGAATGGAAAAATTAAAAAATAAAAAAACAAAAATGTGTTTTCTAAGCTTTTATAGCACTATAGAAATATTGTCTTCAAGTAAAAAAGTTATCAACATGGCACACATTTTTACAGTGCGATAAGAAATAGAAATTTTATAGTCACGATGTTGATAACTCATACAGAGCTGCACTACACTACACTACAGTGTGCGCTGAAGTGGGAGAAGAAAAAAAAAATAAAAACTAAAAATTTTCAGTAGAAATGATTTTAATCTAAACAATGGAGAAATAGGCACTGTAATGCAACTAAAATAGAAAACAGTCTTGGTTATTAATGTAGCAGAAGCAAGAAATTCATTGAAAATTTTAAAAAATATTTAATCTTTTAGCAGGTTTATATATTGAAATTTATTATATTTTATTAGTAGTTCTGAAATTTCTATATAAAGCTAGAAAATTTTATATGAAACAAAAACATATTTTATATAATATGTTTTTATATATTCATATTTTAAACTGATATTCATGCCCATTTTGCCTCATAGCTCTCAAAATGCTTTCAAACAGTTTTTCACAAAATGAAAAATGTTGAAATTTTGCCATTTTGTTTGTATCTTCGATCAGACCCTTTATGCATAACCTGTTTTTTTTTTCTTACACCTTGTGAACTATTTTATAGTATGTCAAGATAATGCTTTGGATTCATATTTGTTCCAACAGTTTTCTTAAAGACTTAATACTATTTACAACTTCAGCTGTTGAAACCATGATAAATACCAGGTCACATATTAGAGATTTTTTTGAGAAGCAATCTATACAGTGCCAGAATCACCATTATTTAATGTACGTCATCTATTGTCTTCCATAAATTAAATATTTCTGGTTAAATTTTTTGCAAAATTGGCACAGACCAGTTATCAGTAGGGCATAACGATCTCGAACTTTTTGTTTCTGTTTTAAGTTTAATAGCGAAAAAAACTTGCGAATAGATGAAAAAACAATTTTGGACAACTTTTTTTTTTTTTTTAACCCATACCGACCCACCCCCGTGACCTTTTGTAAACGCAAAATCACGATTTTTTTGCGTTTTTTCACCATAGCGTCCATACTATTGCAGATGCGTTGGTATAATATACTAGAAGTTAATGGACAATTTGAATACAAACATTTTGATACATCATTTAATTATCTGGGATATCCGGTTATCGAGATATATAATTTTGAAGAAAAAATCAAAAAAGTTCAAAAATTCAATTTTTTTTTACTTTTTCAATTTTTATAAAAAATCTATTTGAGATAAGTAATTAAATGCATAATATTATTTTTTTTAATATACTACACGTCTTTTGACACCCAATTTCTTACTCTCCAACTTTTTTTTAACCCATACCGGCCCAATGAATAAATTATATGTTTTCGAAAAAATATACATTTGGAGCATAACTTCCTCCGTAATAGTCGAACTATAATAATGACGTAATTTTTCTAAGAAAAAAATCTGTCGATTTTTTCAATACTAATATTTTAATATATTGATTGTTTTTCTGCGATTTTTGGTCAGAGAGACATAAAAAATAGTAAACAAAAACTTTTTAAATTTGATGTAGATATGAAGTTACAAAAAACATACGAAATACTAATCAAACTGTTGTATACATACTTTGTTGTCATTTTTTCTCAAGATCATATCTAAAAATGTTTCTTGGAAATTCCTCTTAGATTATGTGTGTCCAAGTTCAAATAATAGAATTTAAATTATTAATTAATTAATTAATTTGTTGAATTGATTTTTATTTAATTTAACGAATCTATGAAAATCGTCCATTTGCCCACAAGGAGCAACAGGACTTAACAATAAGAAGAAGTAAAAAATCGCTCAGAAGTCATAAGTTATAACGCGAGTCCAGAACGTAGAAATTGAGGTTGACTTATCCATTGGCGCTGTCCATGCTGGTTTACAGTCTTGGTTGGCAAACACTGTCGGTACTGTTAGTAGCAAACTGTTTCTTTGTAGTGAAAGATGGCATCATGCTTCGATGCCGCAGCTTAGCGATGATATAGCCCTCGCGTTGTGACTCGCCAGAGACGTGTTTCGAGGCTTCTGTCACCACTTTGATGCACCTTTCCACTGCCTGCGATTGGCAAGGTACGCTTTGTAAGTCAATGTCGAACTTCATGTCCGCTCTTGCAGCTTTCTTGACTTTGCCCTTGAACTCTGAATCAGTTATTTTGTACTGCGCCAGTTGTCCAATGTTGTCTTCTGTAATCAGAAGATCGCGCAAAATTGGCGGTGTTTTTTGTTGGGGTAATACTTTTTTTCAGCGGATCATATCTACGTAGTCTGTGCATGAAAAATTAAGCATTGGCACCTTGAACTCACGTACTGCGGGATCTCGAGCTTCAGAAAGTGCGTTGCGTGCATCAAAAATGCGACGATATGCCAACAAACGAATCGGCTCTCGATCATCGTTGCACATCGCCAAAAGATTATTTTCTGGGTGTGCAAAAAACCCATTGCGATGGGTTGGCGATGGGATTCAATGGCATCAGAGGTACCATAAACCGCGACAACTTGATAAGCGTGTAAACATGCAATGCACCACTGACGCAACCTGGGTGACGCTTGATTCCTATGCTCATTGAAGCGTAGACTTTTAAAATGTAAGTCACTAAAATTTTTAAGGCAGCAGAAGGTTTTGCGGTCGCGATGTATAGTCGACAAATGCAGTTTGCTGTCGTGGTCCAGCGTGAGTGAGACAGCTTTCCTACAATAATTATCAATAAAATTATATCAATTTTAATCTGGCAAACGACGTGTCATTTCATGAATTGTTATACCTGGTTCACGATGCTCAAAATTTTGCGGTACAACGCCAGATGAAATGACTCGACAAATGTCGATCAAATATTTGTTGTCCGTGTTTAATAAAGATGTATCAAAGTCGGTAAAATCTTCTTCAAAAGCAATCTTCTCGAAGTCTGCAATTGGCAATCCTGTGCAAATTTTGAGTTTTCCACCAATTGGCCCGGAGAAATTATTTGGGTCTTTCGTTTCCCCAATATACTCACGCATCAATACCCTGAATGGCAATTCGTTCATGTGTAGTAAGCACACAAGCCATTGCACAGACATGCCCATTGTAATTTCAATTAAACGGATGACACCACGTTCTCTGCCAACATTGACATTTGTGCCATCGCATCCAATCGCTTTGATTGTTGAAAGATCAAAATTTTTCTCAATCAATCGGTCCCTTATTGAATTCATAATAGATGCCGATGTGCCTTCATCTACGGTAATATGCGAGAAAAACATAGAACCGGGCTCCTGCAGAAAAGAAATGTGCTCTTCTTTTTTCTTTTTTAGGCAACCGTTCTCGTGTCTTAGAGTAAGATCTTTCCTTCCATCGAAAACCAAAGCATGGAAGGTAGCTGCTTGAATGGCGCCCTCTACAGCCGTCGTGCGAAGTGCACGTCTAGCTCGATAAACCTTCATTCGATCAACGACATATTGTTTATCTTGCGAGGTGATTAAGCCGGCATCCAAGTATGCTGCTGATACAATCGCTGCTGTTGCTGTATTTGACACATCATATCGGTCAGCTACTTTGGCCACATTAGGAATGGCCAACCAATTGATTTGGTCATCTCTATCCAATTCAGTGGCTAGTTCCGATACTTCAGCTGAATGATGAATGATGAACGATGGTGATGATGACGATGGTGATAAAGTATTGGCGTCTGGACGCGCACGCTTTGGCGGAAGATATTCAGCTTCCACAGAAGAAGAAGAGGCGATTGGCTGGCTCGTGGATCCAGATGCTCCAGTTTGGTCTCTATTTTGGCGAACCAACCTTTTTCCTAAGATCGCCGAAACACGTACGTCGACAGAACCAATAACCATTTTTCTCTCATTACGCTGGTCGATAAGAAAATTATGTTCTATCGAATCTACCTTGTTACTTCGATTGCATGTGCATTTTACAATGTCTTTACACTTGCAACTACAAATGTCGAAAAGTTTGCATGCAGTTGACTTAAAAAAAAAAACACAAATATTGAATATATTTTCCACAGAACATAGTTCCACAAAGTGAAAACAACTCACGCGAAATGCTGAGCTTTTTTGTAAAAACTTCTCACTGTTTTGTCTCAATATATCCGTATTTAAAAGTTTCAGAAATGCTTTATTGAAGGCTTGCAGTTTTGCATACACTCTCTGAGGACTAGTTGAAGGAATTGTTGCTTTTTTCCATACATCAATAACTTTCAATGCTACGATTTTTTCGGCTTCTTTCCAATCAAGGTTTTCGTGATGCTTCACGTACTGAAGTGCTAGAAGCACGTCTGCACCTGTCGGTAAAGAACTTGTCGGCAATTCGCGAGGATCACTGTTAAGAATTTGTATTTTTCGACGGGACATTTTGGTTGTCTATATTTATTTCACTTTCACTTCTTAATTGGAATAAATTAAAACTATTGTCCTTTCACAACAGAAATTATAAATCGAATGAAAAACTAACAATGAATCTTTTGTACGAAACTAAAAAAAAAACAACTGAAAATAACAGTTAGTGAAACACCAACAATTTAACTCAGCAACCCGGAAAAAACTATAAAATTTAAAAAGAAAACGGAAGTAGTTTAGCACTTCTGTCTAAGCAGGCTATGTAGAAATTCAAATATTGAATATTCTTGACTCAGCAATGCGAAGATTTTATAATTGAAAAAGATGCTGTTTTTTTTATGTCTCTCTGACCAGAAATCGCAGAAAAACAATCAATATATTAAAATATTAGTATTGAAAAAATAGACAGATTTTTTTCTTAGAAAAATTACGTCATTATTATAGTTCGACTATTACGGAGGAAGTTATGCTCCAAATGTATATTTTTTCGAAAACATATAATTTATTCATTGGGCCGGTATGGGTTAAAAAAAAGTTGGAGAGTAAGAAATTGGGTGTCAAAAGACGTGTAATATATTAAAAAAAAATAATATTATGCATTTAATTACTTATCTCAAATAGATTTTTTATAAAAATTGAAAAAGTAAAAAAAAAAAATTGAATTTTTGAACTTTTTTGATTTTTTCTTCAAAATTATATATCTCGATAACCGGATATCCCAGATAATTAAATGATGTATCAAAATGTTTGTATTCAAATTGTCCATTAACTTCCAGTATATTATACCAACGCATCTGCAATAGTATGGACGCTATGGTGAAAAAACGCAAAAAAATCGTGATTTTGCGTTTACAAAAGGTCACGGGGGTGGGTCGGTATGGGTTAAAAAAAAAAAAAAAGTTGTCCAAAATTGTTTTTTCATCTATTCGCAAGTTTTTTTCGCTATTAAACTTAAATCGGTTTCAGTCGTTACGGCCTAGTTATCAGCCCGATTTTTTTTTTTTTTAAGTAGAAATCAATACGTGTGTTTGGACCTAGTTACATTAGTATAGAAAATGTTATCAGAAATTCTAGAAAACACAAAGGGGAGCTCTAAGACAAAAACGTCTATTACATCATAAATGCATATATTTGGACATCATTCGAAGCATACATTAAAATATATAAGCATCTGCATTTATTAAGACTGTATTACATAATATATATGGGACACCTAGTAAAACAACTATTGGGGCATACATTAGGTCACATATAAGGGACACCTATTAAGACAACTATTAAAAAATTATTCAGTTGCTCTTATAGAAGAACCTTTTTTGGTGAATATTTTTGGTTAAATAAATTATGTAGTATATGGCTTTCAACAAATTTTTAATAATGGAGCATATAATGGAACATCTATTGAGATACTTTTGAAAGTAACTGAAGGTATATTTTTGAGCATATCACTTGGAATATTTTTATTGGTTTTAACTTAAATTTTCACTTTTTCTCTTAAACTTATTTAAAAATAAATTTTTCCAAGACCCAAGTATCTTCCATTCTCTCCCAGAAATACCCAGAGGGTATTTCTCTTCCGTATTTCTACAAGACGATTTTCATCAGTGGAGCTATATGTAGGATCCCAGATGGAATACATTTTAGAAACTTTGACGAGAGTTTTTCAGATACCTATCCTCTAGATACCCCCCATATCACAATTTGTCACAATGTGTTCAGCCCCTTTTCCGCGAGTTATTTTCTATAATATATTCTAGAAATATATTTTCGTAGGATCTTATTTTCTAGAATTTTAACGTTTTTTTTTTAATTTATTTTTTAATTTGTTATGAAAAAAGTTATTGTTAATGATATTGTTATTTTAACTTTTAACTACTCATATATCATATGTTAATTAATACATCATTATTGAAAATCAAAGTTTAATACTAAAAAACTTAAGATTCCTTTTTTGCCTCGATCGCTGCCAATGGTGATTGACAGCACTTTTTAATACTTTCAATCAAAGAAAATTTCCAAACTTTGTCAGCATTGTCAAAGTCAACAATGCAATCAGAATCGAATACTTTTTTTACAAACTATAATGCGACATCAGCATATCTTTTGTGACGTAACGCACGTCTGACGCCCCCTACTATTTTAACTTCTTGTACATTCATGATGATTCATTTTTGATATAAAGCATACCTTCATATTACTCTTTTTGTTTCGACGAAAATTTCAAGTTTCTAAAGCTCCTCTAAAATGTTCTCGCGTTGACAAAAACTATCGATTTTAAACTTTTCGGTCGGTAGAAAACTGTTTTTGTAGAACTTTTTGGGTCACTGTTCTTACTACCCGTATATAAAGAATCCAACCTTTCAGCAAAGCAATATTATGAAAGTAATGCTGACGCATTTTGTCATCTAATGTGTAAGCTTGACCTACAACATGGCATGATGGTTGAAATTGGTTTTTTATGGTTTAAGTTTCAGAAAGTTTTTAGAAAGGGAACCTGGAGCTTATGTACTCTAAATAGAAGTTAAATATTTAAGTTTATGGTCAACTTAAATGCTCTGGAAAAACTACTCGTAGTCTCTTTTAACATTTGGTAAAAGTGGGTGTGCAAAGAAGTCTTGAAACCGTAATAGTATGGTTTCCAAGATGAGACTTAAGGCTGGAATCTACATATATGAATGTCGTTTTTAGACAAAAAATTCTTTTTTAAAACTGCCTTCGTTTCTCCACCAAAGAAAAATGTAGACGAGAATTTTATTTAATTCTAAAATGGGCCCATGTGAGTGAGTTAGAAATCTAAGAGTTCTTATTAAAGGTATTTTTGAAGTGGAAACCTCTTTTAGCACGTTGTGCACTTTTTGGTAGGGGTAAAAGTTATGAATTCGCGTCAGCACTGTTAACGACAGCAATGTTAAAGTCGACAATGTCAACGTCAGCAATGATAATGTTAGCAAAATGTTGACTTCATCAACGTTTTCGTGTTTTTTGTATTGGGACCACCGGAAGGGTGGCAGATAAGGGGTAGGTGTGTTCAGAATAAATTTTGAAGGTCAAAATAATAGGGCCAGCTTATATATTTGATCACTCTAGAGATCAATTTGGGAGAGATATGAACTATAATCAAGTTTTTGTGATTTTTGTATGGGAACCCCTAGAGGGTGGCAGATAGGGGCTAGATGCATTGAGAATAAAAATTGCAGGTTAAAAAATAATAGGGCCAGCTTATATATTTGATCACTCCAGAGATCAATTCGGGAGAGATATGAACTATAATCGACAATTTTTGTGTTTTTTGTATGGAGAAATCTCAGAAGGGTATAGGGGCATATATGTAGCATATAGGGGCATATAGGGGCTAGGTGCATTAAGAAGAAATATTGCAGGTACAAAAGAAGTAGGCCCCTCTAGAGGTCAATTCGGCTGAGATATGAGCTAATAATGGCAGTTTTTGTGTTTTTTATATGGGGATCACCAGAAGGGTGCCAGATAAGTGTTAGGTGCATTGAAAAAATATATTCAAGCGTGAAAAAATAGGATCAGCTCATATATTTGGTTCCTCTAGGGGTTAAATCGGAAGAGATATTAACTATAATCGGCAGTTTTTGTGTTTTTGTCTGGGAACCCGCAGAAGGCTGGTAGATAGCGGGTCGGTGTGTTTAGAAGAATTTTTCAAGGTCATAAAATATTGCGACCAGCTCATATATTTGACTCATCTAGGTGGCAATTCAGGTAAAATTTTTTTTTAATCGAAAGTTTGATGAGTTATTAAAAAAAAATGTGCTCTAATTTTTGAAAAAAAGATTTATCGAAAAATTTGAAGATGTACCTATGATACTTAACGGAGACTTTAATATAAACTTTGCGAATGATAAAAATCTAACACTAACTCAATTTTTGATGGAAGCATTAGGTTTGAATATGTCTAATGATCGAAATCTGAGAACCTACTACTCATATAAAACGATGATCGATGCGGTTTTTACACGATACTTACAGAAATTTCAATCAAATTTTTTGTTTCTTATTTGAGCTTCCATATGCCTATTGTATCCATTTTGGAGTATAATGAAATGATTGCATTTGATACTACAATTAAATTGATAGTTAAAAATTACAGTTATTTCATTTCAGCTTTAAGTTTTTCATAGCTTCGGTCGGCAGTCCCTTCAATTTCAATTTATTAAGGCAAAATGTTAGCATTTAAGAAGGGTTTCTTTTGCATGCTGCAATTAAAGTAAATAACAACTTCCCCTCCTTTTTTTTTTGTTTTTTTTTTATATTTTAATCTCAAGACCTCTTAGATAAAAACAAATTTTATTATCATTATTTTGAAGATATCAACTGTATCTATTTATTTATAGAAAGTCGATTTTCTTTTGTAGCTTCTTGGCATTATATGACTTTCATAACAAGAGACATAAAAGTTTCTTATTACTCTATCTCTATGGTATAAAAGAATGTTTTCAAGCATTTTGACTGTACTGTACTTAAATATTGATTGAATTTTTAATGCTTTGCAAAACTGAAATGCTTTGAAGAAAAACAAATCGGTTGAAAATGAAGATAATTGCGTTGATGGAATACGCAATACGCCTTTAATCAATAAAAAATCAATATTATTAATTCTAAGGAAATGATGGAAAATCAAGAAAACTAGTGATGAGTTTAGGTATTAAACTGCCTTCAACAGCATGGGCGTGAATGCAATAAAATGCAACCCTTTTTCATCCATTAAAAACAAAAAAAAAAAAAAAAAAAAAACTGGGTGTGTGGGGCCGAATAGCTTTAGCTAAAAGCTAGAAATTCCACAACCTGCACAAGTTAAAAATGTTCGCATCATTAAAAGGACTGCACATATACATACATGTACATATAGAGAAATTTCCATTAAATATCATATAATATGAGATAATATTTGACATAAGATATAACTATTTTTATACAAACAAAACACATGGGTAAGTACATATATCTATGTATGTACATTACATATGTTTGCATACACACAATAAAAAATCGAAAAAAAAAATGTCGATAGTTGGCTAGATATTTATAAAAGATATTTTTTTTTTTTTTTTACCACATTTGTTAGCTTATCTAACACTAATTTGCTTGACTTGCATTAGCTACACATTTACGAGGTGGCATCATGGCATGAGTTTCAGAACAATTGACGTCAGCTCGCGGTACATGCACCAGCGCTACTATCCACAGAAGCAAACAAATGTGGCAATCAATAATTTATTTCTAATTACATTAGTAGTTTTATCTAGGTATTCACTAAAATGTTAAAGCAATCAACAAATATATAATTAAAATCTAGTTCAAATCGGAAATTCGACATATGTCATCTATAGATAAAAGAACCCACAAAAAAAAAAAAAAAATACGACTTTACTTTTTGTATTTTTCCAAAAAAATTTTACTGCATATACAAAAATAGTTTCCTAGTGGGAGATCATCACTCATCTATCAGGCAGTTGTCAATTTATTCTAAATAGTATAACGTAAAAAAAAAAATCATGTGTGTTAAAAATTAAAACGATGGCCTGCGGCGCTATATAGTGAACTATTGAATCGAATTTCGAAAAACACTCAAATTTGAGTCACTCACACGTTGTGCTGAAAATAAAATAGCAGACTGTCAATAAGGTGATGTAATTATTGTGAAACTACACAAAAGTAAAACATTTAGATAATTAAAATAGTTTAAAAAGAAAATACTTTAGAACTTAAAATTTTATGATATGGACACTCGTGTTACTTTGAAAGAATTCGAAAAATTTTTCAATTAAAACACTCTTAAAAGCATTTATTTTTAAATTTGCAATTTTTTAGAACTGTGACGAAAATTATCAAAATAAATTTTAACTATTTTGAAGTTACAACATATAATCAAGTCATGAATAAACTATAAACATTAGACGAATCTGAGAGAATCGTCTGAGAATAACCAGAAAATTATAGAGAAAATTTATGAAGTAGAATCAGAATGATTTCACGTGAAATGGGGAGCATTTCGCGTGAATCGTTATTTTTTTCATCAAGTTTGCATAACATTTGCCTGAATACCGTGATATTTAAGGACATTTTGTGATAGAAAGATGCATGGGCGTAGCCAGGATTTTGTTCAGGGGAGAAAAATTATTTTTTCGTGTGATTGATAAATAAATTAAAGGTGTCAGGCGAAAGTTTATAATAAAAAATATCATTTATTTTTAGCTTAAGTAAATATTAATAAATTCTATGTTTTCTAACTATAAGAAAAAATATTTTGAATTTTTTCAAATAATACCAAAATTTTTATTTTTCTAATTGTCACGGGCAACTTTCCCCCTTCTCCTTTTCCTACTCTCACTACGCCCATGGAAAGATGCATAAAAAGATGAAATTTTGCATATAAAATCTTTTCAACGTTATATTAACATATTTTTATAATGCGATAAAAATAATTTTGGAAAATCTGTTACTTTAAAGAACGATCTACAGCTGGAGAACGGGATGCAAGTTTATAGAATACATCATCACACCAATATTTACCAATGCCATTTCCATGTCATACATCTTTGAAAAAAGCATGTTATTTTTCGCTCAATACTGAAGCAGGAATGAAGTCCTTTTCATTCAAAATTTTGCTGCGCTAATGTCTGATTCAGCTCTTTTGAGCCATTTCGGTATAAGGATACTTTTTATACCCCAACGCGTACTGCGTAAGGGGTACATTAACTTTATCATTCCGTTTGTAGCGCCAAGAAGGAGGCGGGGCAGGTATAGAAATATATATATATATATATATTTTTGATCAGCATCATCTCCTGAGTTGATTTCCATGTTTCCGTCTTTCAGTCTGTCAGTCTGTCGACACGATTACAGCCGCAATTTTAAAGCTATGCCGATGAAATTTAAAAATATAAGTATATTTTTAAAAAAGGAAGATCAAGTTCGAAAATGGGCCAAATCGGATGAAAACCACGCCTACCTCCCATACAAAGTGACTTTATATTAACCGTAAAATGTCTTTAAAATCCACAAAAATTATAGAAATGACTTGAAACTTGGCAGGTGAGCTTTGCTCTTCAGTCTAAATCCTGCCTATGAAATTTGGAAAAGTCGGATGAAAACCACGCTTACCTCCCTTACAAAGTGGCTTTATTTTAAAAGTAAAATCTCTTAAAAATCTGCTCAAATTAAAGAAATATCTTGAAATTTTGCATATAGACTTTTATACATAACATAGATCACCACTATGATATTTGACAAAGTCGAATGAAAACCACACCTACCTCCCATACAAATTGGCTTTATTTTAAACGTTACATCTCTTAAAAATCTACAAAAATTAATGAAATGTCTTGAAATTTTGCACTTTACGTTTGATATATAATATGAACCATATCTATGATATATAGCAAAATCGGATCAAAACCACGCCTACTTCCCATACAAAGTGACGTAATCAAAATAGGAAAACTTTCGTTAATATATAAAACTCATCGTGTATGTCGTGGCTAAGGACTTCGAATATACTTCAATATGGCCGCGGAGGGGTATATTAGCTTCGGTACCCTCCCGAAGCTCCAATCTTACTAGTTTTCATCTAATATTGCTCCAACCCGATATATTTACATACATTGAAATTTGATTGGCTCTAACGTGGTGTATAATTTTTTCTGACGTCTTACATCGCGGTTTGTATGGTGATCTTTCCCACAAATTTTCAACCACGTGCAACGTTTTCGTTCACTTTTTGAGGCATATCTACAGCCTTTAATATTCATCGCACTAAGATAAAAAATATGCCAAAATATCGGATACATGGCGAATGAAACGCATATTGGGTTTTCTCACTTCTTTACTTATTTATTTGGCGTTTATGATGAACATGGCAAAATCAATGTGGAGTGATTTTGTTCTCTCTATTTATTTGACAAACGCAGTTTGTTAAATTTTCTTATAAATCTTAAAATCAACAAAACATTTTATAAAATTAAAAAAAAAGTCCATCTTCAGTTTAAGTCAGGCACTAATTTTATTTACTAACGTTTTTGTTCACTTATTGCGGTATAACTACAGCCTTTAATATTCATCGTACAAAGATAAAATATATGCCAAAATATCAGATACATGGCGAGTGAAAGGAATATTTTTCAAAATTTTGTCACTACTTTATTAATTTTATTTTATTTTGCAATAATTTAAGTTTTGAAATTAATGCTTTCGATTGAACAGAAAGTTTTGAGGTTAACAACAGCACAAACTCTTAATGCAGCTCAATTTGAGTTGAGTTTTAATTGAAAGCATCGTTTGTATTCAATTTAAATATATTGCAGCTGTTCGAAATTCAGGAGGTTTTGAATTTCTCATGAAGGCAAATCAAATTTTTAAGCAGCTTTTTTTAACTACCTCTGGCATATTTCTAGATCTTAGTTCTGCAATTTGGCAGCATTTTATTTCGCCTTGATGTCTGATATTTGTTTATCACAAAATATTTACGGTTATTTTTGTTCAACTTACCACTACATGAAAAACAAAACCGTAAATTAACCGCATTAGGAATGACCATCCCGGGAACTTGGTCTAAAATGTTGTCCTAAAAATCCCGGGATATTTTTGAAAAAATTCTAGTATTTTCGGTATTCCTAAAGCAATAAATTCAGAGCTTAAAATAAGACAAAGAAAGGTCTAAATTCTAAATTTACAGACCTATTCTTGAAAATCTATAATTGTCAACCAGTATTTTTCACATTTCTATATGTTTGTTGTAAGTTTTTGATTTCAAACAAAATTTGAAGTTCAAAAAACAAAATTTGTCAATGAAACTGTCAATATATGGCAAGCAGCTGACAATTTTTATCAAAATTTATTATTTTTAAGATTCAAATTGTGTTTTGAAATCAAAAAAATTACAACAAACACATAGAAATATGAAAAATACTGGTTTATAATTGTAGATTTTCAATAATAGGTCTGTTATTTGAAGAAAATTTTTGAATTGATTTCTTTATACTTATCTGATCTTCAATTCTGAAAGGACTCTGGCTTTTTGCATACATGCAGACATCTAATTTTTCTAATATCAGCTACATTTTCGAGATAAAAATATTTTTAGTGTAGCGATTTGATATAAAAAATTAAAAGATTTTTGGTTTTAAATTTCTTATATGAGTTCTTAGAGATATACATATATTTATAGAGATAAAGATATTATATGTTTTGAGTTTAAGATAATATGTTTACGGTAGAAAAACTATAGTCACAAAGAGTAGAATAATTTAAGGAGGAAACGAATCTTGTGAAATGTGAAGTTATACCTTTTATATTCTTACATTATTACATTATTCTTTTTAAAAAAGTTGGAGTTTGCATGAGCGTTTGTATCAGAGTCTTTTTCTCAAAGTTTTCCAAGCACATGTCACGTTTTTGTGCACTTTTTGGGGTATACCTACAACCATAAATATTCATCGTACAAAGATAAAATATATGCCAAAATATGAATTATATGGCGAATGAAACGAATATCTTTGAAGATTTTTTCACTTCTTTATTATTTACGCCTTAAACAGCATTTATCTTTTAAAAATCTTAATAAAGCGAAATATTTTTTTTTATTATTATTATTATAATTATTCCATAAATAAATAATTATTTCGTTTGCTTAAATTTTACGTTTCAATTATTCACTAACGAATGAAAAGGAAACTTTATGCAAAGTAAATAGTCATTATTGTACCTAATAATAAGAATTCCGTGAACTCTATAACTGATATCCTGACAATGCCGCATTAAATCTTAACATTTTTTTTTTTTTAATTTTCCTTAGTAAAAATGTATAAAAATATTAAAAAACTACTTACCACATTTTTTGATGTTTCAACTTGTATTCCATTTAATCCATTAGGAATTCGAACATACCTGAAATGATAAAAAAAAAATAAGAATTTTTAATAAAGGTTTCCATTTGAGTAAAAATAAGTTATTGTTTAAAATAATGATTGTTTTGAAATTTATTTTCAAAAAAATAGTCAAGGAAAAAACTATGAACTATGGTTAGAGTCCTACACATAATCTCAAATATAGCCAAAAAATATATTTTTCGATTTTTTTTCTTACTCAAATATTTCAAAATTCTGAGGTAATGGAATATTTCTAAGCACAAATGTGAGTTTTGTGTAAAAAAAAAAAATAATTACTTCGGAAAAGAATGAAGAAAATTTGCTCAGGCTTCTCTCACTCAGACAGGTCTCCATTTTTTCGTTCAGTTTTCAAGGCTGAAATTGAAATAAAATTCCTTTTAACAACATTGTATTCTAACCTGAGAGTAAGCAAAAAAAAAATCAGTTTTGTTTTAGATTCAGTTTCAGATTCAGACTCATAATTTGACTTTCATGCCCGAAATCATGGATGAAAATTTAAAACTATTTATCCCATATTTCAGGCTGAGGTGGAGAACACATGTATGAAAATATCAGGGCTGTTTTCAAGAAACAGTCAGGCCTCAGTCATGCCTGTCAAGCCTGAATTCCAACCTGATCAGACATTACATTTTTTGCTGGGAGTTTTTTGATAATTTTTTCGTCGTATGTAATAAAAAATTTGAATTTTTGCTGGAAATTTTTTAAGTTTCGGTTTCGGTCATATTTAAAGCGAACAGCTGTAACTGAAAATGGGTCGAAACTGACCGAAATCGAAACCGAAACATATGCGATCGAACACTAGATATGATTTTTAGGAGTTTTCTCCTTGTTGATTAATATTTTTCTTACAATCTATCTATCAAAATTTTAGCTGTATTTTTCTTTTATATTTCATTGGCTGGCATGAAGAAGAACTTTTCGAGTACCCTCAAAGCTAATGAAAGAAAACCCTCATCATTAGGCAGGACGACATGAAAAGCTTAGGCAGGCAGGCTTGTTGCTTTATATAGAAAATTTAATATATTTCCTCAAATTATCAATTCTGGCGTGTTCAACAGGTACAAAACCAATATAATACGCAGTAAAGCCCCTGACTAAGCTTTATGTTTTATTTCATTTTTTTTTTCTTTTTTATTTCTCTTTTCTTTTTGCTTTGTATAATCCATCCATTATATTTATTGAAAAAGCATCAGCTTACATTATGCATGGCATAGAATGTCGTAACCTCATCCTGCGGCGGTGAAGGTGGAGTTGAAGAAGTTGAGGTTGGGGTTCGGATTCGAGTTCATTATGTTAATATAACACAAAGACCGCAAAGACCTATCCCTACAACAACAACAACAACAACAAATTGTAGGCAACATTGCTAGCCGTTACACAACAACAACGCAATACAATGTTGCCTACTACAAAACTAAAAATATTAAGTTTCCACGGGGAATTTTTTTTTACATAATGACGGGCCGGAAAAGCAAAGAGAAAAAAACACAATAAACTTTTCTAGAAAGCACAATAAAATACATATGTAATACATAATAGTAGGTATATGTATATAATGTATAGCTTACAACAACAACAACAACAACAACAATTGAATAAAGGTAAACACACAATAAAAGAGTGAAGTTTTTATATAAGCAAGGATATTCTTTTTCATACATTCATTCGTTCGTTCATACATTTTGCAGACCAGGAATTTATTGATTTTATTAACGTATGTGTTGTTGTTGTTGTTCTTGCTTATGGCACTGTTGCTGCTGCTACCGTACATTGTTGGCTTTTCTCTTCTGTTATTAATCAATTGCGTTGCTGACAGAAAATAAATACCAGCCGAGGGTAAGAAATAAAAAAATCCCTCTGGTCTTTATTAGAACGCATTGTTATATAATACGTCGAATTGTTTGTTGACAGAATGTACTAAAACTAATAAAACAACAACAACAAAAACGCCAAAATATAGAAGCAGATATGAACCAAGCATATTACAAATATCGAACCTATATTGAAGAAAATGTTATCTACAACGGCGCAGAACAGGACATAAAAAAGCATAAAAAGATGCGGAAATTAAATTCATCGGCAAGTATTTTAAGTATATACGCAGGAACTGAAAACGCATTCCCAGAATTCTTAAAAGGTTGTTAAAATATAATTAAAAACAAATAAAAGACAACTAATTGTAAGTAGAATTCAAAATAAATAAAAGTAGAATATTAAAAAAAATTTAAAAATATAAAAAGAATTTAAAAAAAAACTACGGAATTAAATGAAATTCATAAGAATCATTAATCATAAAACTAAAAAATAGCTCAAAGATTAACAATTTTAATGAAATACTGACTTGACTTTTATCAATCTTAATAACTACTAAATCATAAAATTTACTAAGTTTTGAATTTAATTTTTTAGAAAATTTTATTAACTGAATATGAAACTCTATTAAATTGATTTAACACGCTTTAAAATATTATTACAATATACAACATAAAGTAATTTAATGAAAGTATTTGAGAAAATATGGAATTGAGCAAGAAAACTTTTACTTATCTCTAAATTTCTCTAAATTTTCAAGAGATAACCTGATGTAGATTTTTTTAATGTTCGTTCTTTATAAGTTTTTCTTTTTTGCCTACAGAAATTCGAAATAAGAATGTAGCAACAAGGCAACAGCGGAAAACATTTGCAAAAAAGTAGAAACAAGCTGGAATGACAAGTGACTTGAAGCGACTGAAAGTGCGATTCAGCAGCGTTTTTTCGCATTTTTGTCTCTTCATTTGTCTGCTGGTTTGAGGAAAGCAAAAAGTATACACGATATCAAATGACTTTTAGATGCTTCGATTGCAAAAAAAAATAAAAATAAAAAAAAAAATGTGATATAACAAATAAACCCAAAATAGTCAAAAACCAGCTGTAACAAGTCGGCGGCAATGTTGGCAGTTAAATTACCCCATGCGAATCATTAATCATAAAACTAAAAAAATAACTCTAAGATTAACAATTTTAATAAAATACTGGCTTGTCTTTTATCAATCTTGAAAACTACTAAATCATAAAATTTACTAAATTTTGAATTTAATTTTTTAGAATATTTATTAACTGAAGATAAAACTCTATTAAATTGATTTAACAAGCTTTAAAATATTATTACAATATACAACAACAAGTAATTTAATGAAAGTATTTGAGAAAATATGGAATTGAACAAGAAAACTTTTACTTATCTCGAAATTTCTCTAAATTTTTAAGAGATAAGATCTAAAATAATAGTATCAGAAGTATAGCAGACTTCAAAATACTGCTTATAACTATTAAAAATATTGAGATAAAAAGACACTTTTTCCTTTCTTAAAAAAATATTTTCAAATTTATGAAGAATGAATATAAGTTTCTGCAAAGTATTGGAATGATTTAATTCTGTTGTTCCGACAAGAATTGAATTTAATAAACGAAAATATATTCAAATAAAAAATGTATTAAATAATTCGAAAGAAAAGTATTGGTAATACTATCGCAATTAAAAAACAAAAACTAATTGGCCATTTTAGCCCGATAAAAGACACCATAAAACAGGGCATCAGAAAAAAATTCTTAGTAGATATTTTGAGGAAAAATAGTGCACAAATTCGGTGTTCCTCTTATCCATTTGATTTTGTTCACAAAAATAAACAAACAAATAGAGCAGCAAGAGCAAAATCAACAATAATGCAGCAAAACCTTTCAAAACAATTGCAAGATCAAGTTGCTTTATGCGGCTGGAAGTGCGTTCCAGCTAAAGCATAGAATTGAATGCCTAAAGAAATTCGAAATAAGAACGTAGCAACAAGGCAACAGCGGAAAACATTTGCAAGCAAGTCAAAACAAGCTGGAATGACAAGTGACTTGAAGCGACTGAATGTGCGATTTGGCAGCGTTTTTTCGCATTTTTGTTTCTTCACTTGTCTGCTGGTTTGAGGAAAGCAAAAAGTAACATTTGCAAGCAAGTCAAAACAAGCTGGAATGACAAGTGACTTGAAGCGACTGAAAGTGCGATTTGGCAGCGTTTTTTCGCATTTTTGTCTCTTCACTTGTCTGCTGGTTTGAGGAAAGCAAAAAGTATACACGATATCAAATGACTTTTAGATGATTCGATTGCAAAAATAAACAAAAAAAAAATGTAGTATACACAAACAAATCCAAAATAGTCAAAAACCAGCTGCAACAAGTCGGCGGCAAAATTGCCAGTTAAATTGCCCAATTCTTTCTTCTCAAGGAGCTTTTAATTGCGCTTGGGATTTGTTTTTTTTTTTTATTCCCATGGTATTTTTTAATTTAGCGTGGTAAATTTTTTATTGCCGTTGAGAATTTGGGAATTTCTTTCTTCAAATGATTTTTTCACGTTTATTTAGCAAAAACTTCATATGAAATCATTGTTCATTGAAATCATATGAAATCATTATACGCTCTGTTTACACCACGATTTTATGTCATAAGCTACGTATGTAAAATCCCTTGTTTTTTTGTTGTTGCAAAACACGCGTTCATTGAATACCACTATTATATCTCTGGCTTTTTAGTTGTATAGAGTTAGAGTAACCGAAGTGTTAAGACCGCTGTTCGTACGTTTTCTATCACTGATTTACCAAGTGCTTTCTGAACATTTCTAGATTTAACGATAATTTCGATTTATTGTGGGATTTATTGTGGTATTTTTTAATGCGTATGGGATTTTTTTGGGGATTTTTAAATGCATATGGGATTTTTGGTGGTATTTTTAAAAAGCTTAGTATTTTTGTGGTAATTTTTATTTATCGTGGAATTTTTTTTTTTTGTAGTTTTTAATGATGGTGGTGGGAATTTTTTTGTTTACCTTTACCGTGGTAATATTGCTGGTATTTAATTTATGGTACTGTGGGAAAAAGTTAATTTCCGTTGAAATTGTTCCGAATTTTAACTGGCAATCTTGGTTGGCGGCTGCAAGCACGACTCAAACGCACTACCAGCTCGGTCACAATGATCACGAATACCAGCGCACAAGTCACTTTAAGCTGCTTGTTCGGCTGACACTATACGCACTATGAGCTTTTTTCATATGATTGTATGTACAGCGTTTTCTAGATTTCCTTCTTCCGGTGCCGGTTCCAGCCGGATCTATAAACGCGCTCTTAAAATTTATTATAGTACTGTGGGAAAAAGTTAATTTCCGTTGAAATTGTTCCGAATTTTAACTGGCAATCTTGGTTGGCGGCTGCAAGCGCGACTCAAACGCACTACCAGCTCGGTCACAATGGTCACGGACACCAGCGCACAAGTCACTTTAAGCTGCTTCTTCGGCTGACTCTATACGCACTATGGGTTTTTTTTTATATAATTGTATGTACAGCGTTTTCAAGATTTCCTTCTTCTGGTGCCGGTTCCAGCCGGCTCTATAAACGTGCCCTTAAAATGTATTATTAACTTTTACAGTACTATAAAACAAACTAGAAACTAGAAAGAGTAAGTTTCAGGTGCTAACGAAATTGTTCAAGCTTATTTTAAGCAGCATTAGAAGTGTATTTTGCACACCAAAAACCAGCGTAAAAACTCCAAAAAATGGTGTATTCTGAGCTTAAATGCACCAAACTGAGTAATTTTCTTATCGAGTCCCTTTCAGGGTATCAAATTTGGGAAATGCTCATAATTAAAAATAGCTGCCGCCAAATGGTACACATTGAAAAGTTTTTTCATAAATATTGTTTGTTCATAAAATATTTTATTAAAAAGAAAATTTAAAACCAGATTTTTATTGAGATATTTACACATATAAGATTGCAAAAGTTCTTTAAAAAAAAATGTGTTTTAATGTTAAATGTTATTTTTAACAATATTTTTTTTTTAAATTAATTTTAAAAACAATAAATTTTGTACAATTTTTGTCTATGTTATTTTTACCGTGAGAGTGCCATTAACGTCATTGTTTTGAAATAAGATTTTATTTTTAAATAAGGTTTTATTTTAATTTCCAAAAATATTTTTTTTAGGCAAAAAATTAAGGATTTGATGAATAATATGGAGTTTTGTTTTAATAAATTCAATTGGGAAAATATGGTATACTGCAGAAATTAAAAAACGATTTACTTTAATATATTTTTTTTTTATAAATTTATAACTTTATATTCTTACAACTTTTATATATTTTTAAATATATTTGTTTTCAACTAATTACAAACAAACTAATAAAATAACAAATTAATATTTAAAACGATGACCCTATGAAACTATTTTTAATATAACAAAACTTTATTTTAAATGTGTAATGTGATAAAAAAAAAAAATTTTAAAAATTTGACAAAGAAAAAAACAAAATTATTACTTTTAGAGAAATAATAATTTTTTTTAATAAAAAATTATTTGAAACAAATTTTACAAGTAAACCAAATTTTTACTTTTAAAAAGATGTATTTAAAAAGATAAATTTAAATAATCTTTTAAAAAGATGTATTTAAATACTAAAATAGATTTTAGTATATTTTTTTCAATTTTAAATATTTAATTAACTATTATTTCTGAAAGCTTATTTTTAGACACTTCGGAAGTTTTTTCTTTATAACTTTCTGCACTAAACCAACGCGTACACTGATTTATTGAATCGGCTGTTTAAAACTAAGAAGTATCTACTCGATTTAAAGAATCGATTCTTTGGCTGTAAGAAAAATTTCCAATAAATCAATGAATGTTTTTCATTATTTGAATGAACAGTTTCTTATTTGGAATGAACAGTTCATTGGCTTAAGAGCTTGTTCTAAAGCATAGATTTTCAGTTAAGAACAGAGATTCATTGAACCTATTGACGCGCACATTGAACCAATTTTAATGAATTATTAATTGATATAAAGAATTTTTATCTTGATTTAATGTACATTTTTTTTGCTTCAGTGTTCACAGTTTGGAGCTGATAAATGTTACCACATAAAAGGTAGTTGAGGAAATTTTTCTTAGTCCTAAAATGAAGTGCGTAAAAAAGGGCTCAGCTATATTGTGGTAACACGAGTTGGTCGCTTCAAGAAATAGTAAGCAAGGAATTTCTTCATAACCAACAACAACAACAACAACAACATCATCTGCTACATCTGTAATATTAATGCGTACCTGCATCATCATCATCATTATCATTATCATTATCATCAGTATAATTTTTATAATATATTGTGATGATGTTATTCTAGATGTTGGCCTGATTGAATATAGAATTACAAGGCAGCAGCAAGCAGCAGCAGCTATTTTTTTTTTCACTAGAAAAACATGTAAAAGAATCTGTTTGGAAGGCAATCTCCGGCAGTGGCTGGCAAGTATTGAATGACAATGTTACGTTCGCCATTCGTCGCCATTTGTAATTGGAGAAAGAGGTTTATTTTTTTTTTTTTCTGTGTTTGCGTTTTTCTGTGCAACCCTTTCTTTATGTGTAGATACGAGTTAACAGCATACAAATTAATTAAAATTCTTAGTAAAATTGAATTCGATGCTGTTGAACTGTAGCATGCGTTGTTGTTATAACAACATATTTTTTAATTTTTTTTATATTTATTTGAGCTCTGGCAATAAATACTGAACTGAACTTTATATAAATCTTTATATTTTTTGCAACGTCAGTGAAACTTAAACTTATTTTTATACACTGAAATCCTTGCCAACTCTAGTGTTTTTTTTAACACATATATATATATACATATATATATATTAATATAAAGACAGCACAAAGTATTCCGGCAGAAGTTTGAGGCTGGCCAATGGTATTATTCTACAAGAAAATGCTGCATGTTGTGCGTCATGCTGTTGGAAAAATTCAATTTTCTTTTATTACATTTTAAATTACTATAAAGTACGCTGTAATTTACAGGAATTTATGAAGCAAAGAAATGTGAAAAAATGTTGAAGAATAACGAACGGATTTACTATAAAGCTAAAACAATTTCAAACGAAACAATAAGATATACAGAGAGTAAGGCAGAAAAAAAAAATACTAAAAACCGTAAATTTAAAAGGATTAAATTGTGAAAGGCAAGTTAAAAGGCAAAATAATCAGTCAACCCTCGGCAACTTTTTCTAAATTAGAGCTTAGAATGAAGCAAAGTTAAGCCAACTAAAGCTCAATCAACTATGGTAATGCTCACTACGAGTTTATCTGAAAGTTATTATAGAAATATAGTTTTCCCATTTTTCTTTTTTTTTTTTCTTTTTTTGTGATTGCTCATTCAATACTTTTTTAACCCAGGCGTTATATGGCCTGGGAAGTAGATTTTTGCTTTCCAAATCTATTTCATTTCCTTAGGATTGTTACGGAAATCTTTGTTGAAGCATTTTTATTACTTGATATATATCGGTGTCTTCGCTTAAACTCAGCCGTTTTGAGCTAGTTCAGATAAAACAATTTATGTTTATTTTGAAATTATCTCAAAAACGTATGTTATAACAAGTTTTTTAAAAGTTTTTCATATCAGATAAAAGTTTTTTTTTTTTTAAAAAAAGTAATGATTTGCAAATTTTTAGATTTTCAGTGCGATAGCAGACCGATTTTTCATTACAACACACAAAATATAGTCAACGTCTTGCGTCTTAACTTTGAAAACCTGTTTCTATGTGTTTTTAGACATTCATGATGGCTCTAAAAATTGTTCAATTCAGCTGAACTTAAACTTTTAAGATTTTTTTTTAAATCTTCAGAGCAAGACCAATAATAGCGAAAATTTATACAACTTTCAAGAATTTTCAAAGCTTAGGAATTTAAATCAAGTGTTTATTTTGAGAATTTATTATCGCCGTAGAGTGTAACAGTTGCAAAATTGCAAAAAAAAAAAAAAAAATCTGCGCTCAAAATAGTTATCCTTTCAAACTGTATAAATAAGGCAAAATTGGGTCAAGATTACCATAATTTTCTGCATTTCAACTAAAAAGTATAACAAAATATAGCTACAAATTTATTTTTTTTTAACTTTTAGATAAAAATTATCATCTAATTCAAAATTCTCACAATTTTATGCATTTCGGATAATACGGATAAAACTTATCCGTTTTATCCAGTTTATCCGTATTGCAGTTTTTGAAAACTTTAATCATTTAGGTGTTTAAAACCATTAAAATTTGACCAAGTTTCTATAGCCTTCGCTAAAAGAAACATTTAAACAGTTAAATAAACTGCAAAATTTTCAAACTAAGCAATTAATTATTTTATAGCTGCATAGCAATTGCATTTAAAACAACAAGAACTACAACAAAAGCATTGTTTGGCATTTTGCTGAAAGCACAACAACATAGAAACTTCAGCAGCAACAACAACAAAAGCAATATTAACAATCAAAGCTAGCAGAGGCAGCAATGAAAAAACATAAAATACGATTTCTCGTTAGAGTGCAAACTACAACCAACACTGGACAGTTAGACAGACTGAAAGACAGGCAGGCAGGCAGGCAGACACGACAGATAGCTAGCTATAGCGACAGTTCATGAACTCGCCAATGATATTGCAACAACAACAACAACAACAACAATTCGCGCTAAAATACTTCAAGCAGTATAGTATTTGTTTTAACTGCTGTTATAGAAAATTGCGCTGCGAAAAGTAAAGATATTTGTGCTCATTCTTCAAAACCATAGAAACTACTGACTAATAAGAGAATTTAACAGACACACATCAAAGGCAAGTGGGGGGCGAGGAGTGAGCAGGGAAAGCAAGCTATGAAATAGACATGCTAGTTCAACTCAAGCATACAAACAAGTTTCTAAAAAAAAATTAAAAAAAATATTACAATAAAGTAAAGAGCTAGCTGCAGCAACATGCTGTCGATAAATGGAGGGCATAAAATTTATAAAATGCAACTACAACAAAAAAAAAATAAAATTTACTAGTTTTTGTTGGCATATTATCAATAAAATTTTTCAAAAATACCAAAAAAGGAATGCTTTGGATAAAGCAAATGGCTTTTATACTTTTCAGTCGAAATGCAGAAGCAGATCAAAGGTTTAAGTCAGTGGTGTCTAGATGCTGGCTCAATTGGCTTGAATGTCTTAGGTGGCAAAATTGTTTCAGTTGACTCAATTTGACTCAAATTTACTAGTTTTTGTCAGTATAAGCTCAAAAAAAATTTCAGAAATCCAAAAAAGGAATGAATTGGTTTATTCGCAATGCACAAGCAGATTAAAGGTTTAAGCCAGTGGTGCCCAGATGTTGGCTCAATTGACTCGAATGTTTTAGATGGCAAAATTGATTCAGTTGACTCAATTTGATTAGTTATTTTAAGTGCTTTTATGGGCTCAATTTAGTTTGTGCTCATCCAATTTGCTCTGTAAAATTTTTAATTTAAAGTAACATAAATAAAGCGCAACATAATAGTTAACAATCATACAAAAAAAAGCACAAAATCCATAATTATATGTTCGATGATCATTTCAGCTGTCGGTGTCAACAACAAAGTAACAAATTTAAGTCCTGTCTTAATATTTGCAAAACAAAATTCGTCAAGATATATAAAGAAGACGACCCAACCATTGTCGATGAAGATTGTAGGTACAGCATAATTTTCTTTCCAAAGACAACAAACAAAAACACACAACACAATACAAAAGGAATGCAATTATTTGGCGGATGTGTTGCAAAAGAAAATAAAATAAAACCAATAAAAAAACTAATTTATACACAAATTGAGGACCCCAAAATAAACACAAACCAACACAGCTCAATGAAGAAAATGATGGATGATTAGCAAAGAAACAGAAAAGAAACAAGAGAACTAAGCTAAAAATAAGCAAAAGCTTTTTATTAAAATTCCAAAGCCTGAGAAACTGCAGAATGTTTAAGAAAATAAGCAATCGACCGACCAAAGCGACCCCTTTTTTATGGTTAACATGGCAGAACTTTAATTGCGGGCTCAAAGATCAACTCAAGTGTCATTCGAAGAGAAATTCAATTAAACATTAAACTACAAAGTTTGCACAAAAAAAAAGCCGAACCCCAAAAAAAAAGTCACTATAACAATGGTTGGCTGCAGACAGACGGGCAGAACCGAGTGAGACTCAGAGTAAAGTAAATAAAGAGTGACTGTTTTTTCATGAAAACGATTAAGACAGCAACACTTGAGTACGTCGAATGCAAAAAATTCAATTTAAAAATATCAAAAAATAGTAACTGTCGTTAAGCAATGACTAATACGCTGCCAGCAATTAAGTCAATCCTCAATTAATATAGTCACAGGGAACAAAAACAGCTACAATTTATGTCACTACAGTTGTGGGTATTATTTTTAGGCACGACGAGTAAAACAATATTTAACTACATGCTGGGGAATACTAGCTTTAAATCTACGACCAATATAGTTTATTATTTTCAAGATCATCTCAAAGTTACCGAACGACCAAGCAAACAGTCGGTCGTCTGACAGTCTGAGTGTCTGTCTCGAATCGTGTTCTTAATGTGTGTGTGGCATTGCATGGAATAATGTGCACAGCACTTAAGACTGGCCAGCCCCCAACAAAGAAAGATATACAGACAGACAGACAGACAGACAGAGACAGACGGACAGACAATAATAGTCATAAAATCAGAGACAGACGGACAGACAATAATAGTCATAAAATAATAATAATAACCGCATTTACAATTTATTCCATTTTATTCCCAGTGGAATTTCTAGGCTGCGGCTCAATGGTCGTTTCATTGCCATTGTCGTCTGGTATGTTTTTCTAAAAATGCAGCGACCAAAAAAAAAAAACATCAGTAAAAAAA